>CM076580.1:1800208981-1800808981 GCA_034641835.2 Pinus albicaulis | reverse complement strand
ATTGCAAATAAAGGGTCCAATCCCATTCTTTATCCTAAACTGAGATTTCTTCTTGGTTACAACAAAATTAATTTCATCTGCATTGATCATTTGCCTAATGTATTTTAATGCAAACACTCTCACTGGTAGGTATTTAGGCAGCTTGTAGGGTGGAAGCTCACACCCATACACTCTTATTTTAGTGTAATTCTGGTACAAGTACTAGTCACTTGTATTAGCCTGCTCACTGAGGTGTAAAATCTTATGAATCTCCCCACTGACCCTAGGTTCTGCATTACTGCTCAGTAAACATGTGGTTGGATGAATTAACTAATCAATATAATCTTTAAAGTTGTGTTCCTCTGAATCCTTCGTCACCAAGGAAGTCCAAAAAATGACTGATTGTGGACTTCCTTCTTCGTTTAGATTTTGGGGTGCAAATGGGAACATGTCTGCTTGATAAAATATAAATATGTAAACCAAAATTGAAGCATATTTGAACATTCCTTTAGTTAGAAACTTAAGGAATTCTTCATGGATTCTATCAGCAAGGAATTGGCTAAAATTAAAAATTACAAAGGCATTTTTTTCAGTGGAGAAAATGGATAGGAAACCTAGGATAGGTTCATCTACCCATTCGTCATAATAGTATCCTAGTAAACATGATAGCATGGAGATAATCTGTTTAGCATGGCTTGGAAACATGGATGGGGGATAGGGTGCATTTTTCTTGGGTAACTAGGAATTTTCAGGCAGAAAGATTTCAAAAATATTTTCTCTTTGGGAAAAGGTCAACCTTTGATACAATTCATTCAAGGCTTCCACTGAGAAAGGGGTATTGGAAATGCTTTGGGGGATCTACGACATTTGATTGATGGTTCAAGGGTAATTGTGAACAAAACCTCTCCACTATGCGCTACAATGGCCCTTTGGCTGGGCAAATAACAAGCATGGAATTTGTGGATAAAATCTGGGAAATAGTAGGTCTGAGGAAACATGTACAGGGGAAAATTGGATTCCGATAGTCCAATTTCATCACTCTAGTCTATGTGGTTGTCTTCGAGCCAATAGTGCAATTCGAATAGGTTAAATTCACATTTTGATTCTACAATTTTGTAGTCTCTATCGAAAGAGGATGTGGTCGAGATCAATGGTAGGAGGAATCTTTGGGTTTTTTGAATTATCGTTACTATTTTTTCTTTGGAGGCATTTTGAAAATTCAAATAGTAGGAGAAAAAAGGCTGATAGTGGGAAGTTACCAGGAAATTGGTGGTAGTTTACATTTGGTGGCAATTCTTGTTGTTTCACTACGTGCTCTAGTTTCTTTATCTGGCCTCGAGACGCTCTTACTATGCAAGGGATAGTTTTAAAAAGAGCAGAAATGGTTTAGATGAATGAAAATGTGTGAAAATGGTGTAACATGGGTGAATTAGGATGTTTTTATGATGATAGTAGGAATTTTTTGGGGGTGTGGGACCGTTAGGAGGCGTAAATGGTAATCACGGGAGAAATCAATGCATAACGGATAGGACATGTGTCGTGAGCGGAGTGGAGGTGAGGGCACAAGAAACCTTGGCGGGAGAGGAAGGTTGCTTGGTGGTTTTCGGAGGGGGGTCGAAATGGTAAGTAGTATACGAAAAGGGGGGTGCGAAAAGACAAGGGAATGACACGTAGTGTGGGGCCGGCGAGGGAACAAATCGCTCTTCGGACCCCCACCCCCACCCCCTTCGCTGATAAAGTTAGGAAGGGAAGGGCGGACGAAAGGCATTCTGGGCCATTGATTTGGGATGATGGCGATCAGATGGTTGGATTAAGTGCGACATTTACCACTACACGACAAACAATTTTTTGTTTCTTTTGAACTTTATAACATAAGCGCTTAAACTTTGGATAAATGAACATATGATACAAAACATAAATTATTTAATTTTCAACCTTTTCGTTCAAATTTTCTCCTAAAATAAGTCTAATTATCACTAACTAAGGGTGCATTTAAATGTGTAGACCCTTGTTTTTTTTTCTTTGAAAGGGGAAATCATCTAATCTAATCCTAACCTACTGATTTAGGTCATTGATCAAGCTTAAAAAAATGGACCAATTTCTTCATCTACCTAACTATTTTTAGCCAAGTTTAAATAGTTTGGCTAAATTATTTCTCTAATCTAATGACATAAATTCAAATATGTTTGACCATGCTTACAGTATATGATATAAACAAGGATTTAGGGTTGTGGCATTTAAAACAAGTTGCACACAACATCCTATTTTATTTTTCAAAACAAACTTTTTTTCTTCTAGTGGCATTTGAATTTGCATCACTTTCACACCTGATTTTCTTTTTTCACGGGGTTCTTTCGTCATCGTTTTTTATTATTTTATTCTTTTTCTTTTCTTTTCATAACCCTCTTTTCAAATTTTTTTACTTTTATTTATATATATATATATTTTAAAATCATTTTCAAAATGCAATATTATTTACAATTTCATATGAGAGAGAAAATATTCAATCACCTTGTGATACTATGAATTATAGGACCCTAACAAACTGATAGCTAACTCAGATTTCTACGAGATTGAATTCTAATTTTCTCCTCTGACTAAATCACAAGTCAAAATAAGCCCTTCCTTGCTACAATTTTAACAATCCTTAGCGAAGAAATGATTCTGGACAACCTCAATCATGCCTCTATGGAAATCAAACTTGCCCCTTGATAGGGCCTTGGTGAAGATGGTTGCATCCTTCACCTCTATAGGAATGTATTGTAGAATCAAAATCCTCCTCTGCACACAATCTCTAAGATGATGGTCCATGATGTCTATATGCTTGTAACTATCATTAAACACAGGATTATCATAAATTTTTATGCAACTTTAATTACCACAGTGGATCAATGTAGGTTCCACCCCCTGACTAATGAGTCCTACCAATATCTTCCTCATATAAATAGCCTCGCATGTTTCCTGACTAGCAGCCATATACTCGACGTATGCTGAACTAAGTGCAACTTATGTCTGCTTCTTCTTGTACCAAGAAACTGGTGCTGACCCAATACTGAAGACTGTTATTGAAGTGATATTCCTACATGAGGGACTCCCTTCCCAATTTTCATCTGTGAATCCTTGAAGCCTCATTCCATAAGTATGTTTGTACCATAATCCATAGTCTATTGTGCCTCTAAGGTATCTCAAAACATGTTTTTTTTTTGTTTTTTGGTTTTGTTTTTTTTTTCTAATGGACCTTGGAAGGATCCACCACGAAAAAATTCAACTAGTTCATAGCAAAAAAAATACTAGGGTTTTCATTCACTAAATACATCAAGGACCCAATCAATTTTCTATAGATTATACCATCTACTGCATCTATTATGGAGGCATCCTCCTTCCTCCAGTTAGTACCTAACGGAGTATCCATGGGTTTGCAATCCTGCATTTGGAATCTTTGAAGGATCTTCGAGGTGTACTTCCCTTGTCCAAAAAATATCTCTCCTTCCCGCTCCCAAACCTCCATTCCAAGGAAATATTGCACCAACCCCATATCCTTCATTTCAAACTCTCTTTCAAGGTCCTCCTTGCAATATTGTATCAAACTCTCATCTCATGTCAGAATTGAATCATCCACATAGAGAACTAAGATGAAAAGACTTCCATCTACCATAATTTAGTATATATTGGAATTTGTCTCACTCTTAGTGAAGCCCAATCCTCTTAGATAAGAATCAATGTGAGTGTACCATCTTGGAGGTTCCTGCTTGATCCCATAAGGAGATATCTTCATCCTACACACATGTGTGTCCCTATTTAAGGTCTTGAATCCCTCTCGCTGCTTTATGTAGATCTCCTCATCAACCAGTCCATTGAGGAAAGTTGCCTTAACATCCATCTGGTGGATCCTCCACCCCATCTATGTAGCCAATGCAAGTATGGTCTTGACAGATGAGTACCTTGTCACTAGGGAAAATCTCTCCTCATAATCAATCCCCTCAATCTGAGAGAAGTCCTTGGCCACAAAATTAGCCTTATACTTCTCAATACACCCATCAAATGCATGCTTCACCTTATACAACCACCTGGAGCCAATTAATGATTTTCCCTTGGGTCTAGGCATAACCTCCAAAACATCATACTCCTCCATCATGGAATCCACCCAATAACTCTGTGAGGACTCCTATTCTGCAAGTACATGACTATGTTGCATGTATTTTCCCACAAGAATACAGACAACCCCTAATAATGCAACATGGATCTATTAGCCCCAAAAATACTCCTATTCTTCCTCTTAGAAACCCCATTCTATTAAGTATTATAGGTTCCAATCAACTCCCTCCCAATTCCCTCCTTGGCACATAAATCTCTGAAGGCATTTGAGATATAATCTCCTTCATTAACACTTATCAAGGACTTGATTTTCTTCCCTATCTCATTTTAAAATAAGGCCTTGAATTCCACAAAATTTGAATATACCTCATATATATTCTTCATGAAATAAATCCAACACTTATGGGAAAAATCATCAATGAATATCACATAATACTTGTGATTACCAAATAAAATTATGGAGAAGGGGCCACAAACGTCTGTATGAACTCTCTCCAAAATATCTCTAGCTTTATTATCTCAGCCCTGAAAGGAATATTTGGCATATTTTACAAGAGTGAAACCCTTGCATGCATCCAGCTACTCAAGGGTGCTATGAGGTAGCCCATTGGTGATCTACTTGAGTATCTTCAAATCTCCATGATGTATATTTCCCATGTGCATATGCCAGAGATCTCCAACTTCTCAGCCCTGAACAAATTTTGTCTTGTTGCTCAAGGCTACACATGTATCCACCTCCAACTTGTAGAGGTTTTTTATCCTGACAACAATTAGCCTACCCTGACCTGAATAATAATGCTTAAGGTAGGCCTTACCCTTGTTTAATACTAAACCATACCCTTTGTGTTCATGGAATGCTACTGAGAGAAGGTTTATCTTCAATCCTGGGATATACATCACATTCTTGAGATGGAGGAGGGAACCAAACTGATGCAAGGGCATTAGGCTAAAACAAATTCCATGCGCTTTTGTTAGACTTAGGGGTTTTTAGTTTTCAAGAAAGTTAAATTTTATGTAATGAATTTAGTGGGTTTTAATTAATTTTAATTAAATGTGGAGAGAATTTTAACTGCTCTCGAATGATTAGTTGGGCATATGAAGAGATGAGAGGTTCGAAAGGACTGCAGAATAGGAATGAGTTGGAATCAGTTTCCACAAATCTAGGGATTTAGTCTAAAGTTAGGAATTTTGGAATTTGAAGATTTTTGTTGAGCTATTAGAGGAGCTGAGTCGATTCATTATTTTCCTCTATAAATGTAGGCCTAAAAGGCATTAAGAAAAGAGGTATGGGGAGATAACTGTTCAGAGATAGAGTAGTGAGGTAGAAGGGCCATCGAATTGAAGATCTGGCCAAACAAGAAGTTTGTAAGTGAATGTTGTTGTAATTGATCACATTTGTATATATTGATGAGGAAATTTTCTCTAAATTCTGTGTAAATTTTACTTGTATTCTTGGTCGAATTCTGTGTGAAGATGTTTGAATTCTATGGGTAATTATATAAGAAACTCTGTAATAGATCCCTGAGATGAGGCTCTGTATATGATAAAATAACCAATGTTAACTAATAACAACATTTTTTTTTAAACTAAATGCATTGAGAAGGTTGCACACTCCTTTGAGAAGACGAGGGAGGGTTGCAGTCATCGACCACTGCAAGGGTCGATGACCTGGAGCGAAATTGAGTTTTAATACCGAGTTTGACAAACGAATACATCGGATCTTGAGAAGGGCTGTATACACGTCTATAATATATAGATATTGAAGTCGGAAGGATATACCACCCAAAGAAGAATCTCCTTAAGCTCTTGGGTATGTGTGGTTAATGAAGCCGCAGAGAGAATCCCATTGAAGGGAACAGAGGAAGGGACTTCACTATATGGTGTATTGGGCTCCGATTTTCATATCGGATCAGAATCTTGTTTAAACAAAGTGCGATTATACCCTTGAAACCTGTTGAGGGCATAACGACTTAGTGGAGCAATTAAGACAGAGTCTACATCGACGTTGGAGGAAAGAATGTTAATAAACTCTGCAGCCGGAGAGCGAGTCTTAAATTTGAAGAAATAGAAATTCATTTCTCATATGAGTTCATGAGAAAGGTAGAAGAGAAAACTGTGAGCGATGGCACATATGTGGAATGTCTACTGAAAGGGTTGGCTTGATGAACATGAAGTCGAAATGTATAGGAGGGATTAATAACCAGTGAAGGCATTGAAGAATTGGCGGAACCAGAAGTTAATTCGGAACCGAACTGTTGAAACAACAAAGGTGGTTTTGAAGGATTAAACAAGAGGTCTCGCGCAACTCTTAAAGTGGTAAGATGTTTTCACTTTTTTAATGCGATATCTTTTTGCATGTGACGTGTGACAAGGAGTGGTTTTTAAAAACCGTTCATATCGCGTAAACTTGATGAGATAACCTTTGGGAGTGAATGGAACGTGATTGTCGTTAGATGTGGGTCGATGGGGATCGGACAACGTTCGCGTTGTGAAGTTGCATGAACGATAAGGCAAGGTATGTTAACCAAACTATGGAACCGAGCGGACTTCAATGTTTGTTGGGGTTTGTATTAAATCAAAGTCGAGATTTAATCAAAGTTGAAATGCATAAAGTTGTTTAATGAAATTCCGCAAAAGTGTGAACTTATGGTCCATAGGTAATATGGTTGATATTTGGGTTTCAAAAGAAATTTGAAACAATGATCTCAAATTATATAATGGGGTTCTATTATAAGTTCAATTGTTGGGTTGAACTCCCTTGAGTTATGGGTGAGACTTATGTAATGGTTTCGTTGTAATATTCGAATATTGTGAGGTTGCCAATATGGGTATAATTTTGGCTTAAAACCTGGAAGGCAGTTTTACAGCATTTGGAGAGTGGGAATGTGGGTTTAGCGGTGTACCCGCCATCAAGTGGTATCAGAGCTAGAATAGCTCTTTTTGAAAGTTCAAGTTTTTGTTGAATGCATGTGTAATGAAATAAGATAAAATTTTTGAAACTGATAAAGATTGCAGCATACAGAGATGTAGTGCAGGTGAAAGGAGAAGCAAGATTATACATAATATTGAAGGTGAGTGGATGAGCATTATTTAACTCTGGTTTTCAGAATTGTTTTCAGAATTTAGATTGCAGGCAATTGAAGAAATCTCAGCAAAAGCAGATCACAACTTTGAGAGCAATGATGAAAGAGTCTAGCAGAGGATTCTAAAGTGAAGAATAAAGTGTGGCAGAACCTTGAGGAAATTCAACAGAGGTTGAATGAGTTCTAAAAGTTGCAGAGTGAAGCCTAGAGAGAGCAGAAGAGAGTGCTAAAAATGTTCCAACAGAAGGAGAACCAATACTTGCCAAGAGCCCAGATCCGGAGGAAAGGATTGGTGAGGTAAGTGGTAGCAAGAGAGCTTGCTGTTGTAGAGGCTTAGTGCAGCTTATGAGTGAAGAACTCATGGAGAAAAGGGTGACTACTGATAGCCATAGAAGAGATAGCAGAGGTTCAGAGAGAGGACACAACAGAAAAGAGGAAGAAGATGCCAGGACAAATGGCATGAGGAAGAAATTGACTGATGCAGAATATTGGAAAGAAGTAGCTAAGATCAGAGAACAGTTTAATAAACTGGAAATGATGATAGAGGAAAGCCATAGAGTTGGTTGGCTCATGAAGAAGAGAGTAAAGTGGCCAAGGCTACAACAGAGAAGAGAATACCAAGAGAACATGCAGTTTGTAGAGAAGCTGAGAAAGCTTGAATAGAGGATGGATGTACAGTTGGAATGTGCAGAACTCAGAGCAACTGAGTTGAGAAGAGAAGTTTCTGTTTGTGAAGAAAAACTGAGCACAGATGAAGAATGGAGATCTGTAAAAGATCTTGTGAATCATGGTGAAGGTTTAAGACAACAAGAAGTTTGTCTTGCTGAAGAGGATATCATTGATGATTTCCTGAGTTATTGGACAGGTCTAGGAAAGCTGGATGATGTAGAGCCTTGTATTTTTGTGACTGATAATTGTGATGTGATTACAGGTTTTGTAGAGGAGGATGAGAAATCTTGTGAAGCTGTCACAAGTATGAAGAAGTATCTCTCAGAAGATGAATACTCTGAAGAAAAATACAATGTTGGAGAATGTCTCTTGACTGAAGGAGGCAGTGATGCATTTATGATGGAAACCGTTGCAGCACAGGAAGAAATTCTTGTGAATGAAGAAGGAGAGGATCGATTTGAAGAACTGATATGTGAAACACCAGTTGAGGCTGTTGAATCTTGTGGTTTACAAACTAAAAGTTTGTGTATAAATGCAGGGATAGTAAATGATGATGAAATACTTCAGCAATGCCACAAAGAAATTGCATTGCTGGAATATTTGTTGGAGAATTCAGAGTATGAAAGGGAGATTGCAGAAGGCAGAGTTCACTATAGTGAACATGAAAACATCATGGAGACAGATGGTGTGAATGAAATACTTGTTGACAGTCTTGGGAATTCTCCAGAGAATTATTTGGGAAAAGTGAATCAGCATACTAATGTGTTGATAGAGAAGGAAGGAATTTCAAGACAACATACTGAAATGCTGGCAGAGGAAAGAAAGGCACTGAGGCCTTATGATTTTTGTTTTAACAATTGTTTTATGAATTCAGATTCTATTGATGTTGAAAAAAAATCAACACCATTGGAGAGTCAAATAAAAGAGGAGGAAAATTCTGTGGAAGACTTTAATCCATGGAATGAGGAAATTGGATTGCTGGAGATTATGCTGAATAAACAGGATTCAATGCAGGAGGGAGAACCTCAATTTCAAAATTGGGGATTGCAGAATGTGAATATGCGAAGGAATGAAGACAATGAATACTTTCTGAGTCTTGGAAGAGACTTAGGATTGATGAGGAAAGAATTGGTGACTGAATCATCAAGTGAGACCATTGGGTCTTATGATTTTGACACTGAAAATTTGGCTGTGTTGACAGGTATTGCAGAAGGCAATCCATATTTTGGAGTTTTCTTGGATACAGAGGAACTGTTACAGAAGAAGGAGGGTGAGGCAATCATGTCTCATGTAAATGAACTTGTTATTACTGTTGATGACGAGGAAGAACTGATTTGTCTGATGGACAAAGAGAAGGATGTGGGACAGATTTTTAAAACTGCCACAATGATGAATTCCATTCTGATAAAGGATGAAGACATAGTGCTTGAAGAACTTGATTTGATTGCCAGAAGAAATCAAGAGGGTGAAGGAAAATTACTGAAGATTTTCAAGGAAGAAGAAGAAGAATATGCTAAAACAAGTTTGCAGCATATTGATGAAATGCTTGAGAATAGGTGGCTGAATTGGTTGCTGAAAACATTTAGAGAAGAGAATGAAATTGCAGACACTAGAGTGAAGTTGCTTGAAGCTGTGAAAAGAATAGGAGCAGATACTAGTTTGCAGAATTTAATCATGCTTACTAGTACACAAGGAGAAATGAATGATTATGTCATTGCAGTTAGAAAATTAAAAGATAATTTACTTTTTAAAAGTAAATGTGTAGGTGATGAGAAAAATAATGTTGCAGAGGGAGATATCTTAAGAGATATCCAAGAAGTTTGGGAGGCAACAACATGTGGGGTGACATCTGCAGGAGTAAGAACAATGTTAGCAACATTTCTGGCAAAAGAAGCAACATTGGTAGCAGCATCAACATCCATGAGGGAAACATTTATAGCAATAATTGAGGAGATAGCCACAGGGGCAGCAGCAAAATTCTTGAAGACAGTAACAACAGCAGTATTGGCAGCAACATAAATTGAAGGCAACAATGAGAAAAGTAAATTCCAGTCAAAGGAAACGCTGGACATAGAAATTGAAAACATCTGAGAACTGATGATGAAGGGGCCTCAGAAGCAGCAGACAGTAGCAAGAAAGTAGAGAAATTTTAGCAAAGGAAAAACAAGAGCAGAATGTGAAAGCATAGCTGGAGGCAAGTTGCAGAACAAAGTATGGAAACTTGGAAGTGTGCAGTTGAAGAATAATGCAGCTGATGGACAACAACAAAGCAAAGTATGGGACCCAGGATGCAAATTTCTAAGAGCACATGATCAGGAGATCATGATTAATTTTAACCTTGGGAGTCTGATGTAGGGGCATTAGGCTAAAACAAATTCCATGCACTTTTGTTAGACTTAAGGGTTTTAATTTTCAAGAAAGTTATATTTTATGTAATGAATTTAGTGGGTTTTAATTAATTTTAATTAAATGTGGAGAGAATTGTAACTGCTCTCGAATGATTAGTTGGGCATATGAAGAGATGAGAGGTTCGAAAGGACTGCAGAATAGGAATGAGTTGGAATCAGTTTCCACAAATCTAGGGATTTAGTCTAAGGTTAGGAATTTGGGAATTTGAAGAGTTTTGTTGAGCTGTTAGAGGAGCTGAGTCGATTCATTATTTTCTTGTATAAATGTAGGCCTAAAAGGCCTTAAGAAAATAGGTCTGGGGAGATAATTTTTCAGAGACAGAGTAGTGAGGTAGAAGGGGCATCGAATTGAAGATTTGGCCAAACAAGAAGTTTGTAAGTGAATGTTGTTGTAATTGATCACATTTGTATATATTGATGAGGAAATTGTCTCTAAATTCTATGTGAAGTTTACATGTATTCTTGGTCGAATTCTATGTGAAGATGTTTGAATTCTATGGGTAATTATATAAGAAACTTTGTAACAGATCCCTGAGATGAAGCTCTGTATATGATAAAAGAATCAATGTTAACTAATACCAACATTTTGTTTTGAACTAAATGCATTGAGAAGGTTGCGCACTCCTTTGAGAAGACGAGGGAGGGTTGCAGTCATCGATCACTGCAAGGGTCGATGACTTGGATCGAAATTGAGTTTTAATACCGAGTTTTACAACCAAATACATTGGATCTTGAGAAGGGCTGTATACACGTCTATAAAATATAGATATTGAAGCTGGAAGGATATACCGCCCGGAGAAGAATTTCATTAATCTCTTGGGTATGTGTGGTTAATGAAGCCGCGGAGAGAATCCCATTGAAGGGAACAGAGGAAGGGACTTCACTATATGGTGTATTGGGTTCCGATTTTCATATCGGATCAGAATCTTGTTTAAACAAAGTGCGATTATAACCTTGAAACCTGTTGAGGGAAGAACGACACAGTGGAGCAATTAAGACAGAGTATACATCGACGTTGGAGGAAAGAATGTTAATAAACTCTGCAGCCGGAGAGCGGGTCTTCAATTTGAAGAAATAGAAATTCATTTCTCAGATGAGTTCATGAGAAAGGTAGAAGATAAAACTGTAAGCGATGGCACATATCTGGAATGTCTACTGAAAGGTTTGGCTTGATGAAAGTGAAGTCAAAATGTATAGGAGGGATTAATAACCAGTGAAGGCGTTGAAGAATTGGCAAAACCATAAGTTAATTCAGAATCGAACTGTTGAAACAACAAAGGCGGTTTTGAAGGATTAAACAAGTGGTCTCGCGCAAATCTTAAAGTGGTAAGCTATTTTCACTTTTTGAACGCGATATCGTTCTGCATGTGACGCGTGGCAAGGAGTGGTTTTTAAAAACTGTTCATATCATGTAAATTTGATGAGATAACCTTCGGGAGTGAATGGAACGCAATTGTCGTTAGATGTGATTCGATGGGGATCGGACGACATTCACGTTGTGAAGTTGCATGAACGATAAGGCAAGGTATGCTAACCAAACTGTGGGACCGAGCGGACTTCAATGTTTGTTGGGGTTTGTATTAAATCAAAGTTGAGATTTAATAAAAGTTGAAATGCATAAAGTTGTTTAATGAAATTTTACGAAAGTGTGAACTTATGGTCCATAGGTAATATGGTTGATATTTGGGTTTCAAAAGAAATTTGAAACAGTGATCTCAAATTATATAATGGGGGTCTATTATAAGTTCAATTGTTGGGTTGAACTCCCTTGAGTTATGGGCAAGACTTATGTAATGGTTTCGTTGTAATATTCAAATATTGTGAGGTTGCCAATATGGGGAATGTGGGTTTAGCGGTGCGCCTGCCATCACAAACTCCGTATTAAATATTATTGTACCAACTCCTTGGTCATATATCTGCCATCATCTCCAATCTTGATATGTAATTGCATGTCATGTATTTTTCCTCCAAGATGTTTAAGAACTCTTTATTCCCTATCATATGGAATGAATCCCCTAAGTCAATATACCACACACTACCTTGAAATGAGCTTGCCATGGAAGCTATTAGAGAGAAACCCAATTCAAATTGAGAAGAGAGTGTTTCTCCTGCTGTTGTTGTTGCAACATGCTTTTTGTATTTCTTGTTTGGAAATTTTGTAGCATAATACCCAAATTCATGGCAATGAAAACACTTGATCTTGTTAAGATCCTTCTTTTTCTTGCCTCCATTTTGACTAGATTTAGCCTTGTCATAGGCCTTCTTACCCTTGGATCTCTTCCCTTTTATAGCTAGTGCAAACTTCTCCTCCTCATCAATCCTAGTTGAGACTCCATCTCTTTTATTCCTCCTTATCTCTTCCTGCACGATATCTGACCACAATCTCTCGTAATCAGGTAGCTTATCTCTACCATTCACAACGTCTTGGAAAATATAACAATATTTTGGAAGCCTAAGAAGAGCAAGGCTCACAATATTTGATGATGGAATTATCTCTCCAACACCTCCAAGTTCATCTCTCACTTGAGCTAACCTAGATAGATTTGTAACATTGGGCTTATCCTTGCCCATTCGAATCCTCCTCAATTTTTTCTTCAAAGAAAGTTTTCTAGCATCACTACTACTTTCAAAAAGATCAGTAAGGCCATTCCACATCTCGAATATATTCTCCTTCCCACGAAAAATTGGAACAATATGGTCTCTAACTCCTTCTAGGATCATCCTCCTAGCTTTGGCAGTGTCCTTCCTCCATTGAGTCATTTATTGTGGATTTGATGCAAGAGGTTTAGGAATATCAATCTTGATGTATTCCAAAACTCCATTATCATATAACACAACCTTTTTCCTATCCTTCCATGCACAAAAATTCAAATTCCCTTCTAGGGCATGCTCTGTCCTTAAACCAAACACTGGCATGATTCTTGCACTCGTAGAATTCCTGTACCAATTGATCTCATCTTGAATGCACTTTGAATCTGATCAAGGTTCTTGGTATCTATATATTTTTTTTGCTCTGATACCATGTAGAAAATCCTTGAAAACTTGCAACTGCTAATGAGAGAAAACTTATCTACAAAAGACATAAGATTTATCTACCAAAATTATGCAGAAAGAAAACAATGAATAGAAACACAATCACACATAGATCAATCACACATAGAAATATATCTAGGGAACCCAACTGGGAAACACCCCTTTTGATTGTATTATAAACTAATAAATTTGATCTATTACAAAGAATTTGCTTCAAGCCTGTTAGCGTTCTGTAATTTTGAGGTTGAGGCAAAACTACAGAGGCAACATCAAACCAACTTGGAATCTAAGACCTAGTCTTCCTAGATTCAGAGAGGGCTCTCTCTGTTAGATATAGCTTTGTTTATAGGGGCATTTTAGGCTAGCTATTAGTGCATAGGTTTTGATTTTTGTTTTGGATTTTGGAAAATTGATTATATTCAATTTATTAATGTCTATTGGGCAATGGAGTCAAAATATAACTGGATATTTGCATGAACTTTTCACAGAGTAAACACAGGGTAAGCTAGGAGTATTTACTGGATCTTTCGAATTTGTAAACGGATTATGATAGAAAAATGAAAATATTCAGCAGAACTAAAGAGAAATTAAGAATTCTTTAGTTTGGCCTTCAGTGGAAAACATTATGATTGTAAACGCAACCATAATAAGGTACTCAATAATAAATCCTATTCATCACACTTTCTGCTTTACAATTGGAATTCAGATGATTACAATGAAAGATGACAACGAAACATAATGGAAAAAGAAAAACATCACCAATATTTAAGCCACAAGAATCCTGTGAATGGTTTGATTATTATTGATGCTCCAGTGCTTTGAAAAAGCTTACAGTACTCCAAAAGACAAAAATAGTTCTAATCTCAATCAATCGACATTTGATACTTCCAAAACTGAAGTATTTATACAAAAGTTTACAAAAATAATTCCTATAATACAATATCTAACATACATACATGGTATTTTTAGACTTAAACTTGAACTTAAAACTCTAACTATTACAAAATTATAGCTTTGGTGGAATGCGTTGTGCAACTGCAGGTGCTGATGTAGTGGGAATAGTTAGGACGTGGACCACATTTTACTGTTGTGCTGGTAGATGAACTAAGTGCTGGCGAAATCTGTTGTGTGAACACCCTTTGCTCGACTTTACCCTTGGTGTCTATTTGCTACTTGAGTATTTTATGTCGTGTTTTACCCCTTTTTAAACAAAACTGCGTAAAAAACCCATATACCCAGGCTTGAAATTTTATAGGCTTTAGTTCTGAACTTTATCGCATCCATAGAAATATCGCACATCGCATGTTTTATAGTTTATGTTATGAGAAATGGAATCAACAATGTGATGCAAAGAGGGAGGTGACGTGGCAGGTGAGGTGGGACGGACCGCATCGCAAATCGCAAATCTTAGGTATTTTTATGAGCACGGGTGGTAAATGCTAATACATGCGACGTGCGACATGCGATTGGGGCCCACCCACATCGCACATCAGAATATTTATGGTTTACCGCTCATCGCAGAATTTAGAGTTTAGGGAAATGTGGTAAACACTAAAACCAGTGAAGTGCGATTCGTGCTGACGGAGGATGATGTGGCATGGTGGAGATGGAGCCCACTGCATCGATGGAGTTTATAAAGTGGCAAATGGTTTCTGCGGTAAGGTAAGGTTTACGAGGTTTTATAGTATATATGAAATATCAAAGTATTTCAAATGGCCTAAAGTGGGGGATGAAGCTGATATGGTGGGGCCAACTACATCGCAACTTAAATAAAATACCTTGCGAGGGCTTAAAAGGTAAGTTATAAACTGTGCGAAGTGTGGGAAAACGGTAAGGTTTAATGATTTTTAAGGGAAACGAAATGAAAAGGAAGTGTGGCGTGTGAATGGGTCCCACTTCATCGCATATGGCATTTCAGAAGGTTTGTAGGAGATGAAAATTAAGGGATTTTGGGATTTGGCCGATGCGAAAAGCAATTTGGGTCCACCAATGAAACATGGTTATGCTATGGGGTTTTTAGGATGAATTCCAAAGGTTTTTAAAGTAATTCCTTTGAGCACCTTTAACTTATAATGGGTCTCTGAAAGCTTGGATAAGCCATTCTTTACCAGTTTTGACCTTTTTTGACATAATTAAAACGTGTAGTACCCAAACTTATTACAAATTATTTAATCACATTTAAATGATGTGATTAATTCAATCAAAACATACTTACTTATCTCCTAATGCTGCATTTGGACATGCAAGCATATTTTTCCTAAGGTTTTAACAATTTTGGAAATAATTTACAGTCATCAATCACCTTGAGATCCTATAGATTATAGGACCCTAACAAAGCCTAAAGCCCCTGTAATATTGATCAACTCCTCTCAAGAACTGGCCAACACCTAGCCAAATAAACCTATTAGGAAGCTCCTATTTCCTAGCGCAATTCAACCCCTAAAAAATAGGAAATTATCCTATTTCCTTTCGCAATTCCCAAGACAAAAGGGCTTGTTCAATTCTTGAGCATGTACACAAAACTTGTACAATAATGAATTATAATTGTTCCTTCATTCAATCTTAATAGGAAACTCGAATTGCATGGCCTACTAGGGCTAATTTTAGCAGTTGCAATTAGTTAATTGAGAGTAAGTTTTGTTAACATAAAGTCAACTACCCAAGTAAACACATATCTATATTATAGAACTAAATATCGGTTAACTGATAGAAACTAGAGAGAACTCCACTGGTTAGCTAAATTTATCCATCAAATGGTCCAAAACTTACTGAAATCCATCTAACATGAATTAACTAACAATAAACTAGTGATAGGCCACATCACACATGTTAATTGACAACTAACTTGAATTTCTATGAGACTGAATTTAAATTTTCATCTTTGACTAAGGTACAAGTCAAAAGAATCCCTTCCTTGCAACAATTTTAACACTTTAAACTTCATACAAATCCATGTTTGTGATTCTATTGTGGATTAAATTTCCTAGTCCGCCCTCAGAATATCGGGTTAACTGAGCACTATAAGACATTGGTAAAGTTTTGGGTAAGTTAATCACCCTAGCTCCATAAAATTTTAAACATGTTTCCAATACCTATAATTAGTTATGTATTTACATTTATTTTAGTAAAGGTCCTCCTCAACAAATTATGTTGGAAAGCAAAGATCAAAATTAGACACTACTTCTAAAATGTGAACAAATTAAATTTTCTTGTAGTATTTCTTTTGACCATGGACACGCCATGGTCTCATATTCAAAGATAGAGTCCCCGTACAACACCAAAGGAAAAAGAAAGGAATATTTTTTGATACTTGAAAATGAACCATCATTGGGTGAAACCTATTAAAAACCCAATGGAACTTATACTCACAACTTTTTAAAAATGCTAGTTTTTCATCTCCAAATGGTTGTAGCAAGGTTATACGATGGATTTGTTTGTAATACTTTATTTTACCCTATGATATTGTATAATCTTGGTAACTAGAGAGATTGGTCATGAATTTGGAGGCAACTTCCTCTCCACTCATCTCACTACAAGAGGAATATTACAGGAAGGGGGAGATGAAGCATGAACTAGATTCTTCAAATCATGTCGGGGACCAAATTTCCAGTGGCTTCATTGAGCAAGGCAAAGATAACTTCATGCTCTTATACAGTGATTCGTTTAACTGAGGGGAAAATAATAAAAACAAATCAAATTCAACAATAACTTGAGATAAAAATGATCATAATTTATCATCTAAAAACAAACATAAATATAATTTTAATTATTTTCTCATAGATATAAATCATATCAAAGTCCTTGTATTAAACTTGAAATATCACCATATAATCATATATAATATTTGGAGAAATCCGGATGGAGAGGGATGGAAAAACCCTAGCGACGAGTGCAAAAAACCCTAGCGACCGACCTCTGGAGTTGCAGGTTTCCATGGTGGCGTCGACGCCCTGAGAGGTGCTGGCTCTCTCAATCGGGGGCCCTTTGTATCTACTAGTGCGGATGGGACCCTTGGATCATGATGGCGGGAGTGGGTTTGTCCCACAGGTTTCCGGTTTTCTCCTGGCGCAATATCTATTGGGAACTGTGATTTTGTTTGTTTATGGTTTGTTCTGGGCATCTGTCTGACTGGCTTCGGGGGTTGTATCCCGAGTTCCATTGGAATCATACTCGGTTGCTATCGATTGGGGTGTGAGAAGGTCTTGGACCGGGGTTTTGTTTCTTATCTTTTGCTGGGATTGCGGAAGGCGTTTCTTTGCATTTTCCTTGACATCATCTTCACTATTTGGGGTGGGGCCGTTCGGGTCTGTGGACCCTGACCTGGTTGTGCTTTGGCCGTTCATCGGGCCCCTAATTTCATTGGCGTCTGCTCCGGATCTGACACTATCTGTTTTCGTTCCTTTCGGTCGAACCGGATAACTTTCACCATTTTCTCGGGAGGATTTGGCCTCCTTCAGCAGGTGCTTCACGGTATTGCCTAGCGTCTCACTTATCCACTATGGATCACTATGATGACGCGGTGGATTATTCGGAGGATCCTCTGGAGGGGGTCGATATTTGGGGACTTGAAGCACATGATGCGGTGGCCTCTATGTATGACCTGGACCCGTCTCCTGAGGTGGAGGCTCCTGCACCGTCCGAGTTGGCCAACGTGGAAGGTTGCAACACGCCTTTGGCTGACTTTGCGTTATTCACTTTCGACTCGCCCTCAGGTGCAGACTTTGGGCCCTTGGATTTCTCCCAGGCTGGACAAGATATATTGATGAGTGCTGCTATTGGATGCTCAGCGCAGTTCTCAGAAGTGGCTTATCATGATATCGGGGATGCTACCGGTTCTCTGGCTCATCTGAGCATTGGGAGACCTCTTCCTAAATGGCCTATCACTCATGGACCTTCCGACCCGGGAGGCGAGACGCTTATCGATTTGGCTTCCACTGGACCATTGGTGGCCTCGGGGGCATTTGCTAATATTTCGGAGGACATCAATTTACCAGGAAAGATCGACACATCCTTTGAATCTGATAACTCTGTTGAACCGGGGCTGGGCTGCTCAAAAGCTAAGAAACTGCACAAAGCCACAAAGAATAAACTCATCTATACCACAAAATTTGGCAGTGAGAGCGGTATGGTGGACTGGAGCCTTATTGCGACCAAGACTCTTATGGGGAAGGTCCGCGGCCGAAAATACTCTGTGACTCGGCTTCGGAGGTGGATTCGTGAGATCTGGAGTGAGACTCTCAATGTTATCCCGGAGGTCCAGGTTCTCACCAAAGGCTGGTTTTCACTCTCATTTGATTGCCCTGAACAATCAGACTGGGATCTCAAGCATTATTGGCATCTTGAGATGCACCCTGTCTACCTTAAGAGATGGGTTCCCCTGTTCGACCCTAAAAAGGAGAATGCGGGAGCAGGCCCCATCTGGATGAGGCTGCCGGGTTTGCCACTGCAATTTTGGAGCGATTCTGCGCTCAAGAACATCGAAAAACACTTTGGCCTCTATCTGGATCATGACCGATCCTATCTGACATCGGGCAGTCGAGCTGTGGCTCGGATCTTGATTTTCTTAGACACACGGGATGGCCTCTATGAAAACTTCAACATGGTTTTTGATGGGATGATATGGCAGCAACCACTTGACTACGAGGGCATGCCATTTCGATGCAGGAAGTGTCATGAAGTTGGACACTTGTACAAAGATTGTCCAAAGTAGGGTACGGGCAAGCAGGCTTCAAAGAAATCTTGTTCGATTGGTACACAGACTGGGCCGGTGATTAGTACTGTGCTGGGATCTGCTGATGCGCGTTTGTCGACCCCGGACTCCTCGAGAGATGCTGGGCTGGTGCAGTCTGTTCTTCCATCATGGACTACCTCGCATCCCAGATCTCGCCCGCTGGTTTCGATGGAGACAACTCAGCAGATCTCTTCTATCCCGGGTACTTCTCTTTCCTATGCCTCCTCGTTTAATGATTGTAATCTAGTATTACCAGATAGCATCCAAACCACATATGGTATTGTCGATATCAATCTGTCCTCTTCTTTTACTACTTCTGGCATACCATCGACTATGTCTGGCCATTCTCTGAAACTCTCCGCAGTATGCTGTACTATGGCTATGGCTCATCCGTCATCCATTCCTATTGTTCACCACTCCACTGCTGAACCCCTCTACCACTCATCCTCATCTTTTGAGACTCCCTCATCGCGTCACAACTATTTTCTTAGATCACTCTCACTTTCACAGTCGGATGAGACTTTTGGGATTGGGCCGAGCCTGGACTGTATTCCCATCAAAACTCGTGGTCGACCTTCTGCATTGGCGAAGGTGATCAAAAGAGCCAATCTCGAAGTAGAAGCTGGCACTCAATCCTCTCTTATGCAGGTCCTTAGAGCTAGAAGACCCTTGTTGACGGTTACATCATGATTTTCCTCTCTTTCAACTGCAGGGGTCTGTCCAACCCCGATAATAGATTGGCCCTCAGGGAATTGATAGCTCAAAGACCCATTGATATTCTATTTCTTCAGGAAACGCTTGGAGCTGGCCCTGATGTGCAGGCTACCTTGACCTCTCTCCTAACTCGTTGGACTTTCATCACCCTTGATGCATCTGGGCGATCTGGGGCCTGTGCATTGGGTATTAATGACAGGACTACCCGGATGACTAACTGTTGGGGTCGAACAGGAGTTCTGGCTATGAATGTCCTTTTTGGTAACTCGGAGGTGGAATTTACCTTGATCGACATTTATGGGCCCTGCACAAACAGAGAGAATTTCTGGACTTCCTTAATGTCTTGTTCATTACTGACTGCACCTCATCTTATTTTGGCTGGAGATCTAAATTTCTCTTTAGGGATCTCTGAATCTTGGGGCCCCCATGCTTCCCCGGATCCTTTGGCTGAGTTTTTCAACTCATTGATGGGTGCCTCTAATCTCATTGACATTCAATCTACCAAGATTCAACCCACCTGGAGGAACAGAAGGACTGGAAATGCTACTTTGGCGTGCATATTAGACAGATTTTTAATTAAGCAGTCTCTCCTACCTATTATGACTCGTGCTCGTCAGTGGGTGGGGATGGGTGGTAAATCTGACCACTCTCCAATATATCTGGAATTCGAGTGTGGCCCTAACAGGGCTCGTTCCCCATTCAAATTCAATACTCGTTGGTTGAGAGATCCTGATTATACCCTGATGGTCACTCGGGCCTGGCAGCACTGCGGCCCTTTGAATGATCGTGATCCGGGTAGGATCATAAATGACAATCTCAACCGGATAAAAAAACTTACCATTCGATGGGTTCGGAACAAGAAGAGATCGGAGAGGGAGGCTCTGATTAATATTGAAAATAAGATTTCCAGTCTCAACAATGCCGATTTGCTGGGATATCGTTCTGATGATACCAGGGCACAACTAATTGTACTTGAATCGGAAAAAGCTAAACTTCTGAGACAAAAGGAGGAATACTGGAGACTTAAAAGCCGGGCTATATGGTTATAAGCGGGTGATGAAAATACTAAATTCTTTCAGCAGCATGCAATGGCTGGAGGGCTGCAAATGCCATATGGGAACTTTTAGACAATAATGGATTTACAGCGAGAACGCAGTCTCAATTATTTGACCTGGGCACCAGACATTTCACAAACCTTTATAGGGCGTCAAACTACATTGATCTTCCGGATATCATGCGCATTACTTAGCATTTCAAAAGATTTGTGGAACAGGAACAGATGGATGACCTCGATGCACCGGTTACCTTGGGTGAAATGGAAGGTGTTTTGAAATGGTTCAAGCGGGACAAAAGCCCTAGGCCTGATGGCTAGCCCATTGAGTTTTTTATCCATTTTTTTGATCTCATATCTTCTGACCTGTTGACTATGATTGAAGACAGCAGAGTGCGTGGCAGGATATATGATGGGTTCAACACCACTTTCATTGCGCTCATACCAAAATCAGACAATCCGACTAGTTTCAATGAATATAGGCCAATATCTCTGTGCAACTGCATATACAAGATCATATCCAAAATTATTGCAAACCGCATCAAGCCTTTCCTGTCTACTCATATTGAAAAAGAACAATTTGCATTCCTGAATCATAGGCAAATTCATGAAGCTATTGGCACTACCCAGGAAGTCCTCCACTCCATTAAGACCCTGCGCCAGAAATCCACCATTCTCAAAATCGATCTCACAAAGGCTTTTGATCGGGTCAACTGGAGTTATCTTCATCTCATCTTAATCCACTCTGGTTTCCCTCATCTGTTTATAAACTGGATTATGGGATGTATTAGTCATGCCACTTTCAGCATTCTGATCAATGGCATCACATATAATTTCTTTCATGCAAGGAGAGGACTTCGTCAGGGATGTCCTCTCTCTCCATTATTATTTGTCTTGGTTATGGAGGGACTCTTGGGTCTCATTAAAAACGCAAAAGACAGGGGAGAACTTCAAGGGCTCCAGATCAATGACATTCTTCATCTTACTCATCTCTTATTTGTGGATGATGTACTCATTTTCCTCAATGGTACTAGACAAGACTCCGTTCACTTTGATCTGCTACTGAACTGCTTTTGCAGGGCCACAGGTATGGAACCTAATGGCACCAAATCCACCATTATTATGACTGGCTGCTCGGGAATAGAACAAGGCATTGCACAACACCTATTTGACTATGTTTGCATTGATATCAATGATGGACTCAAATATTTGGGGTATCATATTAAACCAAACGACTACAAGATTAAAAACTGGAATTGGATCATCGCCAAGATTGAACGCAGAATTAACGTCTGGTATAACAGATGGTTATCTAGGGCTGGACGACTGATCCTCATCAAATCTGTGCTGGAAGCTATTCCGGTCTATAGGATGACTCTGGCTTGGATTCCAATAGGCATTACCAACAGAATCAAAAGGATATGCAGACAATTTCTCTGGCGCAACCAGGGGAAGGCCTCCACATTTGCTTGGATTGCCTGGGATCGCATCAACATCCCTAAACAATGGGGAGGCTGGGGGTTAAAATATTTTCATCTTTTCTCGAGGGCCCTGGCTGCAAAGATGTGCTGGCACTTAATCATGGGTCAGAGCCTCTGGAAAGAAGTTATTGTGGCTAAATATATTTCGCCTAGAAACCCCCTCGATTGGATCCGAGACAGGATTGGTCAGACTACTGGTGCATCTATTATATGGAAGGCGATCAATAAGGCGGCACACATCATTCAACTTGGATTATCATGGCAGATTGGCATGGGTGTTATGGTCCGCATTGGCACTGATTCGTGGTCTGGCAGCGGAGATCATTACAAATTACCTGTATTTATCACCGAACACCTTGCACACAGAAATATTTTCTATCTTGCACAGATTGCGGACCTGGCTCATTCCTCGTGGCGGGGCCAAGCCTGGCTTAGTGCTGCTAATCTCGACATCCCTCAGGCTGGTGCCCGGATTTGGCAGAGGTATATTTGGGCCCTTAAAGCTACAAACATTCGAATTACTGAGCAGGCTGACAGATTAATTTGGGCGGTATCTCCTCAGGGTCAATATGCTCCCAAGCTTGGATACCTTGCCTAATTCGGTCCAAGGAACCCCCTATCAAAGAATGGTGGTGGCGTATCATTTGGAAATTAAAAGCTCCACATAAACACAGAACTCTTTTCTGGTGCATACTCAACCAATGTATACCCACCATGGACTTTCTCCACAAACGGGCATACCATGGGGCTTCTCAATGCTGTTACTGCCTGGCCAGCTGTGAGGACGCGACCCACTTATTTCTTCTGTGCAATTGCATCAAATTTATCTGGGCTCGGATCTGCACTGGCCTGGGCTGTAATTATCTTTAGCAGGGGGACAATCTTATGGAAGCCTGGATGAATTGGTGGCGGCACTTTGATAATTGCCCGAGAAGGAGGAATCTCCCTTTGATTGTGGCTTGGGAGATTTGGATCGGACGGAACAAACAGATCTTCAGAGATATCCCTATCGACTGTGATCGCATCTGCGCTGCCTCTATTGCTACATTCAGTCTCCTGCCTGTCGACAGTTATCTCAGCAAGCCTTCACTCGGAACACCTGAAATAATTGATCACAGTCGTGCTTGGGCATACTTCGATGGTGCGTCCAATGCTGCTGGCTATGGTGGAGGCGCAATACTCTACTTAAATGATCATCACTACTACCATATCAGAATGGGATTGGGACCCGGAACAAATAACTATGCAGAACTGAATTGCCTTAGACTTCTTCTGACATTTGCTCAAGACATCCACTGCAACTCCATCCAGATTTTTGGTGACTCACAGCTTGTTATCAATTGGTTCAATAATCTTGCACTTTGTCACTCACACACACTGTCTGCACTGCTGCGTGAGGTTCATCATCTCAAAGTCCTATTTGATTCTATCTCAGTGACACATATTTACAGGGCTCGGAACAAAGTGGCTGACAAATTATCCAAAGAAGCATCGGAGCTAGATTGGGGCACCTGGCATTTCACAGAACACTCTGGTGGACAGGTATACATATATTTTCATCGGCCTTTTATAGAGGAGGAACATCCATAGATGAATTATTTGCTGTACAGGTTTTTGGGGAGAACTTTGTGACTATCTCCCGGGATATTTACTTACCGGCATGTATATTTCTTTAATATGGTTTTATTTTTTCTTTTTGATAGTAAGTTAAGCACCGAGCTTACTATGTAATCATTTGGAATATTCCTGAAAATATGTTTATTTTTGGGACTGTTTTTATTACCTGTATGATGGCAAGTATCAGACTGTATTAGTTTTTGCACTGAACAGTAGCACACTACCAGCTTTTTGTAACATGTAACCTATCTTTAATGAAAGTTTACGAATTTTTTCTCTTTGAAAAAAAATCATATATAATATTTAATAATATTTATTTACCCCAATTAACTTAAGTTCAATTTCTTGATCATTCTTTCAACCATTTCAATAAGTTATTTCGTCTACGGAGAAAAACTCTAAATAGTTGACTCTTCTATTCAATTCCATTATAATGTTTTTTTAAAACAAATTACCAATTATCTCAATAAACATTACCAGTCATCTCAATAAACCCTAAACTTCTATCCATATCATGTTTTCTAATAACTAAGCACCAATAATATAAACAAACCCTAAGCTAGCATTGCAAACTCAAACTCCATATGAAGACACAAAATCATACATTTTTGTTTTGGTGAAAGATATTAATTGTCTCCAATTTGTAATTGACTTTGTATTTTTGAAGGAATAATCATTTAATTAAATTTTGCTACAACAAAATGAAATTTTATAGATAACTTTATACTTACATGGATTTAATTAATGATATTAACTAATTATTTATTTTATTTGAATAATTAAAAAAAAAATCACTTTTAACCACTATCATCTTAATATTAATTATTATTATGTAAATAAAGTGATCGATAGTATATATATATATATATATATATATATATATATATATATCAAGAGAGATTGAGAGAGAGATATGAAATGGATATTTTTTATATTAAGTAAATTGGTTTTGCACGCCAACACTTTTACATTCAGAGCAAGCCCTTCATCTTTAGTGTTCCGAAATTTTACCAAAAAAAATGTTCCTACCTTTCTAGTTATTAATTAGGATTCTTATAACATTTATTTTATAGAGTGTCTAAAAGACTCCTTGAAACACTATAGACTTACAAAACATAGAGAAGACACTTAATGACTAACCACTGGCATCATTTTGAGCTTCATCGCTTGCAGCTTGTTCTAGCTTAACAATTTCCACTTGTTGAGGGGGGGCCTCAACCATGGGCTACTCGATAAGTTCCTCGTGCTCTTGTCTTTCTTACGCTCTGTGATTCAGACCATATGTAACCCTGAACACTTCCTTCATAATTCCTAAGGTCATTGTCTCCATTGTCAATTCAATATCATCCAATTTAAGTGATAAGTTATCCATCATCATCTGCAGACAATTAATGTCATCATATAGTGTTTCCCACTGTTGGATAACAAGAGCAAAGTGGGACCTTGTTTTTGTGGCTACATATTCTCCCTGGCTAGCAATAAGAGATGAAAAATAAGACAAGCTTGAGGCCAATTGTGCCTTCATGCCTTCATCACGTTCCTGTATGTCCAAGCTCTTGATTCTACAGATAACTCCAATACCGATGTGATTCAGTGAGATAGCCATTCCCAACAATCTCCATTTATAACCTCTTGCCCTTGCACCTCTCCATCCAAATATTTCATGCACACATTAAATTCCATAGTCCTTCTCTTGGGAATTCCTGACAGGATTTTCCATAACGATATCTTCCCCTCTACTACTGAGCTTGAGCGAATTTAACACTCTTAGAGTTTGGAGAACGCGAGTGTGCTCTTCTCTATCACCTGATAGTAATGCATTATAGGAAGTTCACCACTTGTCCAAAGGCAAGATGGATCTCAACTCGAGATCCCATCAGGTGAATGCACTTATGTCGTTCATCTTAGATGAGGGTCGCCAAACATGAAACTTCAATAATTTGTGATTATAATGATCATTAAATGACTTAACAAACCTTACTTAAAATTTAATCAATCTCCATATACAAATATACCAGGATGTGAAATCCCAAATTTTTTTTTTCTAATCATGGGATATATAATATGATTGGGGCTCCTTGATCCTGAACAAAAAATCTTTGTTCTAAAGTTTCTCCTTAGTTGGCTAACGGATCCGCTACTTTGTTTTTCCTTTTAATGTGGAAGAATTCTGCACTTTCAAACTTATGAAGTTGCAACTGAATTCTAAGAAGCATCGGAGGGAGATCCTTTTCTGGAATATCTTTGACTTTGTGAATTTTTTGAATGACAATCATGGAATCCCCATAAATTACCAAATGATGATTTTGCCTTACAATGGCTACCTCTAGGCCTTGCCATAGTTCTAAAGTTTATGCTTGATTATTGGTTGCTTTATTTAAGCCCCAAGAAAATTGCATCTCTATTTTATCGCCGGGTCGAAAAGTGACCCCTCTCCCTGGAGAATCCCCAAAAGGAAAGATATTATTAAACGATAAAAAATATAAAACTAAAAATTAATGTTTAAATTGATAAATTTTTGGTGAGTTTAGAAAACTTCATAATTATAATTTTTTTTTTTTTTTTAGACATGAACGGTTAAAATTTATTAAAGAGCGCCAAAACAGTGGCCTTTTGCAATTACATGACTGCTCTGGCTGATAGCGCAGAGCCTATTTTCCCTCTTAAGGCTGTAAACAATGTAGCAGTGGTTGCAAAAACCCAACAGCAGATTTCTTCGCTCAGTGTTGACTTGATCCGATGGAGCGATGGAGAAGGAATCAAATTGAGAAGCTCTGAGATTGCCGACAAGTCTGCAGATGTGCGCTGGCAGAGTGGAGCTGGTGGCTTGAAATCTCTCCGGGCCATCGTTCAGGACCTTCGTTTGGCATTTCAGGGCATCGTAATAGGAGCCCTGCTTTCTATTACCTTTGAGTGCGCTATGGCTAATAAAAAGGGCGTTTTGGCTTCTGTTGAAAATGCCGCAGTGGATCACACAGCTGCCTCTGAACCGGATGCTTACAGCAGAGTGAACAAGGAAATAGCAGGGATCGTGAAGATGATAGGAAGGGCCAGACTGCTTCATAAGAGAGTGAACCAGGATTGTTTTCAGATGATCATTAAAGATGTTGCGGTTCAGATAGCAGGGGAAATGGAAAGGCCAAGGGGACAGAGGAAAGCCCAGCAGAAATTTGGCCCAGAGAATACAGGACTTAAGGAATGTTGCAGAAGGAGTCGACATAGTTGACTGATAGTGATCTTTTACTTCGCAGCACGCCAAGATTGGCTTCCATATCTGCCTGGGCATTTAAATTCCTGGGGATATGATAGAAAGAGATCTTATGGAATTTGGGCAAGATAAGTCTAATTTTCCTGAGAATAGCTGATAAATGGACCTGAGAGGGGTACTTTTTGGTGTTCAGTGCCTGGATAATGATCCTGGAGTCCCCGAAGACTGAAATGGAGAGGTAGTTACCGTTGATTGCTTGATGAAGGCCCTGCCACAGAGCCAGAGCCTCCGCTCTATTGTTTGAATCCCTGCCCAGACCCCAAGCAAACCGGAACACTTCAGAACCATCAGGGCCCAAGAGAACCCCACCGCCTCCTGCGATACCAGGGTTGCCTTTGGAGGCCCCGTCAAAAAATAGGCAGTGCTCATTCAGAGCCGACCTCCATTTGATGAACTCTTGCTCCTCCAGTCTGATTTCCCAGGTGGAATGGACACTTGCAGAAAGGGTGGAACAGTCCTTATGGTTAGGGACCAGTCCATTCAACCAGAGTTCTTCTTCTCTGTTCAGAGCTTTACCAAACTTTTTGGCAGAAATGGCTTCTAGAATTTCACCCAAAAGAGCTTTGACTTTGGAGATGACTCTGGGTGATTTGCAGCGTTCGTTTCTGAATAGTCTGTTGTTTCTTTCCAGCCACAACTTCCAGCAAACAATCTTGGGGATCCACAGCCAGCAATTTTTGAGAAGGAGATTTTTGGAAAGACCAAAAGGAGATAATTTGCTCCAGGTTTGGAAAAGATTTGGTATGTTCCTAGGGAGCTCGAAATTATCCGAATTTAGCATAAGGACCCCCTTCCAGACTTCTAGCGCAAAGGGGCAGGTTAGGAACAGATGATCTGCTGTTTCTTCATCCAACATGCAAAGATTGCACCAGGATGGACCTTCCATACCGCGCTTGCGGAGATTGTCACAGGTGAGAATGCTATTGTGAGCTAAAGTCCAGCAGAAAAAATCTATTTTGGGTAGAGAGGGGGAATTCCAAATAAAATTCCATTGGGCAGGATTTGGAGGAACATTCGGAATGGTCATAATGCTTTTGTAGCCTTCAGATGCTGTATATGAACCTGAGACAGAACCCCAACCTCGTTTGTCTTTTGCTGAAGCTTTTAAGGGAGCTTTTCCTTGAAGATTATCCAAGAGAACTGAGGCCTCACCTTCCAGCCTCTGAGGGACCTCCCCCAGGTGCCAGCAATCCCAAAGACTATCCTCCGTCCAAGAGGAGATGTCCCAGAGGGTATTTAAATTGCGAGCTTGGAGCCAGTCTTTGATATTGGTAAGATTTTCCATCTGATTTAAAGGTTGGTCACCCAGGATAGAGTCATCCCAGATTCTTATTTTTTGCCCATTGCCTGGAATCCAGTACAGCTTATGACTGAAATGATCCAGAGCTTTGATGCAGAGTTTAAACACAGGAGAACCTTTAGAGGTTCTAGGAAGCTGGTCCAAACATCTAAGGCGCTTCCCATGAAAATATTTTCTCCACAGGACTTTCTTGCTCCAACTTAATTTTCCAGAGACTATGTCCCATAGCAGCTTGGTTCCCAAAGCCTGATTTTGGGCGGCCAGATCTCGAATTTGTAGACCTCCTTCCATAAAAGGCTTTTTAATAATATCCCATTTAACAAGATGCAACCTTCTTTCGTTATTTTTTCCCCCTTCCCACAGAAAACGCCTTAGGAGAGCTTCCATCTTGTTGATGAAGGTTTTTGGGGCCAGGAGGATAGAGTGTTGATATAGCGGAAGACTTGAGAGAACATCTTTCATTAGAATGATCTTTCCAGCGTTATTCAGCCATGAAGCACCCCAGGCATGGATTCTGCCTTTAATCTTGTCCAGAAGTGGCAGCCAGTGGGCAGCTTTAGGAGTGGACTTGAAAATTGGTACCCCTAGGTATTTAAAGGAGTCCCAGGCCCAGGACCCTTCCATATCAAGAATCCTTGCTATATCAGATAATTCCTTAACCGAGCAGTTCCAGCTATAGATTGTGCTTTTTAGAAAGTTGATCTTGCTGCCCGAGACCTCTCTATAAATGTCCAGCTCCTTCTTGAAGGATTTAGCAGAGTTTATGCTTGCCCCCCCCAGCAATAAAGTGTCGTCAACAAATTGGGCATGGTTTATATCTTTGACCTGATGAACCATACGAAGACCAGGCAGGATTTGAGTCTGTTGATTATGGTCCAGTTGAAAGCTTAGAACAGAGGCTTGAATGGCATAAAGAAGCGGGGACAAAGGGCAGCCTTGTCTTAGGCCCCGAGAGGCTTGGAAAAAATCTAAAGGTCGACCATTAACCAAAGGCGCTATCCAAGGAGAGGCAATGCAGGCTTTTATCCAGTTAATGATGGCTGAAGAGAAACCCATTTTCTCCATAACCATAAACAGAAATTCATGCTTTACTCTGTCAAATGCATTTGCCAAGTCCAGCTTAATCACCATACCTTTCTCCTTTCGGTGATAGCTTGAATGAACAGCTTCTTGAACCAGCACAATGTTGTCAAGAATCCTTCTCCCTTTGATGAATCCTCCTTGGTTTTCAGGGATGATGGTCGGTAAGATTTTCTTGAGGCGATTGGCTATAATTTTAGTGATCAGCTTGTAACTGGAGTTACACAACGAGATTGGCCTGAATCTGCTGAAATCAGCAGCACCTTTCTCTTTCGGAATCAATGCCAGAAAAGCTGAGTTGATGCCGCCTCTGATCTTTGTACAAGCTTGAGATTTTCTGATCATTCTCAAGAGGTCATTTTTGATTATGTCCCAACAGGAAAGATAAAATCTAACAGGGAACCCATCTGGACCAGGAGCTTTGTCTGGTTCCATACTGTCCAGTGTATTTTTAAGTTCATTCATACTGATTGGAGCAGTCAACATAGAATTGTCAGCATCTTGAACACATTGAGGAATCAAATTCATCGGATAGGCATGGGGATCCATAGGTGGATCATCGGGGGCAGAGTAGAGATCTTTGAAGTGAGCATGAGCTGCTCGCTTGATGTCTTCAAAATCCTTAACTACTGCATTTTGATGATGTATTTCTTTAACAGCTTTGAATTGCTTGCGAGCTTCAGCATGTTTGTGGAAGAAGCTAGTATTTTTGTCCCCGGCTTGAAGCCAGAGAGCTCTGGATTTCTGCCTCCAGAGTTCTTCTTCTTCCCTACTTGCTTTATGGAACTCTTTTTGCAGCTCAAATTCTCTCTGAATAAGATCTTGGGAAACAACTGAGTTTTCCAAAGATATTTGGTGGGCAGCAAGACTGTCCAAGGCCATCTTACGTTTGGAGGAGGGAGTTTTCAGCTTTCTAGCCCACTCCTTGAGCCTTTTTTTGAGCCCCCTCATTTTTTCTTCCCACACGTAGAAAGGGGAACCATGAACAGGTCTTTTCCAGGCATCTGAAACCATCTCTTGGAACCCCTCATGCTGAAGCCATAGTGAACTGAATCTGAAGGGGATAGGGCCAAGATTTTCTTCCGTGGACAGCTCGAGAATAATTGGTTTGTGATCAGAGGTGCTGTTTGGCAGAATTTTGGACGAGGCCGTTAGACCGCAAGTTAGGAAAGAGGATTGGACCAGAAATCTGTCCAACCGAGCTGCAATATGATTTGGCCCCACCCTTTTGTTAGACCAGGTGAACTTCCCTGCTGTGGGCTTGATATCCTCCAATTCCCATCCCAACATGAGGTCTTCAACCCATTCTCTAGCTGGGTCCCTGACCAGGGAGCCTCCCTTTTTCTCATTTACAGCAAGAGTGACATTCATATCACCAGCTATGATAATGTTTTCAGGATTATGCAGCGAAAGATAGGTCAAGATCGATTCCCAACAGAATTTTTTCTCAGAAGGAAGAACAGGAGCATATATATTGAACATACTTACTTGTTGTCCGGAGTCTTTATGGAGGAGCTTCGTGAGCAGCCAATGGGAGGAGCTGTCTTTTTGAATCAGGTCATAGGTAGAGCTATCCCAGAAGGTAGCGATTCCACCGGATGCGCCTCTTGCACTGACATCACAACCAAAGCCTTTGCGCCAGAAGTTTTTGCTAGCATGGAGGAGGGGAGTTTCCTCCAACTTTGTCTCCTGGATGAGGAGGATTTCAGGCGAATACATTCTTACTATATCTTTCAGGGCATCTTCTTTTAACCTGCTGCCTAATCCTCTGCAATTCCAGGAGACGTACTTCATTATTTTACGGCTTGGGAGCTTGTGGCTCCTTTTGGAGCCGAGCCGTGCTTGCGCCCTGATCTCGTATTCATCATTCCCTTGAGAGTTTTTTGAGAGCCTTGGAGAACATCCAGATAAGTTTTCTCCTCTCTCTGTTTCTTCTTGGATTTTCGACCTCTGGCTGATTTGATAGGGGTGGCATGTGAGCTGTCTGATTCGTAGGTTCTTCCTTCTGAGTCTTCATCAGATTCGGAAGCCAGGCTGATATGGTCTTCCGTGTCTATATTTCCTTCATTGCCTCCTGATGCTGGGGGGGTGATTGTTTCAGCACCAGTTTCTTTTACTTCCTTCGTCAAGTCTTCCAGATCTTTTTGGGCTCCAATGGTTTCTGCGTTCCCACCGGAGGAAGATCTCACAGAGGGCCCTTCTTTTGTGATTGGATTGGCCTGGGAGGTGGGCTTGGGTCTCCCTATAGTTCCATATTTTGTCTGTTCTGAGGGCTTTGAGACTGCCTTGCCCTTTTTTATCTCTTTCCATCCTTCTTCTTCCACCTTGTCCCTTGCAGGGGCTTTAGGACAGTTTCGTTGGAAGTGACCATGTTCGTGGCAGATTCTGCACTTAAAGGGCAGTTGCTCGTAATCCAGTTTCTGAAAGTGCTGCCAATCTCCGATTGTGAGTTTTATGGCTTCCGGGAGACCAGCTTCTAGGTCAACTTCCACGCATATTCTGGCGCAGGTGTATTGGCCCCTATTGTCAGCTTTGTCTATGAAGCGACCCAGCTTGTTACCAATCTTCTGCAGGGCTTGGAAGCTCCAACAGTGGATCGGCAGATTGGGGAGCCGGACCCAAACAGGAACCTCCTTCGGGACATCGACAGAAGGGTCGAAGTCAGGGGTCCGTTTGTTGAGGAAAAGGCCCTGGTTTCCCATGAAATAAGGACCATTTCTGAACACCAGGTCACGGTCTTCCTTGGAAGTGAATTCGAAAATAAAGAATCCTCGACCAACAGCGTAACAGATCACGTTGTTTTTTAGCAGAGGCCTCCAGTTCCGTTGGACCCATTCATCTGTCACTTTTTTTGATGGCCAGCGGCCCATAAACTGCCCGACCAAACCTCTGTCAGCTAAGGCGAGTGCTATTTTGATTGTCTGCTCTTCAGGCAAAGCGATCTCAGGTATTTCATCTAATTTTTTAATGAACGTTGGGACTTCAGGAAGAGGGCGTTTCTTCCCTTTCAGAGATAGAAGGTTCCGAAAGGCCGCAGCAGAAGAGATAGGAGGGGGGGGAGAGGGCTCCCCGCCCCCAGGCGTATCCATGACGGCGGCAGACCAGCAGTCGCAGACCTAATCGCAGCAGGAGCTGAGGACGCACGCGCCAGTTGATCATGTAATTTTTGTGGTCTAAGTTACCCACATTATAAAATTATTATTATATAGTTTAAGCATAATTTCTACTAATTTGCCTTACAAATTTCAATACACATATTTCATGTTAATGTAATATATGATTTTGATATGCGAATTTTATGAGTAACTATCTCATCAGGGAATATAACACTCACTTCACGGTCAAAGTGTGTTGACTTTCAATTATTTTGTCAAGCTTCTGTAATTTGAACCAAATTTTCAAGAAAAAATTGAATATTCCCAATTTTTCATAAATTCAAAAATAATTTTCTAATCTATGGAAATTTTATTTCTAATTTCCCATTGGTTGAGGGAGCCTTAATGTGAAATAATTTCCCTGGTGGAGAGATTTTTATTTTAGGTATTTGTAGCCTCAAAAATATTTTAAAATAAAAAATAAGGTTAATTTTGTGAGTGGAAGGATATTTATTTTCGGTATTTGTAGCCTCACAATTCATTTTAAAATAAAAAATAAGGCTAATTTTGTGAGTGCCTAATACGTCGATGAGTGCTCTGACACTGACATGGTTATGATAATGCTCTACCCAATGATTCTGGTTGCAGGTCGAGGGGGGATGAACAATTCTCCATAAAATTGGTACATTGTGCAGAGAAAGAGGTGAAAGCTTCTTAAAGCTTCTTCTTTCTCCACGGCTCTACACTCTGCACCAATAAAAAATTAAATATTATTTTTTCTTTTTGCATGTTGGCACTCCAAATTTCTCCTATGTCTACCCATTCAATTTGGATTTCTCGAATGGGGTGAATTTTACGTGTAAATCCATTGTTTTTAAGCATGGCGCACTACCAAAGTTAAGCATAGATTTCCATGGTATGTCTTGTCAAGGTTACGTATTGATTATCAAATATTCAATGCATATTTTCAGGGCATTTGAATTATCAAGAACTTGGTGTATATTATCACATTTAGCCGATTTAGTAATTTATGTTATGCTCGATAGAAAAGACTAGTAGACATTGAAAATACTAGATGCATTCTTTATCATTAGGGTGGAAAGATGTTCCTAAACTATTTCATAATGGAATTTCGATAGTTTTCTTCTCTTTGAATTTACATTGGTTAGCACTATACAAATGGATAAGTAATGCAATAAGAAGTGGAAAATTACAGTTGAGAAGCAAATTATGTGTAAAGGTGCGGAAGGTGCTTGTTCCCCTGCACATACTTCCTCTTATGCACTTCCATATGTTCATTATGTGCACAAAACTTAGAAAAAAAATATCCTCTCATTCCAATGCACTACAGAGTAAACATTTGTGAGTGTTATGCATTCATTCAAAGCAATTCAAGGTAAATTTGTGTCCATGTACATAGCAGTTGTAGTAAGTCATGGAAGATATTGTTGACATGAGGTTGAAAGATGTATCAAGAAATTCAGATAATGCAAAAGCATCGATAATTTTGAAGCTTCAAATCAAGTCTATTTTCCATTTTGTCATTCGGATTTTTGGAATTAGGTTGTTGCTTGTCGGCGGGATTTCTTCTTGGCATCATGCTTTAGGCTTATTATGATTTGATGCCTTTTGCTTGTCGGCAGGCCTTTTCTCAGATATCCTTTTGGCATATTTTTGGTATCAAGTTGCTTCTCTGGTTCATTGCAAGCTCTGAGTTCGACGTTCATCTAGGAGTATCTCCTTGCCTTGGAATAAATTTCAAACAAAATAATTTAATCTAAAGCAATAACCTCCTTGGAAATTACATAGACCTGAGGATCAAACTCTAAATAAACACGTTCTATGCATCAAATTCTAGATTGACATGTTCTATACAAATAGATTCAAAGAATTCTAAGCAGGAGAACAGGCATTTTTGTCACCTCTGCACTCACGTACCTCCACTGAGTGTACAAAAGTTATCTATCTCTGCACTCCCAAAGACTTTGCACCTCCACAGCAAAGGAATGTCCTATTCACATGAATTTCAACTAATCTATTACGCTAATATATCGGTGCAGATGAAAATATAAATGTGTTCTTCTTTATGCCAAGTGTAGGGTTTAGTTGTCTTAGCACATCATCGTGAAAAATTGAGATGAAGACTAGCAAGATGAAGATTGTGAACCTCGTCAACCTACATGTGTTACCCAACCTCTATGTGTTGTGTATTAACACAAGAAACTCATAAAGGAGATTCCCAAAGCGTTCATCAAGCTACCAAATGATGGAACCCCATAGCTTAAGCATGATGCCATGTCCACACTATTCAATCTCTTCATTAATTGCAACAACGCGTCTGGAAAATTTATCTATTCACATTAATATTATTAATTTTATTTATGTTGTGGCAGCACACAATATGTAAATTTTGAGGCTAGGGCAGGAAAATTTACTCTTTGTATAATAATCGTAATATTACTTTGAGAGGTTTTGTTAATTTATTTATGCTTTTCTTGATGATCATGGTATTATGTCAAGATGAAAAACTGTTGATATTCTCTATGCTTGGTTTTATTTATAAAATTATCAAATATTTTATTCTAATAATCTTTCACTTTTTTCATTTTAAAAATTTAATATATTGCCCTTCTCATTTATTGTTCACCTTTGATGCAATTCTCCAATCAATCGTAAATAGGACTATTAGGAGGTGTAAGGATTGAAATGGAAAAGAAATTGATATAGGGTTGCATAATATCTATCAGAGGTCTTAAGTGTGGCAATCCCCTGTATAGGTTAATATGAATAGCATGACACTCCTGAAGTAGAAAAAATTATAGCAACATTGGCAAGGGGTGACACTCATCCCACAAGGATCATGAGCATGATGAATGGTGCACATCAACATATGAAAGATACCCAAAACTTATTACCAAAAGAAGAGCATGTATGCAATGATGAAGATTGTGCAGAGTGTGAAACGAACAAAGTTCCTTCTCAAGTTAAAAATACTCCAGAACACTTGGAATACAAAGATATCTATGAGGATACAAATATTATATTATAAAATATATGAGATAGATGATTGAATGTTACAAGTGAGGCCTGCTTATATACCTACGCGGGTGCCTCTTCACGAAAGGTCATGTCTTATCAGACATGGCCTTTCAACCTAATTACTAATTAACTAATTTAATCACTAATTAACTATTTTATTCATTACATTGCCTTCCCCTCAAAAACCTTTGTCCTTAAAGCTTGTCGACGAAAGGCCTCAATTTCTTTTCCTGCTACGAACATCTTCTCGTCTTGGGGTAGTCATCCTTGTCGATACAAGTTGATATGACCCTATAAGTGATAAAAAAAATTGTTGCACTGAGAATGGATCAGACCATCCTAAATCAATCTTATGTGGAATCTTACGATGACTGGAAACTTGTGATGATTCGTTAGTATTCTTTAGAATATCAGCTTGTTTCTGTTATAAATACATAGCTCGGTTGAGTTGTCTGCTCCCGTGATTTGGATGTCGATAGGGAACTTTTTTGGTTTGACTTTGATTTTCTTTTAGCGAGGATGTTATTGAGTAGGTTACAGAACCTTCACTTAGAATGCTCCTTGTCTGAACTGCAACATCGAAGTTTGTATCGTTTGCAACTTGCCTGTCTTCTTCTTGAGTTGTGACATTTACTGGATCAATGTTCGTTTTTCCTGCAAATTGAACTTCTACATTTTTCGGTTTCGACAACTCTTTTTCGACAAGTTGTTCCACCTTGTTTTCCAACGACTTCTTATCATTCTTCAATTTCTTAACTTGCGTTAATAATTTTTCGTTGTGGTCCTTGAGGCGAGCAACTTCTTCATTCTTGTTAGTTGTGATTTTGTCAATTTCCTTTTGCATATTTTGGATCACCTTTTTACTTTCTTGAAAAATTACTTTTGAAATTTCTTGAATGTCTTCAGGTGTCACTGAATTTCGCTTTAATTTGATGTCCTGTAGAATTATTTTCTTCATTTTGTATCAGAGCAGTCGATATTCTAGACGCTTATGCTGCATAGAGCTACGCTCCTTGATCCAGGTCTTTGACCGTAAAAATTGTCAACCTTGTTGCTGGCGTGACTGAAGCGTTTTGCTATCAATCTTGGAGTTTCTCCATTTTCACCACTAGGCCTTTGGCCATAATTAAAAAAAGGGGAAAAAATAAACCAGAGAATTTTTGAAAAGAAATGTAAAAAAAAAGGGAGAATAATTTATATAAAAAAAATTGAAGAAATATTAAAAAAGGAAGAATTTATATTAAAAATAATAAAAGAGAGAAGAAAAGTCAAAGTATATTAAAAAGAGAAAAAAAAAGAGAGATATATATAAAGAAGTACATATACGTATATACCAAGACAAATTAAAATTAAAAAGGAAAAAGAAATAAGGAAGAGTAGATAAGGTTAGTTTGATTATTCTTTACGTGGTTTACAAGCTCGTGGTTTTGGAAGCCCATGGTAATTTCCCATGGTATTTTCAAGGTAAAATAAGAAGTAAAGGAATAAAAAATCTCTTGTGAATGGTAAGTTTACTTTTACTTGGAGAAATACACATAAGTGGACATATATTTTATAGGTGAATATATGTGAATAGCCACGTTTCACTAGGGTTGTAACCTTTCAACAAAAAAACGAGTTAAAAAAAATTAGTTTTTAAAAGAATATATCTATATATATTTAATTAATTAAATTATTAAAAAAATAAAAAAATAAAAAATAAAAAATAAAAAATTGAAGGAATAATAACTTCATTAAAAAGAAGAAGAGAAAGTTAGGAAGAGTTACCTTAAAAACCCTAAAAACTCAATTCAACAGACAAAATGCAATCAATCATTGATGAAAAGGAAATTTAATCTAATTCAGAAAGGAAAGAAGGAAGATTTCCTGAAAATTATAGTATGTTTTTCCGTGCGCTAATTAGAATCAAAGGGTCACTTGCGGGAATGGAAGTTCTCATATCTATCGATCTTAATCAAAAGGATAATTATGTTAGTACTAAATGTGCTAACCAATTAGTGATCCCTGAATCAAATATAATCGAAAAAAATTCAATTAACGCAAATGAAAAACAATACAACATAAGGAATCTACACCTAAGTATTGGGGAGTATTCCTTGGTCTCGCAGTTTATTGTTAAAACCTTATTTTGTAACAATAGTGATATAATTCTGGGTTCGCTCTGGATGGAATCACTAGGGTCATTCGTCCTAATACAAAAAATAAGTTTTAACATTCTCCTACAAAAATAATAAAATAACGCTACAGGACGTCAACTTAAAGCCAAATTCAGTGACACCTGAAGACATTCAAGAAATTTCAAGTTAACAAGTGAAGCGAACAAAGTTCCTTCTTAAGTTAAAATAGTTCAGAACACTTGGAATACAAAGATATCCATGAGGATAAAAATATTATATTATAAAAGATACGAGATAGATGATTGATGTTACAAGTGAGGCCTGCTTATATACCTATGCAGGTGCCTCTTCACGAAAGGTCATGTCTTATCAGACATGGCCTTTCAACCTAATTACTAATTAACTATTTTAATCATTACAGAGTGTGGAGGTCCACACAATGAACGCTTCCTCCACACTCTGCACATTGAACTTCGAAATTATAGAAAATCCTCTATGATAGAAAATGTTGTTATATTTCATGTAAAGGTCAAAAGAGAAATATTATTTTTCAAGCATTGGTTTCATGCTCAAATTATGTCATTGAGGTCAAGCATGTTCTTCATGCTTCTAGGGTTTCTTGAGTCAAAATAATTCTTCATGCTTATAGGGTTTATTGAGTCAAAATAATATTTGTAACAGGTCAAAGTATTGTTCTTGAGTCAAGTCCCATTTGGACTTTGAAAAGAAAGTGAAAAAGAAATTTATTTTAGTCAAAAATGTAAATTTTGTACCTAGAAGACCAAGTTGGCCATGCCTCTTCAAGTCGGCCTTGGAAGGGGTAATTCAACCTCCTATATATGTATATATAGAGATAGTTTTACCTCATGTGAAACACCAAGAAGCAAGTTCGATCTCCAAGACAAGAAGAGTGAAATTCACGAAGAAAGAAGTTAAAAATCAAGAGAGAAAAGGTGGATTCCTAGGAGGAAGGAAATTCAAAGTATCTGCCCTATATATCTCACATGTGTGAAGTTTTGAAGATGCTATAGGGACAAAGCTGTAGATTCACTGCAGGTCCAAAATTCTGAAATTTGGGGCCAAAATTATGAAGTTGGAGCTAATTTAGAAGGTTTTAACTTGAGGTTACTTTGACTTGCTAGAAGAGCTTGGCAGGAGGGACAGATTGGGTCTTGTTGTTTGGGCCTTGAATTCCTCACTTGATATGATTCTACAAGAAGAGAATAATTTTCTAGGTTTTCCCCTTGGAGGGCTTTTGCCCTCGCTTGGAGCCTACATCTTGTGTTCATTGTCTATTTGTGATCTTCATAGTTTATGGTTTTTGGTAAATTTTTGATGAAACAAACATAATAAAGTACTAGTAAATCCAACATAACTTCACAAACAATTATCAAGTAGAGAGAAATCACCTAAGTGCTACCCCTATCGATTCTCAACACTTTGTACTCCCACATAAGGCTAGTGGTTATTATATTGGAACAATAAGGAAAGTATCATGCTTATCCAATTTATTTGGATGATTTACCACAATTTTTAACCAATATTAAATTGATTACGAGGATGCGAGGTGTTCTCACCATGTGTTTGGAAGAGATATTTGTACATAAAAATCATGAGCAAATTAAATACGAAACAAGTTGATACATTGTGTCACAAGAAGATTTCTTGCCCCACATTTTGCATAATATTTTTCCCTCTATTAATTCACTTTGTACTTTATTAATTCACTTATAATAAGGATTCATTGTCTCGATCGTGGAGATGCAGAAGGGGTGAGTGAAATATATAAATTTGTGAAATGTATTACTAAATCTAAATTTGCATTAGTTAGCGAGAGTCTTGTAAAGCATAAGATGCAAGTTTTGGCACAATTCCATAATGTCTAGAAAGTGTTTATGCATGCCACGAAACGAATCTGAGGTTCTAGCCTTCTATCAACCATCATCTCTTCTATGGCGATGGTTTGATACAAGTAGTTGGCTTCAAATAAGGCACAACTAGCTACTGCTACAGATAAACTCGAAAAAATTGTTTGTGTCAAGGGGAGAAGATTGGCCGAGCCTATTGGAAAATGGAAGCTAGAAACTTGTTAAATTTTATTTTCCTTTACCTTAATACTTTCTTGTAAACTTATTTATTCTTTTTGTGTTCTTTACTTAGAACTTTTTCATCAAAAAAATATCGAGGATCAAAACAACAACAATAGAGGACACATAAATTAGGCTGTCATCAAAGGCAAAACCCCTCCAAGGGGAAAACCTGGGAAACTCTTCTCTCCTTATAGAATTTTCTTCAAAATGAGACACAAAGACTGAAACCTAAGACCAACTCCTTCTCCAAGTACTAAGTCAACCCTCCAACAAGTCTTTCCGTAATTCTACACCAACCAAATTTAAACTGCAACTTCGACCTTCCAGCTTAAATACTGCAAATCATTCGGCAACTTTCACCCTGCAATTTCAGCCTTGCAACTTCTATGGAAACCATAATTATTCCTTCTTCTGAGACCTTCCTCGAGAAATACAACTCTCTCCAAGGTAAATGAGGTCAAGGTAGAGTATCCTTCCTTCCAGCTACAAGATACTGCACTTTGTCCTCCTGTAACTCGAACTCGCAACTTCAACCTCCTTCTATAGCCCTAGAAACCCTAGATCTTTGCACGTGTGAGAGAGATAGAGCCTAAAAACAAGATATTTCATCCTTTTAGCTTCTCCTAAACTTTCGCTCTTATTCTTCCAAACTCTTTTCTTAATAGATTGAACTCGTGGAGTGAGTGTATCCCAAATGAGGTCAAACTGCTCCTTTATATAGCCTTCTCAAGTGGTTGAATTCCCTCCTTTTAGGCTGACTTGTAACTGTTAGGACTGATCTATACTTTTGGATTTTCCTGGACTTTCTAGACTCGAAATAATTCTTTTTGCAATTACATTTTTCCCAAAAGGGTCTTATAAACATGATTTTGACTCCTTTGACTCGTAATAATAAATATTAAGACCTAAAAAACCCTAGAAGCATGAATAACATGCTTTTACCTAGAAGACTATTGAAATTGGCAACAAGAAGGCCTTCTAATTTAATTTTCCATTGATTACATTAGAAGTAAATTGCAATTCCACATCATATGACAATTTGTATGAGTTAAATGAGTCATGAATACTTAGTTAGCTCATTCAATTCGAGTTGGGGGTCAAACTAGAGGCATGTAGAGTTCACCCTAAGTTTTAGGGGGTCGAGTTACAGTTTATTTTGAGTTGTAATTAGTTAACTCAATTATTTGAATTAAAATCAGTTTAACTAGTTCTAGCTCAAAGATGAGTTAGTGATAGCTCCAGTGACTTAAATATGATTTAATTCACATGTAGTGATCAATTAGCAACTGATAATTTGTAATATTCCCAAATTTCACATCATATTTGGAATATTAGAGTCCTTGATTTTCTTAATAAATTAAGTAAATAAAAGGGTGGAGGGACCCACAAACCTCAAAGGTGAATAAAATCCACTTTTAATGTGTGTATGTGGATATTTTAGATCTAGATCTAGAACATGGAGTAGTGTTGCAGCTCTATTTATGGAGAACATGTCTCATTTATGAGATAGACTATGGAGGATGGAACAGTCAAATAAGATCATGGATCTCAAATATAAAACCATGAGGATCTTTGATAAGGTCAACTGAGATCTTAGTGCATTCAAAGATGATCATGAAAAACTTATGATAAGATAGTGAAGGAAGTGATGCAATTAATGCATGCATGATGGAGAGGGTGATCACCCCATATGAACATGATGGAGGACATGGATCAACAGTGCAGTCAAACATGGAGACTTTGTCCACATGTACAACGCAGATATGGAGTGGGCCTAGGCTATGGAAGGCTCATGCATATAATGAAGGTGAAGGCATAATGGAAGGCATGATTTGTATTATTCATTTTTTGATCTATTTAGATCTAGATTTGTCTTAGGAAATTTCTATGCAGACTTGGGCTGTTTAGAAGAGTTTGCAGTGATGTTTAGCACAGGGTGTTCCTGGGCGGGAATCCCACCTCTTTCTTTTAGTAGCTCTGGAAAGAGGATTGTTCTTCATTCCTTATTAGGCATTGGTGCCATCTTCAGGAGGTTTTTTCTAGCATTCAGCTAGGAAACCAGTGGAGGATTCATTCTACCACTTTGTTCTTCAGATCCAACCTTTCAGGAGCAGCAAATCTACATCCAGCATTCAGGCCATTGGGTTTTACCTCCATGCAGCAGCAGTCCCTTCAAGGATTGTGCAATTCAGTTCTGTAGATCTATTGGAGGAAGGAAGTTTCCATTATTTCAACTGGAAATCCTGTGAGGGATAACCTCCTCACATTGGATCTATTGTTTCCATCACTCAGGAGCTAATTTGCCATATCTAGCAGTAGGCTAAAGAGCCTCTCTCTTTGACAGTGTAGTTTTCTGAAGCTGTTGTTCATTAAACAACTATTTTTAGTGGAGGAGATTGAAGGAGATATATATTGAGCTTTTAGCCCAAGGATCTAGTGAAGGGATCAACCCTTCTTGCATAGATTTGATTGTACATCATTGCAACCATCATATCATTCAGATCTGCATTCCCAGTAGCATATATGTGAAGCCCTAAGAGGGTGGTTTTCTTAGTCTTACAGATCTGAGAAATCCCTTCTGGGTTATCTTGGGAATTCATCATTGAGCCTAGATCTACAATTTCAACATCATAGGAGCTCCCATTCTACCTAGATCTGAATTTCTATATTTCAGGCAGTTGTAGTCCCTATAGTTGCAGCAGGGACAACGCAGTTTACCTTGCAGCAGAGCAGCAGTTACGCAGTCCCTCTTGGGATATCATTGCAGGGTCATTCTAGGCTACTCTTGTGGCTTGAGTGTCTCATATTATGAGCACTATTGTACTTGCTTTTTGCACCTCCAAAATAATAAAATGGCTCAGCTATTTCTGTGCATTTTGATATGTATATAGATTTATTGTTTACTTTGCTACAGTTCTCATATTGTGTTTTAGTATTACTGCATTCTACCTTTTGGGATATTACATAATTCACTATAAATAGTTGTTACATGTCAGTCTAAGGAAGTCTAAGTTGAGATTGGAGTTAAAGGGAAGAGAACTATTAGTTGTTTAATTAGAAAATTGTACAGGTCATGCATGAGGTCATTAGGACGCCTTGGAAGTATTGCGTAATAAATTTATGGTAATTTCCTAATTAATAGGGGCTTAATTAGCCCAAGAATGTGTGAGAAAGGTTGGTCAGTCGAGTGTAGGGAATTGGTTAAGTATTAGACCAAACTTGCCAGAATCAGAGTGAGATAGTCAGAGATAGTGCAGAGGTTCCCCGGGAAGGAAAATAGCATTGTATTGTTTCATGTTCTTGAATTTATGCAATATACAGATAGTGGGGTTTTCAACTAAGGCTTTCCCTAGATACATATTTGTGTTGTGCGGTTTAAATTCTTTCTCTTTCTTGTTCATGTGATTGTGCGATCATAATTGGTTTATGCAACTTGTAGAATTGATTCATTATTTTGTTTTATTATATTAAAAGATCATTTGAATCTATTTAGATATTTCTACATGGTATCATAGCAAGAATCACTATATAAGAGAAGAACCAGAGTTTGTTTTGAATTGGTGAATCTAATTTGCAGATTTATTCTTCAGGACCAACAAAAAGTCAAGATGGATTTCTCTGGATTGAAACTCGAATATGCCATTGAGGGTAATTCGAATTAAATAGCATGGAAGGACGGGATGGAGGCAATGTTGGAGGACAACAGACTGAAGGAATTCATAGATACTTCTATTCCCCAACTCGCAGCAACAAATGTTCAACTTCTTGATGCATGAAAGAACAATGTAGCAAAGGCAAGAAGGATTCTGTTACACTACTACATTTGGCGGAAATTCTGACACTTGGTTCCGACGCTTTTGACCAAATGTCGGAAATTTCCCCAAATTTTTTCCATCCCGCCCGAAACCGTCGCTATACCGACGTTTATAGAAAAGTGTCGCAATACCGACACTTAGAAAAGTGTCGCCATTGCGACGTTTGGAGGAAGACGTCGCAATTGCGACACTATGGTCGAAAGCGTCGCTATTGCGACGACTGCCTCCAAACATCGCAAGTGCGACACAATGTCTAAGTGTCGCAATTGTGATGTTTGGAGGCACCCGTCGCAATAGCGACGCTTTTTCCGCCGTCGGTATAACGACACTTATATGCGCGCTACATAAAAATACAGAACTTATATGCACGCTACATAAAAATGATTTTATTGTTTCGTATCTGTCGCAATAGCTACATTAACGTCTGATATCACGTGCGCATTCGCCTTCCGCTCTTGCAGAACAACATTCGCCCTCAGCTCTTGCAGAACATCATTTGCCCTCGGCATTCGCCCTCAGCGTTCGCCCTCAGCTCTTGCAGAACAACATTCGCCCTCAACTCTTGCAAAATGGTAAGTTCTTACTGCAGACCCTTCCTCCTATAGTAGGGTTGACTCTATTTGGCTTTTTTTGGTCAATTCCATTGGATTGTGTTAGGCTGTAGGGTTCTCTCCAGATGTCAAGAATCAAGATTCAATACCCTCTATTATCTTCATCACCCAATACAAGATTTAAATTTTTCCCAAATAAACGCTTATTAATTTGGCAGCCATTATTTCTCCCTGCTTTAAAAACCCTACATTTAAATGAAAACAAGCATTGCATTTCAACTACAAAAATCTATTAGTGTTCAAATGTACATGTGTGCTACATTAACGTCTGATATCACGCGCGCATTCGCCCTCCGCTCTTGCAGAACAACATTCGCCCTCAGGATTTTCCCTCAGCTCTTGCAGAACAACATTCGCCCTCAACATTCGCCCTGAGCTCTTGCAGAACAACATTCACCCTCAGCATTCACCTTGAGCTCTTGCAGAACAACATTCGCCTTGCATTCGCCCTCAGCTCTTTCAAAACAACATTCGCCCTGCATTCGCCCTCAGCTCTTGCAGAACATCATTGGCCCTCAGCTCTTGCAGAACAACATTCACCCTTAGCTCTTGCAAAATGGTAAGTTCTTACTGTAGGCCCTTCCTCCTATAGTAGGGTTGAATCTATTTGGGTATTCCATTGGATTGTGTTAGGCTGTAGGGTTCTCTCTAGATGTCAAGAATCAAGATTCAATACCCTCTATTATCTTCATCACCCAATACAATTAATTTTTTCCCAAAGAAACGCTTATTAATTTGGCAGCCATTATTTCTCCCTGCTTTAAAAACCCTACATTTAAATGAAAACAAGCATTGCATTTCAACTACAAAAATCTATTAGTGTTCAAATGTACATGTGTGCATCACTTGTGTAGGGTATTCCTTTTCCACTTTCACATTATCCAAGAATGTGTGCGGTATAGTTCATATTTTTTGTGATTTAGATTATCTTGAAAAAGGAAAGGTAAATTATTTCCCATGGAAAAAGAAGGTTTTCCCTTTTTACTACTGGAAATGGTACAACAAAGTTCCATTTCTACCCGAAACTCCTATGAAACAAGAACCAAATAAAGGCCATGTACTCAATGGACATCATTTAGCTTTGAAAATGGCCATTGCACCGTGTTGTTTCTTATATTACATCACGATAGTTTCTTAGGTCATTTCTTGTTTCTTGAGATGAAAAACAACCAAAGAAATTGTGAAGATCCTTTCGAGAAATAAATGACCATTTCTCAATCATATCTCAACTATTTTTTATTTTATTCAGTGGTTGCTTACTTTGAGAGAAATTTGACACTTTTATAAGGAATATAACATAAAAATACAAAATGGGAAGGAATTGATGAGGTAGATGACCTTTAGTTATTGTCAATTAAGAATTGATAATACACGATGCATGTTCTGTACTACAAACTAGATTCCTTCCTGGAGTTAGGACACAAAGTATTGAATCAAAGTTGTAGTTTCTAACTTCTTGTATTGGTTCATCAATCTTGAAATTTAGACATTGCATGTCTTCATTGCTTCATGTTTGAATAATTTGCATCATATCATACAATAGGGAATTAGGAATTATGATTATTATTACTTTATGGATCTGTTAAGTTACTTTTAAGTTTGCATGGTTTAGTGTGAAATTATTCTAGTGTGCCCCTAGGCCCAGGTGAAGGAATGCCAAGGACTGAGAATCCTAGTTTTTAAATGGTATTGTTCCTTATACCCAAAAACCCCTCAACATCACTTCTTATTAGTTCTTAACAATAGTGTTGTAAACAATTTGAGAATTGATATAGCAAAATCTCTCACTTCTCAAGATAAAGTCCTAAAGCTAAAGTGTGATACCACGTGTAATTCAATAGCCCCATTGTCACCTCACCAACCTCTTTTCACTTCGGGCTAGCTCTCCTCCAACTCAAGGGGGGTTCTCCCTAGTAGATGTTAGGGATCTAATGGCCCAACCAAACCAAGTCAAGAGCCCCCTAGCTCTCTATGTTTACTACTATCAATCAAAATATTGAACAATAGGGTCAGACATGCATCCTGAAGATAAAATTGCCAGGGTATTTTGGGTAATTTCAAAGGGAAAGTCCCCAAACACATATAATCAAGGAATTATAACGTGATTTCAAACATTAAATATCAACAAAATCGTTTAAAGGATATTGAAAGGAAAAAGGTGATGGAAGATAGAAAGTGTCTTACTTAAATGCTCTAAGGATTTTTCAATAGTTGCTCCAAAAGCTTCACTTCAAGGCCCTTCAAGATCGTCTCCAACAATGCTATACCATCAGCTTCAACAATGTTGCTCCAAAAATATCCTCAAGGTCTTCACAACAAGTCTACTAGAAGTTTCTCGAACAATATATTCAATAAGGTCTTCATTGTCAACTCGTCTCTTGTTTGGGTGCCTTAATGTGCAATGACATGTTTCCATGACTGAATTCAATGCAAGGCATATTTGAAACTCTAACTCTGTCTTCTGGTGTCTTATTGGAAATTATTTCAGTTTTCATTTTGTGTTTTCAAGTTAGATATTGTTTTCAAGTTTTTACATTTATAATTTTATTGCAATGTGGCAGACTGATCAGAGCAGTGCAGGAACAACCTCGAGATGGGATGATCGTGGAAAGAGGCCAACGGAAGAACATGTAAAGTGCCAGCATTTCTCTATCTTCAGGTATTTTAGTTATTTACATAATTGAAATAATATTAATTTTGTTCAAATATGCAGACACCTAGCCATGGTACGCCTGATGATTCCCTCTTTAAGGAAGATCTTTCTTCATCCCTATCTCCAGTGTTCTTGTTGCGAAAAAAGGCACGAGATGCAAGGTCAGAATTTAATGCTTTGATAGATGTGCCTCAAACACCTGAAACAGAAGAGAGGATAAAACATCTTATGAGCCAGCTAGAAAGATATCATGTAATAATAAAAAGTCAAAAGGATATTTTTTTTGTTCTGCATGAGATGAATGGTGATAGTTTGATTTTTAATTTTTACATTGACTAAACTAACAAAAAGTTCTTTTGTATGTAGCGTTTTCTGGCACTTGCTGAACCCGGTGTTGGTGGTAGTGGGACACAGGGCAAGAGATTGCCCAGCAACCATCTCGTACACCTTCTACTCCTTTAGGTGCCAGCCAAGAAACACACCCTACCCAAGCAGACACCCAGCCAACCGCTGAACGTGTTGGCAATGATGAGGCTGATATGGCCAACTACATTATTGCGTTTCCTGGAGCTACACGTGTCAGCTCCACAGGGACCATTAATGGCACGTTGTTGGTGAACGATGAGGGTGTCCCTATAAAGTATGTACAACTCCCAGGTAAATTTTAATATTTTAACTATTTCATGTACTTTATCTAAAACATATTTATCATGATTTTTATTTTTAAATTAATGATAATATCTTCTTTTTCTTTTGGTTTTATTCTGTGTAGGAAACAATGATTTCTACAGGATTCTGGAGAGCCATGCGTTGGTAATTTTTGGCCCAACCATACGTACAGGGTGGAATTCCCAGAATTCCAACCTGAAAAAATAACTTCTAGATTATCTAGAAGCCCTTTTTGGGGTCGGCACATTTGACAGAAAAGCAGTGGCTCAGGTAGCCGGCAAATATTTGAAATATACCAGGGACACCTATAGGACGCAATTGCAATTTAACCCTAGATATGAGTGTCCTCTCGCAGTTTCAGAGAGTGAGTGGAGAGCACTCATCCATGATGGAAAAGAGAAAAGGGCAAAGAAAGAAGGAAAAATGCCAACTGGACCCGCAAGGTAAATTACAACTTTAATTCAATAACTTTAATTTTCTTTATGTCTAAAATAAAAGTGTGCTACGTCATATCTGACTTCAATATTTTGATGCTAGGTTGCCTGACACCTCAAAGGCAACCAAAGCTAGGATTGAGAAAAATGGCCATCACAAGCTAGGCCAGGGTGGCTACTTGAAATTAGCTGCAAGAATTGTAATTAAGTAGCTAAACATCTTATAATTAATTGTATCGCCTTCCAACGTTTTTTTAATCCTATCAAATATGATTAAAAATACACAATCATATGTAATGTAGGGTGATGAATTCGGAACAGAAACTACAGAGGAAGATAAAAATATCGCTTTCCATTTCGCTATCAAGCCGTAGTTGAACGTCGCAGAAGCTTGGGGCAGGTCCCAAGATCCAGAATGCCTGATAAGGTAAAACATTAACCTTTCAATATGTTTGTTTTCGTCCATAAATTTAATGTCTAACAAATTTGTTTAAATCAGGGGAGCAGCACTACCGACGAGGCAAATAACCCAGTTTTAGAGCTAGATGTAGATGATCCTCACGTGCAACTTGATCATTGTAGTGGGGACCAGGCCGACAATGCTACTATCAGTGAGGGCCGTGACGGTAATTAATTTCCACTTATAATTTTTTCTAATTATACCTTGATGGTTGTCCTTATAAAGTTTTTTGTTTAAATGACAGAGAATGTTTCCCTTGAGGATCTTACCACCAGAGAGGAAGACAGGGCAACAGTCCCAACCGCGACAACTGGTGCACCAGGTAAATAATCTCATTGCAATTTTTTTATTAATATTACCGAACTAGTTCAATGATATTTAAAAACTGACAATTAAAATTTAATATTATCTGTTTTTGTAGGCGATGCCCTGTCACTGGATGAGACCAGACATCGTGACTACGCAACTAGGTCAGTAGCGACAACTGGTGTACCAGGTAAATAATCTCATTGCAATTTTTTTTATTAATATTACCGAACTAGTTCAATGATATTTAAAAACTGACAATTAAAATTTAATATTATCTGTTTTTGTAGGCGATGCCCCGTCACTGGATGAGACCAGACATCGTGACTACGCAACTAGGTCAGCGGCGACAACTGGTGCACCAGGTAAATAATCTCATTGCATTTTTTTTTTTATTAATATTACCGAACTAGTTCAATGATATTTAAAAACTGACAATTAAAATTTAATATTATCTGTTTTTGTAGGCGATGCCCCGTCACTGGATGAGACCAGACATCGTGACTAAGCAACTAGGTCAGCAGTGCGGGTCAAAAGGCACGAAACAGGAGTAGAGCATGATGATATTGATGATGTAATTAGGAGCTTTAAAAATAGGAAGAAGAAAAAGAAAATTCGATAATGTAAAATATTGTATTATTATAAGACAAACGTTACTATACTTGGAACGTTTTTTGCGTTATATAAAAAACTCATTTATCATACTATTTTTATGTCAAGCATTAATTGCAATGTTTCCTTGCATACTTTTTGTTGAATTGTTTTTTTATTAGTTATTGAATATTTTTTTTTATGCTCATGAAAGTAAAAAATGAAATATAGATTTGGTATTGGGGAATTGAGAGTGATGTGAGGGGGGGGGGGGGAGGGGGGGGAGGGTCCATAAGAGCTTCCACCTTCACGTGGTTGGCCCTGTTTAGTAGAGAATAATTTATTGGAGCGATTTAATCTTGGAGAAAACCTCCCTTGATCCAGCGTAGCAACAAAAAAGTCACTGTTGACTTAGTTGCTACTCTTTCAGATTGTGGGAGGCTTGTTCCAAGTTCATGCGACTCCAATAAATTGTTCTTGAAACGAAGAGGAGCTTATTCAGGTATGTTTTGACATTTTCAAATTATGTTCTAACATTATCATAAGAATGCATCTTAGAGTAAAAAATACTACATCAATTACTTGTATTTATTGTATAGATAATGATGGATTTTGATTGACTTGGCAGTGCAGGTACAAATCCTCTTGCATCATGAGCAATACACCTTGTCAACCAGGGTCATGTCCAGGATATTTTTGCTTGTGCGCTTGACCAGGTTCGTAATGTCACATTTTGTAAGTTCCTTTACAGTTCATAATTCAATATTAAGCTTGTTCATGATTATTATCTAGGTTTTTTGTATGTGTTTTTTCATCTATTTGATTGTAAGCAACTCTGCATGTTTCCTGTTGCTCACTATGATTTCTCCCATTACCACTCCCAGGATGAATCCGACTTTATTGTTACATAGGTTACTTTATTGTTACTATGATTTCTCCATTTACGATTTCATAGGTTACATCATGTAAAGTTGTTCTTGCACATGTTGGAATATTGAAAAATTCCAGAACAATGAATGGAGAATAAATATCCCTTCTTTTAACACAGAGAAAATAAAAATTTCTTTGACAGGAGACAGAGTTTCAATACTTTGAAAACAAACTTCTATTCCCTTCAATAACTCAAAAAAAAACTATTACACTTTTTCCTCACTGAGAGGGATTACAAAATTATGACTGCTACAAAACGCAGTGCATAAAACCAACTCACTGTCTGTTCAAAACAAACATACTCTGTCTCTAAAACACTCTGCTGTGTTTTTCCCTTTCGCACTGCTGTGCATACACACTTAAAAAGTTACACTCATTTTTTCACTTTTTACACACTGCTATGTAATAAAAAATTTACGTATTGTCTATAAAAAAAACTACCAAGCTTTTTCGACCTTTTTATTTTTATATGCCGGAACATATAAAACATATTATAATAAACCCTCTTTTAAAAAAAATAAAATTAAAACTAAATTTTATGGCCCACCTTTCATTTCGCATATGATATATATATAACATATGTTTAAAACATATGTATATATTAAAGCATACATAAAATTAAATTATCAAAACATTAAAGAACCCTTTCCGTCGGACTTCAAAAGTATGAATAGATTGAATTTCAAACCAAATTCGCGTTCCAAAATGGGATGCTGACGTCTGCCTAATTTGTAACGCGAATTCTCAATCCAATGTGCCTTATAAAAAATTCGGGTCCGGTTTTCAGGTTTTCAGATTCCCTTCAATTTCATGTGATCCAATATTAATTCTCCACGTGTCCTCCTTTTGAATTTACAAAACTGGGGGGTAAATTTTTGTTTGTTTAATTTCTGGTTGGTGAATTACGTTAATGCTGGTTGTTGTGTTTAAATACAATCCCGTACAGAAATATGGCTGCGACCGTCTACAAAAAAAACTTGCAGGAATTTTAAATAATGAATTAAATTTCTGGATTATGTGGAAGTTCAAAGAGTGACATAATCCCTTCCCTGCAACTAATTTATAAGATAGTGGAAAGTATGGTGAGAGGAAAATGGTGGGATTTACAATCAACCATATTCACTTTGAAAACAATGGGGAATTAAGAGACCATTATACCTAAAAAGTCCTTATAAATATTGAAGCCGAGGCACAAATACATGACAACAACCTTTATACGAGAATTATTTTATTTGAGTAAGGGAATAGTAGTTGTAACTTAAGGTTGCAACAATGGTTCCATAAAAAAATTACTTGTATCCGACTGCAGTAACTATAGATTAAAGTTGCAACAACTGTGGCTTGAGGTTACAGAAGTTGTGACTTGGGGATGCAACATTTGCGACTTAGAATAAAACACATTATATATATATATATATATATATTAAGAGATTATTATACCTGAAAAATACTTGTCAATATTGAAGTTGAGGCATCGATACACGGTAACAATCTTTATACGGGAATTATTTTATTTGAATAAGGGAACAATAGCTGTAACTTAAGGTTGTAACAACGGTTCCATAGAACATTTGCTTGTATCTATTTGTAGTAACTATGCGTTAAAGTTGCGCCAACTATGGCTTGAGGTTGTAGGAGTTGTGGCTTGGGGATACGATATCCGTGACTTAGAATAAAAAATATTATATATGAAAGAAAGTATATATATTAAGAGATCATTATACGTAACAAGTCCTTGAAAATATTGAAGTTTACGCATAGAGACACAACAACAACCTTTATATGAGAATTATTTTATTTGAGTAATGGAACAACAACAATAACTTAAGGTTGCAACAATGGTTACATAAAACTATTGCTTGTATCTAGTTGTAGTAATTGGGTGTTAAAGTTACAGTAGCTATGCCTATGACTTAGAATAAAACAAATTATATATAAAATAATATATATATATATATATATATATAAAATTATATATATATATATATATATATATATATATAGAGAGAGAGAGAGAGAGAGAGAGAGAGAGAGAGAGATTAGAAAATATATTACAACAATATTTATTTAAATAGTATGTTAAAAAAATAAAATTTACCCGGTCGTAGGTGTGGGGGCATCTGGAAAGGTATGGATACCAATCCATTTAGAATATACATGGCATCAACACCCAAATCCGTGATTAGTTTTTGAATATGGAAGATGAAAAACAAGAGATACATGCCTAAACAAATTAAGAAATGCTACTATTTTTATCACTCACACATTTACATATGCTATTGTCTACGCACCTTCTATTGGTGGACGATGTTATCCTATTTCTTGCAGGATATAGTAGATAGGACTAGTATGTGAAGACTCATTAGAGCTCTAAAATCATTTTGGGTTTCATTTGGAATATAAGTAAACCTACTCAAGTCTACCATCACTTTCAATGATTTGGAAGATATGTTAGAAAAAACAATCAACCAAGTGCGCCCATTTCAAATACTTGGGATTTATGTTAAGATTTAATGACTATAGGTATGGAGATTGGTTCTTTCCATATCAAAAAGTGGGAAAAATAATCACAATATGGTTATCCTTGGGTGGCACATTAACCTTAGTAGTGTCTATACCAGGAAATTGGCATTCCCTAGCTTATATTCTTGTTGGTATCTTGGGAAATATTAGAAAAAAATGCTTTCATTTTATCTAGAAGGAAAGGAAAAGCAAAGGAGGCATCCCTATAGTAAAATGGAAATGGATTTCCAAGCCAAAAATCACATGATTCGTTGGATACTAAAGAATATTCATCATTTTTGGAAAGCATTATTTTCCAAGAATCTTTGGAGAATCATAAAACATTTAGGCTTGTGGCAGGATGTAATAAAATCAAAGTAAATAGGCAAAATTTCATATAAGGATAAATTTTACAAAAGTTCCAACAGTTCTTCCCACCATTTATCTTCTGGTATTCTGGTCCGTTGAATTTTTCTCAATGTTTCATTAGCCTCCGTATATCTGAAAAAGGTAGGCTGAATTGGAAACAAATGCTTTACTTCATGCTCAAGATAAAATAAATTTTCCAATCTGTCATGAAGATTTTTTCCTGTTGGCAATGCTGCTTCTGATGTACTGGTTGAAGAATTGGCTTGATTGTCAGCATACTTGTCCAATTTTTCAACATAGCTTTCAAGGTCCATTAGTTTATCCTCTAAAACTATAGGACTGAGCAATCCTTTTTTCAACAAAATATCAAATCTTTCTCTGAAGGCAATGATTTCTTCTTGCATATCTGAGCACCTTCGTTCTAGATTCTGCATAAGGGTTCTCTTAGTAAAAACTCTTTTTATTTCCAAAATTGTTCCAGTCCTATCCTGAATACCAAGTTCTGCAATTTGGTGTCTGGTTTGAGTGTTTAGAAACTGTATGAGTTGATTGGCTTCCTCAGGCCTATTTCCCAATTCTTCTCTTGTACTTTGAACTTCTTCTATAGCCAATTTGACTAAATCATTCTGTTCATACATAATATGAATTGAAGACAAGACATCCTTTATTGATTGGATAATGTTGTCCCAAAGAATTTCATTTATTTCCTTTAAAGGTTTCTCCAATGTGAGATCCTTTTCCAATGCTTTAACCAAATTTTCTAATCTTTTGACCTCTCTTGTTTTATCAGCAACACTCATTTTGAGAGATCATATCTTTGTTCTAAATTAATAAGCTGTAACTTTGTGTGCTGGAGTTATATTACTTGAAGTTTCAATTCATTCATTGACTTTATTAATTCTTCAGAACTCAAATTGGAAGTATTTACCTGTGATAGCTCTGTTGGCTGACCTGTTGTGGATGTACCTGTACCTGTAATTGCCTCTGTTGTTGATGCTGGAATAGTAGACTGCTTGTTCTTTAATGCCTGTTCAAGATCTTTTTCTGTTTCATTTAGTTGCTCATTCAATTTCAAAAGCAAGTCCATCATTTCTTCTTCAAAAATTTTCTTTATCATCTCTTCAGTTTGTGGATGTCTTGAAGCTGGCAATTTCAACTGCTTTCTCAAAGCTGCAATATCATCATCTTTTTTCTTGATTAGGGCCTCTATACCTTTGACATCTTTAGGATTGTGACCCAATCCAATGATTATTTCCTCCAATGTCTTTATCCTGTTGTCTTTGGCTTGAGAAGAGGCTTTTTCAAGCTGCAATTGTGCATTAGTGTTCTCCAAAGAATCCTGCAACTTCTGAGTTGCCATTGCTTTATCGGTCAGAGTAGAATAGATCATTTCACCAGTCTTCTTATGTAACTCAATCTGATCTAAAGGATGAATATCCTTTGCTAAGACTTCAAAATTTGTTCTAATATAATCTGTAGCTGTTTGAGGCTGCTGCACTTTTGGTTTGAAGTGACTCATTATCATTTTGCCTTGCTGAATGTCATAAGCTGACATCAATCTTTCTTGATTCTTAGGAGCCATCTTCAAATACTAATTGTAAACCTGGAGTCTTAGTGGATAATTCCTGGCTTTTATATTGATAAAGGTTTTCTTTATATCTCCTGCATCTTTAACTGGTGGTTTGAAAGAAGATATTTCAACACTCTGTTTCTTTTGCAGCTCTTTTCTCTGTAAAGTAGTGGATGCCCCACTGACTGTACCTGTTTGTTGACTATCCAAATCTTCTCTCTGGCTATCAGGAATTTCCTGAACAAAATCTACTTCTGGAAGAGGATTTAATTTTTGTCTTTTAGCATGAGGCTGTTCTAAAGATCCACCAACAGGGGTAGCAACTTCAACATCTCTCTTCTTGCCTTTTTATATATTGATAGGAGTTTGTAAAATTGAAATTTCTGGCTCATTGATCTGAATAGGAGGAATTTGTACTTGACCCTGTTCTTTAGAAGTCTCAGGTTGCTCTGTCATTGTGAATTTTTCAAATACTTGTATGCCAGGCTCCTTTTCTTTTCCTTTAGATTATACTGTGGCCAATGCACTGATCTCCTGTAAATTTTGCTGAGAAGTCCCTGCAGAAGAAGGACCAATACCTAGTATCTGCACCTGTCCAAAAGAGTCTAGGTCAAGTATTTTCTCAAGGTCTTTCATTACATTTTCAACATTGACCTGCTCACTATCTTGTTCTACCAATGTTCCTTCCATCCATTCATCCATATTGGCATATTGTTCAATTTCTGGAATTTTGTGATGAATGTATGGTGATAGTTTATTTTTCATTCTTCTATCACAGATAAAGCTATTTGGGTCACACCTAGTAAATTTTTTTTTGTAATCTGAGATATTCTTCTAAGATTCTTTTTGCTTCCTTTCCAGCATCTCTAGAGTTACAAACAAAGGGACCTAATTGACTTTTGATCCTGAGTTGAGCCTTTTTCTTTGCATTGCAGAAATGAACTATATCTGAGTTAATCATCTGCCTGAAATACTCTAGTGCAAAGAGTCTCATGGGGACATATTTGGGCAACTTGAATGGGCACAATTCACATCCATATATTATGATCTTAGTGTGATTTTGATACAAGTACCAGTCACCTACCCTATATTGTTTTGAGAGCTGTAGAATTTTCTTGATTTCATTATTGACTCTAGGAGGGGAAACTCCTGTTAACAAAGTGGTTGCAGGGTGTACAAATAGGTCAATAAACTCATTATAGGAGTAAGGAGAATCAGGGGAATTATGGGTGATGGCAGACCAAAATATCACGGACCTAGGATTTCCTTTGGCATCAAGTTTCTGAACATGGAAAGGGAAACTTTCTGATTGGTAATAAATCATGAGATGATATATAACAGAAGAATATTTGAACACTTTTTCATTCTCAAATCTCATGAACTGATCATGGATTTTATCAACAATGTAGGATGCAAAATCATACTTGACAGCAGGGGACTGTCCAGGGGTAAATATAGACAACAATACTAGGGTTAATTGATCAACATATTCACTAGTATTGAAACCCATGATAAAGGATATCATATTCAGAATAAGCCTGCCCACATCAGTGAAAAGAGTATAACCATAGGGGGGAGGGCCTTTGGGCTGATGCTCTGGTAACATGAAGGTTTGACAAATGCGATTTAACTCTTCATGGGACAAATTGGCAGAATTTTCAAGTAATTCTCCCATGGACAGGGGAGTGAGGGCTTGACCAGGTTGAAATTGCAGCATTTCATTTATCGACTAAGTAGTGATTGGGAAAAGGATGTTCTGACTCAAGGACAAAACTGCTCTTTGATTGGGGTCATAGTTTGCATGGCAGTAATGAATTAACTCAGGAAAAATATGGACTGAGGGGAGAAGATACATGGGGAGATTGGATTCCCATAATCCAATAATATCATAACTGTTTATAAAGTTATCTCTGCAGCGGAAAAAGGTTCGAAGAGGATTATCACTAAGAACGTGGTCTTTAATTTGAAAATTTCTATCTGCTAGGGGAAGATAGTCTAAATCTCTGTGAGGGGAATTCAAAGGTGCGACGTTCAGAGCCACTGGAACCTCCATTTCTGGTTCTTGTGGATTCAGAAATGAATTTCGGGTTTTTGTGAAGAACAAACACAATTACAAGTTTTGGGAATGCAATTTAAAATTCTGGGGATTGAACAAGACCAAATTGAACTTTGTTTCTGTCTTGCGTTCGGAATTTAAAACAAAAGCTAGGATTTCACAGAGTTTTAACGGGAATTGGGGTAAATACCTGTTTTTTGGGAGATGAACAGTGATTAAACAGGTACAGGCTATGGCATACGAACTCTGGATTACTGGTATGTAATTGTCTTCAGCAAAATATAGTTGATGGCACTTGACAGTTTATTTTTGAAATTCTCTGCATGAGACTTTGGTCATTCACAGAATAATGAAAATGACGCGGGAAAAATTGTTTTATTCACAAAGTCCAAAGGGTGATGGGGTTTTATTTATTTATTTAATGGATGACGTCAGCAGGTACAGAGGATGAGTCACGGGAGGCAAGCGGTAAGTGGTTTCCATTGCACCGCTTTTGGGGAAAAGTGGTTTTGGGCGGAGGGCGAGCGATTCCATAGAATGATTGACACGTGGCATGGCACTGTTTGAAAACCGCCGGGCCATCGCACGTTATTGTTCGGACACGGATGGCTAGTGATATCATTAATAACCGTTGATCTCAGATGGGTTGATCGAACGACGATGGGGACGTGGAAGTGACGGGGATTTAATATGTAAGGCCCGACGCAATTAAACGTTAATTAATCTCATCGGGGGGAATCTAATTGGCGGAGTTAATTAATCGTGAGGATTAATCAATTTGCTTATAAAAATGCAGGAAAGTGATTGGGAAATGATTTAACCAAGGTTAGCGGTTAAGGGAGGTATTGGGGATTTTACAAAGGGTTTATAGTTTTAACCTTGGGAAAGGGAGTTGGGGGATTAAAATACACAGGGGAAGAATTATTTTTGTATTAAAACACGTAATAAAACATGTTTTAATTATTTTTTCAATATACTTTTATTATATGATAATTAAATAAGATTAATCTAATTACCATAGGGGGCGGAATTCAATATTACGATATATTTAGCCAAAGGGGGCATAAAGTGGGTTTTTTATTTAAACATGTGGGAATAAATAACTTTGGCTAAAATTTATTAATGGGTTTTTGGGGATATTATATAAAAAGGAGTTATATATAATAGGAGAAGGTTATTTTTGTAAGGATTTAATACATAAAAGCAATGTTAATATGACAAGGGGACAATGTAAACTCAAAATACATTAATATAACTAAGAAAGTGAAGATTTAAAAGCAAATTTCATTATAATCACTTCATCACTTAGACTTGGAATAAAATGTGATTTTGAGGGTTTTTTATGAAATAATGCCTAATTTTCCTAAGTAAAATGGGATTTTACTTAGGAAAAGATGTTTAGAAATGAGTGAATGTTATGAAGAATGACTTCAAGTACTTAGGCTTTTCCAATTATTGGGCCAAGGGTCTGATCCCTCCAAAAGTCAAGGAAATGCCTTGAGCCCCTCTAATTTTCAAATACCTTAGTACTTAGGGGAAATTAGTGAAATCTTTAGGGGAATATGAGAAGGGAAGTTGATAACTTTGACTTTGCTTTGCTTTGAATTTCTTCCAGTATAGTGTCTGCCTTTGCACTTTGTGATGAAAGTAAATATTAACACATTTAGAGTCATTGTCCATCACATGCAATTCTGCAACATCATCTACCTACCCTACCTACTTTACTTTACCATTTTTCCTTCTTTATTAGGGTGCACTTAGACTGGCAATCCCTTATCACACTTACTTTTCTTTTACATATAGAAATCTATCTAAGTCTAACCTTATTACATCCAAGGGCTTAGATTAAGCTATTGAGCTCTTTTTATTTACTCTACCTATCTACTTATCTGCCAAGATTAAACAGTTTGGTCATATTTTATTCTCTATCTCTAAAACATGAAATTGAAAGATGAAATAGCCAAGCTTAAACTGTTTGACTATTCATAAATTGTGGAATAGGATACAAGTTGCACACAATTTTATTTATTACATAAGAGCAAAAAGTAGTGGCATTTAGACTTGCACACTTTCCTTGACCTTTCTTTTGGTGGGGTTCATTTTCTTTTACTTTTTTGGCCATTTTTATTCTTTTTACCCTTTGATTTTTCTTTTAGGGTATACCCTCTTTACATTTTATAAATTTTTTTGATTTTTTGATAATATGGAAAACCTTTGCAACAAGAAAATGTATGAACATATTACATAGCCCATCAAGTCAATCATGAAATATGACACCTATTGGTATAGGAGTCTAACATTGGCTCCAATTGGGGATGGATTTTCCTGGTGAAAATTCAAGAACAGCAGGTCAGTTGTCCTCATCCATTGACCTTGGTGAACCTGTAAATGTCTTCTGTCTTCTGCAAACTGAAATCTGATCTGAAACTAAAACAACACACAAAAGTTTTCAAACCAACTTAATGAAAAACTAGCTGAAAATTGAAAACTACAAAAAAAATGCTCAAAATTATGAGCTTATTGGCACTCATCTACCTACTCAATCTACTAAAAATCTTATTGAATCAGGTAATACAAAAATGCCAATGAAGCCAATCAAGTAGCTGTAACAATAAATGGATAACTTGATTGCTTGTGATCAAAATTGGAAGTATATTATGATCATGTGCCTTTATAATAAATGATATGATGGGTAAAGGCCACTTTTGATGTATTTGATCCTTATAGAGAAAACATGTTTGCATATTTGGGCTAAAAATATTCTCCATATAATCTGATATAGGATCAATAAAAGTATGATGTATGTTATTTACTTCTAGGCCTTCAATGACTGGTTGCTCAGTTGTATTCTGAATATTAAGCCTTGAAACTATTTCTTTTGTCTTGTGTTTGAAAGAATAATCATCCTCAATATGCAAGTCAAAAGATAGTACAATTTCCTCTTGCTTAGGAGAAGGAAGATTTCAAAGAATTCTTTAGGATTTCGGAAATTGTATGACTGAATTTGAGAATGCAAAAGTTTAATTTCATTTTCATAATTTTCAGAAATTATCTCAAGAACACATATTTTTAGTTTGGGAGAATATTTTCTTGATTTCAAAAGGAGAAATAAAGCTCTTAAAAAATCCCCATCAAGCTGAAGTTCTAATATCTCATCCCTTAAACTAGCTAGTGATTGTTTTGTGAAATTATCATAATTATCATCATGCTGATCATGTAAGTCTAAAAAGTCTTCTAAGAACCTTGATTTTATTAGGAATAGGTCATTTTGTAATATCTTGCATCTTTTGAGGCTCCAACTTCACGCCTTCCTTTAAAACAATATGAATCAAATACTCGAATTATGATTTCCCAAAAGCACATTTGGATATTTTTACATAAAAATGATTGTTCTCAATAATTTATATAGCTTTTCCACATGTTTACTAGTGTGGTATTCCCATGATTTATTATAAATATGTGCATTATCAAAGAAAACCAACACAAATTTTATAAGATGGGATCAAACAAAATTGTTCTTAATTCGATCCCGCCGGACTTCAAACGGCGATAAACCATAATTCAAACCAAATTTGCGTTTCAAAATAGCTTGCTGACGTCGGCCAATTTTGTGACGCGAAAACCAAATGAATTCCACCCTAATCTTTTTCAGGTCCAAAGTTGGGTTGGCGTATGGAGGGAGAGTTGTGATGCGAATTTCTTATCAAATTCACCCTAATCTTTTTCGGGTCTGGATTTCCACTGCGCGAGCGACCCAAACAAAGATCCGCTCCAATCAATTTCTGCCACGTGTCCTCAATCAGAACTTGCCCTGCTTCTGGCTGCGGGTGCATTCGATGGAGTTTAAGGTGATGGGACATGGATGTGGAAATTTCATATCAATCGCATTAAGTTCTAACACTGTTCAATTAAGTTCCAAGGCTTTCACATCTAATCGCATTAAGTTTTAACATTGTTCAAGATCAGACCTCCACTCCTGTTAGCGATTCTGCATGCTCCAATATGATTCGGCCTTTGGCTCTCATTAATGATCAGATATTAATTATGATGGGTGTCCTTCGATTGCATTACATTCGGGTCGATAAAATGGCATTTCGCTATGGTTTTTAAGACGAGCCGGTTTCTGGGTTACACTGCCTGCTCACTGTGATGAGAAGGAGAAGTGGCCAGCTGAACTGCTGCGTAGACCTTGCTGCATATCTGCATTTCTCTCGGTCTGGTCCTTGTCTATCTTCCTCTGTTTCTTGGAATTCTGATTCTCTGTCTCCTCTTATGCCCACTGCTAGTGAGACTGCACCCATGCCTCGCATGCGTCAAAGGATGCGTTTCCGCAGGGGGAGCACTAGAGGTCAACTCCTGCATGCTCCCTCCAGCCCCTCAACTGAGTTGTCTTCCGGCCAGTCCAGTGATTATTACGCAGATCGCTATCCAAATACTAGGAGGGGGCGGGGTCGGGTTGTAGGATCTGGCCACCGTATGGATTCCCCTGCTCGTCGTTTCCTCACCACTAGTTCACCTTCTCCCACGAAGCACATTGTGAAATTTTCCTTTAATTTCTCTCTCAACCGCCCACGAATTACAGCTTCAGTCACTGTGGTTTTCCGTGAGGAGGCCCAAACGGAGGAATAATGCACCCGTCTGGCAGGTCTGAGCTCGGAAAAAGCCGGCCAACATTCGGGCCTTCAGGAAGGGAGCCGTGGCATGAATGTTGAGGTAGCACCTAGTGATCCTGGACCTTCCGAAGGATGGTTCCAAATCATCGAGGAGCCAGAGGAGTAGTTTAGTTAATTTGTTTTTCTTGCTTCGCGGCCCACTTAATTGGGCTGCTTTTAGATTATTTTACTGTGCTGGACCTTTGTAATATTTTTGAATTCTGTAAATTAAACATTCAAGATTGGTTTCCCCATATGAGGGCAGTCTTCTTAATTTTTTGATTTTTTGATGACAAATTTTCCATGAGTCTGGGCAATGATTTTGACTTCGGTGTAATTTTATTCCCACTATTAATAGATTAACTTTACTTAGAAAAAAAAATGTTGCCCTGTTTCTATTTTAAACCTGTTTTTTGAAATACAGAGCCATGTTTATATGGTCTACGTATTATACTCTTTCTTTTTGCTATGAACAGGGTGGATGCTGTAGCGGGCTACTAATGGAAACAAGCGAGCCTGAACCTTACATCTCAGATGCAACAGATGGTTACCAATTTTGGAATCAAGCAAGCCTGATCTTACAAGCGAGCCTGGGTTTCTGTAGATGGTTATCAAACTCCTCACATGATTAGCGTTTTTCTCTGTTCAAGGATTTTGGGTGCTTTAATTTGTATTTGGAACAATGGAAGTTGGTACTCTATCTGTTGCTTTACTATTCTACATACTGCTATTTCACTTTCTTATAGATGCCTCGGGCATATTTGGATGCTTTATCAGATTTGTCGATAATCTCCATGTGGACCGTTACTGGGTTTTATATCATGTCCCTGTATGTGACATGGGGTATTTTTCTATCATTATCTGGGGTGGGACTTCCACTTTTCTGGATGGATATTTGGGTTCCAATCTTCAGATGTGAAAATGTAATGACTTCATGGGATGTTTTACTTCATATAATATATTCAAAACATCGTTTTTTCTCTTGTGAATTTTTTTTTATTAATGTTTATCACTCTGCCTTCAAAACTAGCGATGCTGGTCTATGTTGTTGGTTTATTGATATGGTCTGATGGTATTTTTATATTTTGGACATATCACACTCCTCACTTGATTAGCGTTTTTCTCTGTTCAAGGATTTTGGGTACTTTAATTTGTATTTGTAACAATGGACATCGGTACTCTATCTGTTGCTTTACTATTCTACATACTGCTATTTCACTTTATTATAGATTCCTCGGGCATATTTGGATGCTTTCTCAGATTGTCGATAATCTCCATGTGGACCGTTACTGGGTTTTATATCATGTCCCTGTATGTGACATGGGGTATTTTTCTATCATTGTCTGGGGTGGGACTTCCACTTTTCTGGATGGATATTTGGGTTCCAATCTTCAGATGTGAAAATGTAATGACTTCATGAATTGTTTTACTTCATATAATATATTCAAAACAACGTTTTTTCTCTTGTGAAAAAAAAATGATTAATGTTTATCACTCTGCCTTCAAAACTAGCGATGTTGGTCTATGTTGCTGGTTTATTGATATGGTCTGATGGTCTTTTTATATTTTGGACATATCACAATCCTCACATGATTAGCGCTTTTCTCTGTTCAAGGATTTTGGGTACTTTAATTTGTATTTGGAACAATGGACGTCGGTACTCTATCTGTTGCTTTACTATTCTACGTACTGCTTTTTCACTTTCTTATAGATGCCTCGGGCATATTTGGATGCTTTCTCAGATTTTCGATAATCTCCATGTGGACCGTTACTGGGTTTTATATCATGTCCCTGTATGTGACATGGGGTATTTTTCTATCATTGTCTGGGGTGGGACTTCCAATTTTTTGGATGGATATTTGGGTTCCAATATTCAGATGTGAAAATGTAATGACTTCATGGACTGTTTTACTTCATATAATATATTCAAAGCAACTTTTTTCCTCTTTTAAAGTTTCATTTTTTTTCTTAAATTGAACCCGCCGTCGCTATACCGACGCCTTGTAAGCGTTGGAATTGCGACAGATTAAAAACGTCAGAAGTGCGACAGTATAAAAACATCGGACGAGCGACGTTCAAAACGTCGGACCACATTTTGTCAGAATTGCGACAGTTTACAAACGTCGGAAGAGCGACGTCCAAAACATTGGACCACATTTCGTTGGAATTGTGACAGTTTACAACCGTCGGAAGAGCGACGTCCAAAACGTCGGACCACATTGCGTCGAACTTGCGACAGTTTACAAACGTCGGAAGAGCGATGTTCAAAACATCGGACCACATTTCGTTGTAATTGTGACAGTTTAAAAATGTCGGAAGAGCGATGTTCAAAACGTCGGACCACATTTCTTCGGAAGTGCGACAATTTACAAAGGTCGGAAGTGCGACGGATTGGGAAACGTCGGAAGAGTGACGCTTGTTTGGAAGCGACAGAAAAAGTGTCGATAGTGCAACACTTTTTAATTGTGTTGGAACTGCGATGGTATGGAAAACCACGTTTTTCCCACCCTCGAATTGTCGCTCTTGCGACGACTATGTGTCAGAATAGCGACGAATTGGCTGTTGGAATTTCCGCCAAATTTTCTAGTGTTAGAAGGAGTTCGAGAACATATTGTCTCGAACCTCCATGGAAAGGAAAATCCATATGCTATGTGGAAGGCCTTAACAGATGTGTTTCATAATAGTAGTGACCACATGAAGTTGGCGCTGAAGGACAAGCTCAGAAATATCAAGATGGAGAAGGGAGACACAATCCCAAAATACTTGACAAAGTTCACTCAATGTTGAGATGAGATTGGAAGTGTTGGTGTGACAGTTTCCTAGGATGATTTGGTGATGCTAGCACTTCTGCACCTTCCCAAGAGCTGACATAGCTACCAAGACTCGGTGAATGGGAGGGAGAAGCTACCAGAGTGGGAGCGATTGCGGTCTGACTTGGTACAAGAAGGGATTCGACGAAACGCCAGAGATGTATCATCATCAAATATTGATGATGAGGAGAATTGTGCCTTGGCTGCAAAGGCAAAGAAAGGGAAAGGGAAGCATCCCATTCAAAATTGGATTCCGGTCAAGCGGGAAAGAAGCGAGACTTGTCAAAGGTAAAATGTTTTCACTGTCATGAGCTTGGACACTATGTTACAAAGTGTTTGCACAAGAATACCAGGAAGAAGTCCTCAGGAGGAGCGACAGGTGAAGTACTTGCTTCATAGTTCAAGTTGGATTTCACCCTCATCGCATGCATGGTGTCATCGGTGATCGGTTATGTGTGGTACTTATATAGTGTAGCTTCGTTCCATATGACCAACAAAAAATAATTCTTTAGTAACTTGGAGGAGAAGTATATCTAGATGCACTTCGATATGGGATATGATAGGAGGTATAGCACTACCGGCATAGGTACAGTTACCTTTCATAGGGTTTCAAGTACTCCTCTCACATTAAAAGATGTCATGTATGTTCCTGGTGTTATCACTCCACCAGATCTTCGGGGCTGAGAAGAGACCAACAAAGGTAATCACAAACCAATCTTTTGCCAAGTAGCTAGCCCTGCTAGGCATGAGAGGGCTATATCCGATGGATCTCAATCAATATGATTGGATCAATGAGATATTAGGCTAGGTATAATAACACAGGGTTTTGATTGATTGAATTTTAAGGTGTTGGATGGTGATTAGGTCAAGGAAGGAACTAGGTCGGGGCAAACAAGGATCAAAATTGCAGGGATCTGATGGAGAAAGGTAGGTAAGAAGTTCAACACAAAAGGATATCTCATGAAGTGGTATAGGCTGTTAGGATTTGAGAAAAGAGCATATGAGATATGAATTCTTTCCAACTAGAAGAAGATGAAACAAATTGTAAATATCCCTCCAAAACAAAGCATAAACTTAGTGAATTTTGTCTTTATGACTTAGGAAACATTTACATTTATAAATGGAATGAAATATGAATTACAATACGTTCACACACTTGCATAAAAAAAAAGAAACAATGTCAAATGCTTTACCACATGAATTCCAACAAAATAGTTGTAACTAAGTCTGTTATTATTAACCAAAAGTCTCATTACAAAAAGTGTTCTAAGATCAATCCAACAACATCCAACCCTTGCTATGAGAAAATAAGTGAATAATATAGAATAAAATTGATTCTCCCCAGCTCAGGGGTCGACTCCTTGACTTTTGGAACTGATCCACAAAGTGCTCAACTGGAAACCCAAAGACTAGGGAGGTCAAAAAACTCATCCCTAACTTTGGTGAAACTAATTCATTTAGCCAAAAAATAACTTTTACCCAATGTATATACCCTTTAGTAACTATTTAGGCCATAATTACATTTACAAGGATGAATTACATCCGTAAAAACTTATAAATCCTATCAGAAACTGAGAAAAATTCAAAAACTGGAAAATATCAGGCAACTGGCAAAAGCGCAGCGCCAACTTCAAGGTGAGTTTTGGAGGCCTTCCTAAAGACCAAATTGAGCTCATGACATCTCATTGAAAATATGCTCTTGTATAGTTTCCAAAAGTTCCCTTAAGTTATAAAAATGATGAATTTAAGGCCCTCAAAAGTCAAATATCCCAAGACTGGTCAAAATCGCAATGCCAAACTGAAAAATGAGGCAGAAAGGTGAATTTTTTGGTTTTTTTTGGCCATTTCTCCCTGCCAGAATGTCCAATTTTAGTGTGAAAATAGTCAAAATTTGATGTATAAGGCCTTATGAATCCAATGGTGGTGGCCGTTTGTCATTTGGAGGCTCCTAGAAAAATCACAGCACCCTAGGTGTTGCGTTTTTGACAAGTGGATTGTGCTAAAAACCTGTCAAAATTTGTCAAAATGCCCAAAATTGCAAAAACTTACTCAAAAACCTTCAAAAGGGGTAGATGAAGTGTTGATGATGTGCCTCAAGAAATTGGGAAGCATCAGCAAGGATCTCAAGTTTATCTTCCTCCTTTTGCTTAATTAGGGTTTGCTTGTATTTCTCCTTCAACTGCTTGAGTTTAATGTTGCAGATCTTGTTCCTAGCGATGTACCTATTGGACATGTGTCTGAGAATTTCATTGTATTTGTTTGCTTTATGGAGGAGCTTCTCAAGTTGGAAGTTTACCCTGTCTAGCCATACCTCTCTATCATCTTCAACTTCCTTAGTAATCATTTCTTCAAAACTAAGTTGTTTGCCTCATGTTTTTGCTACTCTAGAGCTCTCTTAATACCTCTTGTTTTTGGTATTGACTTGATGGTTTTAGTATCATCATGGTCAGAATCATCAAGTGCCATCATTTCCTTACCCTTGTTGTCTTGTATTTTTTCTTTTAGCATCTCTAGCTCCATGATTACTTGCTTGTCTTTCAGTTGCTTGTTCTCCTGTTCAAGGAATGATATGAAAAATTGAGCTCTTGCCATGCTGTCCTGCAATTCTGTGATCGTGGGATCCTTATCTTTGATGATCAGCTTTGAGGACTCCTGATCATCTTGATCATCTAAATCCATCAACTCAAAGTCTCTTTATTCCTCATGAAGGTCTTCCTCTTCATTGACAATTGTCTCTTCCCGCTGCTCATCCTGGTGTACCTGATTTGCTGATGAAGAAGGCAAGGCCCCTTCCACAATCTGTGGAGCAAAGCCTAGGTCCCCTCTGGTAGGTTTTAAAATTTTTGACTTATTTGACTATAGCCTTGCTAGATGACCCTGTTTGTCTTTGAGAAACTGATGCTGGTGGTGGAGCATTGAAGGCATCATTCTCAATAAAGGTATCCCATGCAATATTTAGCTGATTGAGATGATGAAGGACAATTATTTTGATTAGAGAGTGATGAAAGAGGTTGTTCATCTGATGCTTATACTCTCTATTCTGCACTATGTATGACATTTTATCAATACTCCTGTATAAATAGTGAGGGATATTGAGAAATTTCACCCTTGTGAAATGCATGAGCAGTCTGATGTGATAGGCATATAGTCTGGAGAATCTGCCCACAAAAATGAAATACTTCATGATGATCTTCATTATGGGAGCCAATCTGTCAAGTAGGTGGCTGAAAGGAAAGACTTTCTTTTTATCATTTTTGTACCTTGGCTTCATAAATGGTTCATAATGCTGGGCATCTATATCTTTGGCCTTAAACCATTTTTCACCCACATTGGGTATCCCTATGGCTGCAAAAATAGTACCTGTGGAGATGGTGAAGGTTAATCCTGCAATGGTCACTTGGTTGTCTTTGAGGTTAGAAATGAAAATTCTGGTCAAAGAAGGGTGATGTTGTACGCTTTGGACCATTTCACAGAAGTCAAAACAACCCACATGTTTGAAGCAATTAATTGTCATGGATGAGGCCAACAATTATCTAGTGTTCGATGGTTCAAGCCTAAAAATCCTCCATCCTTTGTGTTGTCTCCTTTCCTCTTCTATGTTCATCTCCTCTTCCATAATATCTCTTTCCTCCTCCATAGTAATTGTGTTGTTTTGAAACCCTAGGGAAGGTGAAGGGAAAGGGGTAGGATAGTAGGTTTAGGGAGTTGGGATTAGTGTAGGAAAATTTAGGGAATTGGGGAAGGGAGTTAGGGAGCTTAGGGAAGTGGTGGCGGATAGAAAAACTTAGGGAAATAGGGTAGGGAATTTTATTACAGGGATATGGTGGGACTGCCTAGGAAAATGCAGTCTAGGATTAGGGTTTTAGGAAATAGGACTTGGGGATAAGGGATAAGGTAATTTAGGGATAAGGGGAGTGATTTTAGAGTGTGGGAAGGGAAAATAGGGTCTAGGGAAACCACCTTGGCTTGTAATGGTGAAAACTAGGGTTTCTTGGCTCAAAACTTGAAATAGTGAATGAGGAGGGTTTACACCATGAATTTACAATCATAAAATGAAAGGAGGGATTTAAGAAGTGTAACCTACCTATAATTTACTGAATAAACCCTTTTTTAATGGTTGGAACTCTTGCAATGAAGATTTGGAGCTATGGGAGAAAGCTGGAAAAATCGTAACACCTTGAGGAGAAGCGTAGCGTCTCCGTGGTAAAAGCGCAGCGCCCTGTCTGTCAAATGCACAATGCCTTAAGGAGAAGTGCAACGCCTTCCAAAAAAATCATCTTTCTCGCTCAAAGTTCGATTTTTGACTTGGGAGTTTGAGAGCTCAATGCATGAGGATGCAAATGAGTGTATTTTTAGTCTTTGATGACCCTTTATACTTGGTGAATCTTCATAATTTGGATTTTGGGACCCACATTTCCTTTTAAACTCAACTTTAACATTGCACTTTACCTTTTGAACTTGATCTTTGGATTTGATCTTTGATGAATTTTGAACACTATGGATTTTTAGAACATTGACTTATTTGGCTGGTTGGAATCTTGAGTATGCAGCTTCTTGGAACCATGAGAAATTATTACATATTAAGAAACATAAAATTACATATTGAATTGAAATTAATTTACAAATCAAAATTTTATAATGAAGTGATTTTATTATCACTCTCTTACTTGCTAGTATTTTATGCATGCAAATGGTGATTTGATGAACCTTGAAAACCCTAAAAACTAATGAAGACTCTGACTGAATGAAATTCATGATGAAAGGATTGAAATGATGATGACAACTCATGACTGATGTACACTCAGCAAAGTGGTGAAATGAGCCAGCAAGTAAAGAATTTTTTGAAAAAGAGTGAAGCTTGACCTAAATCTCCACCAAGTGACCAAATTTTTGCGTGATGACCTAATGGAATGACAAAAATTTCAGAATGGTACCCTTAACATGACATGAAAGAGTTTATTTGATCACTGGTGGAAGGATGCAAATATTGACACTAACATTGGCTCCAGCTGGGGATGGTAGCTCCTTGGAGGTGCCGAGAACATCGTAGACCAAGTGCCTATCCATTGGGCATGGAGTAAAAAGCTAAAAGACAAACTAAAAACTGAAATCTAAACTGATTTGAAACAAACTCAAACTAACTAAAAACTGACTTAAATTTGACTCAAAACTGACTTAAATTTGACTGACTTAATTTTGAAAACAACAGAAAACCAATGAAACTTTATGGCCTTCACCTCAGGCTCCAAGATTAAATGATTCTCCGCTTCACACTTTGCAAAAAGTTAAACTGATATTTACAATGGATTTGAGAAATTTGAAATATACATCAGAAAAGATAATGTTTAAGGAGCCTATCATTAACTGGTCCTCCTAAGCATTCTTCTCCATTCATCTCCTTTAGTATAAAATCATGTTGTCCACGGAATGTTGAGATCTTGTATGGCCGTTTCCATAAGTTTTCAAATTTGTCATGATTTCCTTTTTCCTCGTTCCTTGCATCCCACCGGACCACTACATCTTCAAGCTTAAAATCATTCACCTTGGTTTTGTGGTCATACACCTTCTTTATCTTCTCATGAAGCCTTGAGGTGTTTTGAAATACCTCATCTCTCATCTACTGAAGATGGATCATCTAATTTATTCTGCATTGTACATCATTCTCCTCACTTCCTGCTTCTTACAACAATTTCATGGTCAGGATTGCAAGTGATGTAGGAAAAACGGTGTCTACACCATAAACTAACTAAAAAGGTGACATTCCTATAGATTTCTTACTACTCACCCTATCTGCCCACAAGGAATTCACAAGATTTTTGTGCCAGTTCTTCTTGTTGGCCTCCAACATCTTCTTTATGATATTAATCAGAGATTTATTAGAGGATTCTGCTAAGCCATTACCTTGTGGATAATAGGTGGTTGAGTGCCCCAACTTGATGTTATATTTATCACAAAACTCAACCATCCTTTTTTATTTAAATGTTGTCGCATTGTCGGTAATAATCTTATGAGGACAACTAAAATGAGACAATATGTTAGTCTCCAAAAACTGAATAATTACTAGGTCTATTGGTTGCCTTGTTGGGATCGCCTTGATCCATTTAGTGAAGTATTCTGTGGCTGTTAATATCCATTTGTGTTGTAAAAATGATGTAGGGTAAATATCTCCGATGAAGTCAAGTCCCCACTGCTGAAAAGGTGCGTGTACTGAAATAGGCTGTAGAGGTAAAGGAAGAAGTTTTCTTTTACCTTGAAACACTTGACACTCATGGCAACTCATCATTGTTTTGTACAAGTCTGCAAAAAGAGTTGGCCAGTAGTATCCCGCTCTAAATATTTTATTAGCCGTGGTATTCCAAAACAGATGGACCCCACAGTCTCCTCTATTAAAATCATTCATAGCTTCTTGCGCTTCATTTTCAACTAAAAAAATCAATAAAATACCTCCTAGATCTTTCCAATAAAGGGCGTTGTCCAAAATGCAGTATTTGGAAGCTTTCAACTTTAAAGAGCTACCCTTACTCTTGGTCATGCCTGGAGGAGGGTTCAAATGTTGAAGAACATATATGATATCAGAATACCAAGGAGACGAAAGAAGCATATCGGATACATGTATAATAGTGACATCCTCTTCTTCATCGGGCAATGTTGTAATAAGGTTGATGTCTAGAACATGCAAATTTGACTTAGCCATGACCTTTGCTAGACCTTGACCTTTGATAAGTTTTGTGGGCTTGATCTCGAGGTCATATTCCAACATTGCTTCTATCCATTTCCCTCTTCTACCTTCCGGATCCATCTGCATAAGAACATCTTTTACTTCTGCATTTGGGACATAAGCCAAAATATGTGAATGTAAAATATAAACACGAAAATCCTTCAATGCTTTTACCAAAGCCAAAGCCTATTTCTCTATGATATTGTACCGAAGAGCTGCATCCCTGATAGTTCGGCTGAAAAATGCTACGGGATGCTCAGTATTATCCTTTTTCTGCATCAAGACTGCAACCAATGTATGCTTAGAGGCAAATGAGAAAATGATAAAATCAATTGAATAATCTAGGTTGATTAAAATAGGGAATGTGGTTAAGGAAAACTTCACTATGTTAGAGGACTTCTTGGCATCCTCAAACCACTTTACCTCATTCTCTTTTTTCAACATGTTGGTCATTTCTCGAATATGCTTAGCCAAATTTGGAATAAATTTGCATAAGAAATTAATCTTACCATTGAAAGCCTAAATTTCTTTCTTGCTCTGTGGAAAGTCAATTTGCTGAATTGCCTCAACTTGAGTCAATCCAAATTCCATTCTTGGAGATGATGTGACCGAGAAGTTTGTCCTCCTCCATGGAAAAAGGCTATTTTTCGAATTAAGAGAGATTTTGAATTTCCTGCATTTCGGAAAAACTATCCTTAAGTGATACAAGTGTTCATCATCGGAATGGGAGAAAACTGTCAAATCATCTAAATATACCACTAGGAAAACATCTTTCTCATCTGCAAAGTCTATATCCATCGTCCGCTGAAAGGTAGCCCCTGCATTCTTTAGTCCAAATGGCATCTTTGCATATTTGAACATACCCAAAGGTGTAATGAAGGTAGTTTTGTCCTTACTTTCTCATGTAGTAAAATCTGATTGTATCCTGAATATCCATAGAGCAAAGACATTCGGGAATACCCAACCACTCTTTATAAGATGTGATCCATTTTGGGAAGGGGGAAATTATATGTAAGAGACACCTTGTTTAAATTTATGAAATCTATGCAAAGCCTTATTTAACCTGTCTTCTTTCTTACCGGGACTAGATTAGATATCCAATCAGAAAACCTGATAGGAACAATGATACCTAATTTGTAAATCCTGTTCACTTCTTTTTCTATGGATGGCAGCAACCTCAGGTTGATCCTTCTTAACTTTTTTTCAAAAATGCTTTTGATCGGGCTTAATTAGAATGGTGTGTTGTATCATATATTTATTATAGACCTTTAAGTCTGCATAATCCCAAGCGAAAACATCAGAAAAATAAAAAAGAATATCAATGTACTTGTCCTTTACCTCGGGATATAAAGACTTGGAAAAATTGACCATCTTAGGCTTGTCCGCTCTTCCGATGTTTACATCCTCCAAACATTTTTTTATAAGAACCAATGTTGGCTTCCAAGCCACATCATCTCAATCAAACAATTCTTCCATAGTTATGAGACCTATTGGAATATTGTTGTCTTTCACTGTTAACTATCAACCTGGGTAGCTTCAATTACCTGATATTCCTTGTCATAAACTTCGTCAATGAAAGAATTCTCGAACTCTCCTTCATTCCGCAGAAATTGTTTTACCTGCTTATCATCCTAAAATACTTTCCAATACCGCAAGTTGTTAGGAACAATGGACTGATTTTTAGCATTTGTTTCAAATTTTCCATTGGAAAATATAGGGATTTTGAAATTACTTGCTATTGTAGCAAGTGAATCTTCCATGAGATTTTGACTTTTCAACACTACTGACAATGTATGTTCAGGAAACGTCTTCAGGATATCCAGTACAACATTCATGTACGCTCTCATTCGTGGATGATTGACCTGGTATTCCCCTTTTACCTGTTTTTATCACAAGTTCAGAGTCACCATATACTGAAATTCTTCTTTCGCCCAACTTTTCCAAGATCTTGAGACCGATGATCAATTTTTCATATTCTGCCTCATTGATAGAACAATCAAAAGCCAATTTGTATGAACATAATCTAACATTATTAGGAACCTTACCAGGCTGATGAAGAGGGCTACAAATCCAAATTCTGATACCTGCCCTGTCTTTCCCCAAGGCACCATCAAAATCCATGGTCCATAGACCATTTTTATCATCCAAATGGTGGAATTCTAATTTTTGTTCGGTCTCAAATTTCCAGGCCACTTCTTGATTCTGATTTGAAATTTTCTTTTCCATATCTGATGACTGCTCTAAAGCACTTGGAATATACCCTTTTCCCTCCTCTAAAACTGTTATTGATACAATTATAAATCTCTGGAACATCTTCTACTTCTACAAGTTGACTATCTACATCATTCAAGCCTTTATCATTGAACAAAATAAAAGATTTTAAATCTGTATGTACAACATTAATTTGATGATTATTAGGCTTCTCTTTGCTAGTTATCATGTACTTCATCTTCATTTCTCGGTACAACTTTCTTAATCGCCTAAAAACTGGGATAGTGGCATAAGAGAAGTCTAGTTTCAAAGTGCCTCTCAACTTCCCTCCCCAAGATCTAGACAACAACATACCAAACCGTGGTGGTATATCAGCCACTACCACATCCATCAAGACATTCTCTGTTGGAATTTGTTCAAGGGAAACTACTAAATCCTTAATAAGACCAAGACAACTGACTCTACCTGAATCAAACAAATACAAGTCATGGTAAGGAGGAGTGATATCTAGCCCAATCTCTCGATAAAGGCTTTCGGCATTAAATTGCGGGAAGCTCCAGAGTCGAGCATGGCATTGTGAAGGATATTTTGGTGGATTATCAGACTCAAATATAATGGGGGAACTTCGCTAGCTTCTAACTAACCGTCTATTGCTAGACCAAAGATAATGTCAAGTTGGTCATCTTCAACATTAATTATATCAAATGAAGGATATACTTTTAACATTTTGGCTACATGAGACTTATATTGATTATTATTGACAAGTTCAGTTAAAGGTATTGAAAATTTCAATTTGGAAATTTTAGTTTCTAAGCTGAAAGGATTAGACTTGTCTACCTCTTTTATGATGTCTCTTTTTTCGACATGATCCTTTGATGTAGCTTCTTTCATTTGACTCTCCTTTTCTTTACCGAGTGAGCTTGTAGATGGCTAATTATCCTTGTTCTGACTTGTAGCTGCAGGTTCTTTTCCTTTGTTCTGATTACCTTGAGAATTATGTTTCGGTTGAGTAGCTTTTTGTTGAGATGCTCGTTTCTGAATAGGATTTATTGGGACATCTCTGTTGAGATTTTGTATAGTTGGTGTAGCAACGGGTGTGCTCTAGCCCTGAAATTTTGTGGAGGGGCTAGGACACACTTGATCTCCAAAACCCAAAAATTGTTTTGAGAAATTTCAGTTGGTGTTCAAGTTATTCAAATAATTAATTATTTTAATGGATTTCCTACGTCTAAACTTAGGAAAATAAATTTATTAAAGTGAATTAATTAACACGTGTTGAAATTATCTTAAGTCACATGGATCAAGCAGTCTTTTAACCTCAGCCATTGATGAATGTTTTAATCTCAGTCGTTCATGAGATGAATGAAAAAGTATAAGAGAAAGGCTTGAGGGTCGGCTAGAGATGACACACAATTGTAGAGCTGAGGAGTAGATCTGGAATCCTAGGGCAGGTTCGCTAAGAATTTCTGAAGGAATTTCCTACAGTGAGGGGTAGTATTGGGTAAGGGGATGATTTGATCTCAGAGCCAAGAGTCAGTAAGAGGCAGACGAACATCAACAAGGACAACACCGAGAAGCAAAGCAGGAGCTACGCAGGTGTTGCGCATCCGCTACGCAGGACAATGCAGAGGCTCTAGGGGCTGCAGAAGTTATGCAGAGGGTCTCTAGGGCCAGCGTAAGGCCTGCATCACCCTTCCAAGGGTTACACAGTCCCTCTCTGGGCAGCGCAGTGGCATTCTGAGGCTAGTAGGGCTGACGTTGGGGATTCATGGGCAGTGTTGAGGGTTTCTAGGACCAGATCTGGCCTGAGTTATGTAAATCCCATTTGAGGGTGTGGATCAGTGAGATATTTGGCACTAGGACTTCAAGTTAGCTGCAGATTTGATTTCTTTTATTCTCTGTCAGTTTTTCCAGATCTGGAACCAAAATTTACTATTCTCATAAACTACTTAATAATAAATCCTCATATCTATTGCACCAGTTTTCCCGCTTTGGGTTTTTCCGGGGACTTATGTCCAAAAGCCCATGTGTCACTTTGTTGTATGAGAGTATTATTTAGTAAATGATATGCATGTGTAGGCTGTAGTTGTGTTTCTTTTGGTATTTTCTGAATCTAATCTCTGAAAATAACTTGTATTAATATAATTCAAGTAGGAGAAATAAACCAAGATATTGCAGTATAATTTTCACATGGTATCAGAGCGATAGCAGTTCAAGCTAAATCTCCAGCAATCAGCTGAAGAAATATTTTTCTGCAGGGTGGCAGAGGAAGCAGAAGATTCGGAAAGGGCATCTTGACAGTAGGAGAACGCAGATCCAGAAGAGGACAATGTTGAAGTTGCAGAAGGCCTTCAGGCTTATTTAAACCCTTCCTAGGGCAGTGTAAGGACTGCGTCACCCTGTCTGGGGTTATGTAGTCCACTTTTGAGAAGTGCTGAGGCTACGCTGGGCGATTCAGCGAGACGTAGTCCGGTCATTTCTCTAGTTGCAGAAGAATTTTTCCAAGATCCGGAAGCAGTGATTCATATCTTCAGCAGTGCTGGTGGGGTGGAGATTTTGTAGGTGCAGAATGTTGCCTATCTAAGTCAACAAAGGTGGGAGGAAGACAGTTACTCAACATATCTGAGCCAAACAGATTTGATATTTGATCAGGAGGATCGGAGAGTGATGTCTGATTGTGTTTGGGTGAAATATTTATAAGAGGGAAATCAGTATTCAACAAAAGCAGTTACTAGAGGGTTTCTAGTCACCAGGAAACCCAGATCCAGAGAGAGAAGTATTGCTTCTGTCATATCTGAGCAAGATGGCTCGATATGGATTGAGGGATCAAGATATATTGGACAACATGTCCAACTATGTTATCCGGAAGGCCAGAATCCTCTTAGTTCTGGAGGAGTATGGTGTCAAAGATCATGCAAAGAAGGTTCTTGTTGTACCAACCGATGCAGATCCTCTCAAGAAGTATGAAGAAAATAAAGCACAAATGAAGCATTTGATCATAGATGGATTCAAGGACCACGTTATACCTCATATTGTTAGGAAGACTTAAGAAAATAACATGTGGGTATCCTTGGACACGATGTACCAAGGAGGCTCTGCCCAAAGAATAATGCTTCTTGAGAACCAGATGCGGTTGTTCCAAGTGATGAAGGATGAAGAGATAGATCCATTCCTCTTCAGGCTTCAAGCCATCTGAGATCAGCTGGTGGGCATTGGTGCTACTCCGGATGAGGGGCTCTTAGTGAGGACTGCTTTGAATGCAACTCAAAACCTTGGGAAACGTTTTTCCAAAGCAGTCTAGGAAGGGCAGCGTTACCATATTGGGCTGACATGTGGGCTATCCTACGGCAAGGGGAGATCAGTAGGGTCACCAAGCAGTAGAATATCAGTGGAGGAAGTGAAAAGGCCAAAGTCAAGGAAGAGGAGGAGGATGAAGCCCTTGCATCAAGGGAAAAGAAACAGAAAGGGAAGAAGAATAAGGACCTTTCCAAGGTCAGATGCTTTAACTGTGGTGATCTTCGACATTTCTCCAGCATTTTTCTTAAGAAGAAGGAAAAAAGCTCTTCTAATTCCAAGGTTGCAGCAGCAAAGGAATATGGCTCTGATAATGATGCAGCCATGAGTGCTCATGTGCTTCGAGAGAAGAGTTGGGGTGACATGGATCTATAGAGCATCTACATAAGTTGGCAGGATCCTTGATTCAACCCTACTCTTGGATCACATACGAGCTACGGGAGCCTTAAGACGGTAGCGAGATGAGTCGGGAGATGGTTGCAGGAGGCCACATTGAAGCAGAAGATGGATCTGAGGAGCTGAAGAGGGAGCAACGTAATGCAGAGGTAGCAGTAGCATGGAGGCGGCAGCACCGAGGGGCTTATAGGACTTCAACAATGCAGAGAAGTTGTGCTCATGTAGTGCAATGTTACAGCATGACAGTGTCTCCAGAAGGATAGCATGAATCAACATCCAAGGAGCTTTAGTAGTGGAGGGAAACTTGACTTATATTTCAAATAGTTGGGCAGAGTTCTTTCAGTTGCTTACTTCTCATCAAATGAGTTGTAGTGTAGAAGTTAGTAGTGGCAGTGCTCTGGGTAGCATAATGCAACAATTTGAGAGGGAGTTGTAGTACAGGTGTGGCAGTGTCAGTGGCAGTGGCATGGGAAATAGTACCAAGAGAAGCAGTGCAGTGGATGGAGGGTAGTAGGCCAAGCATCAAAAACATAGAATCCAACTTCAAGATCCTGTAGTGCATGGTGTGGATGCATTTCTAGAGTACACTTTCCTAGAGCACACTCTGTACTAAGAGGGAGTGTTGATATTTTGTATAGTTGGTGTAGCATCAGGTGTGCTCTAGCCCTGAAACTTTGTGGAGGGGCTAGGACACACTTGATCTCCAAAACACAGAAAGTGTTTTGATAAATTTCAGTTGGTGTTCAATTTATTAAAATAATTAATTATTTTAATGGATTTCCTAAGTCTAAACTTAGGAAAATTAAATAATTAAAGTGAATTAATTAACACATGTGCTGAAATTTTCTTAAGTCACATGGATCAAGCAGTATTTTAATCTCAGCCATTGATGAATGTTTTAATATCAACCGTTGAAGATATGAATGAAAAAGTATAAGAGAAAGGCTTCAGGGTCATTAGGAGATGACACACAGTTGCAGAGCTAAGGAATAGATCTGGAATCCTAGGGAAGGTTTGCTAAGAATTTTTGGAGGAATTTCCTGCAGCGAGGGGTAGTATTGGATAAGGGGATGATCTGATCCTAGATCTAAGAGTCAGTAAGAGGTAGAGGAGCAACAACAAGGACAGTGCAGAGAAGCACAACAGGAGCTACGCAAGTGCTACATAGGACAACGTAGAGGCTCCAAGGGGGCTGCAGAAGATACGCATAGGGTCTCCAGGGCCAACATAAGGCCTACGTCACCCTTCTAGGGGTTACAAAGTCCCTCTCTGGGTAGCACAGTGGCATTCTGAGGCTAGCAGGGCTAACGCTGGGGCATCAAGGGCAGCGCTGAGGTCTTCTAGGGCCAGATCCGGGCTGAGTTCTGTAAATCCCGTTTGAGGGTGTGGATCAGTCAGATATTTGGCACTAGGACTTCAGGTTAGCTGCAGATTTGATTTTTTTTATTCTCTATCGATTTTTCCAGATCTGGAACCCAGATTTATTGTACTCAGAATCTACTTAATAATAAACCCTCATATCTACTGCATTGGTTTTCCTGCTTTGAGTTTTTCCGGGGACTTATGTCCAAAAATCCATGTGTCACTTTGTTGTATGAGCATATTATTCAGTAAATGATATGCATGTGTATGTTGTATTTTTTTTTTATTTCAGTATTTTCTGAATCTAATTTATGAAAATAACTTGTATTAATCTAATTCAAGTAGGAGAAATAAACCAAGATACTGAGGGCTCAATGTGTATTGCCTCTGCTGTGAGTTGAGGGCATTCAAGTATCCTCGCTGATAATCATAATATTCTAACTCCATCTGATGATCTTGAGCTAGAATATAGTCTTCATCCTTGGGCACATCCGTCTTCTCAACATACTCTTCATTTTATGTCAAAAATAAGGGTTGCCCATCAGCTGCAAAAAAAGTGGTTTTCTTAAAGAATATGATCTTGTTATTCTTCCTCACCTCCTTGAGCATAATTTTGTTGCAAGGGTGTCTGAATTTGCTATGGATGTGTTGGTTGCTCAGGTGCCCTTTGTTCTCTTTACTTAATTCTGAATTGAAGTTGTTGCTACTGTCCTCTGAAGTTAGGATTTCTAACTTGTGGTTTTGGTTGTCTTTCAGTGATAGACATCCTTTCAACCATCCTTTCTATTGTTCTTATCAGGGTTTCCAGTTTTACATCGGAGGATGAAGATGTTTCTTCTTTTATAGTTACTCTCCTCTCACCCTTCATTTTTGAATTCTTAATGGGTAAATTAGCTTCTACACTAATTGCATTTTTCTGCATGTCTTCTAATGTAGCAGGATTCCTTTCTCACTACTGATAGGCCATGTCTGGATCAAAACCATCCGGGTAATGCAAGAGGGCCAACCCTAGAGGAGGTTTGATCTCATTGGGAATGGAATTGTATACTCTATTGAATCGGGCAATGAAGTCTTGTACCGATTCATTTGGTTCCCTTTTCAGATTATTGTATTCAGAAAGGATTTGTAATGGATTCTTATTTACCTCCCACCAGGTTATGAAGGCATTTATCAAATAATTTGAAGTGGCTATGGAATTTTAATTTAATGATCTAAACCATACTTTAACTTATCCTGAAAATATCTGAACTATGATTCTTATTTTAGCATCGTCTTCATCTACTTCTTCCAGATCAATAAAGTCGGTGACTTTAACTATATTCTATTTTGTAGTGATTGAATAATTTTCATCAAAAAGTGGGAGTCTCTAGCCATAACCTTGTGGTAAGGCATGGAGATTACCTAGTAAGATGAGGGGTACAAATCTGGCCATAATTCCTGTTGAGTGAAATACAGGAGTGACAATAGGAAGAGTTTGATGAATAGATAATGAAGTAGATGGTGCGGATGAGGAAGCAACAACTGACTGTGATTATGTCGGGATGGGTATTGACTCTTGTTGTGTTAGTATAATTGGCATTGATGTCAATATCCATGACCAGCAAGCATAATGAAGGGAAGCATGAGGAAGCAAAGTCAAAGGAATCAATGAAGAGGTCTTTCATTCTATTTCTGCTCTCACAATGGATCAGTCACATTAAAAACAATTTGTTGATACGTTTGACGCAAAATTATTTCATAATACCTCCACCATCTGAAAGAGCATAATTTTAGCTTTCCAACGAGCTATTACTCAGCTCGAAACTCCAAGCAGTTTGAGAATTATTGAATTTAAGTTAAAATATAATTTTTGGTCTTGGAGCCGACCTGTTCCAGCCTAACTATGTCAGCCTGCTTATGAAGACATGTCTGTTTGTTTTAAGAATTGATAAAACCACTATGTATATAGCATTAGGGCTTCATTCTCCATCATTGTTTAGGTCATCTATCACAAGAAGAGAGTCAAATAGTTCACATCTCATGAATTGGAACTTAGAAATCGAGGAGGATAATTTAACAAAGAAAATAACGTTGTAAGGGCACAAAAATTATAGACCTCCTATTATCACACTCTAAATTTTCAAAATCATAACTTGAAATGTGTCAAGTTTGTCTTTAGATTGACTAGCTTGCATGACATCATGAAATGATAAATTTTATGATTAACATAGGTTTCAAAGGTTGTTTTAAGTTGTTAGGGATGATCTCAAGTCATATCAAAGGAATATATTTTGAGTAAATACTTTAAATCGACCTAAAATCTCGAATCTAGCCACCTGTCAGAATTTGTCTGAGTCCGTAGCGATTTTAGTAAAAAATTAATAGTTTTTGCTGCGGAAACACCTAGTAATTCCATAGTAAAAGTGACACTTGTAAAACTAAATGCGCTACGAAATTTGTGTCATCTTATAATGGTTTTCTACATAATGATGAGTGGCTAAACTTTGAGGGTTTCGAGGTTATGCTGTCAGAGTAGAGTCACCATTTGAAAGTTAGGCACGTTTTAGCATCAACCATCATTTTCTAAATAAATCCCATCTCATTTTTCTTTTCAAATTCATCCCTCATTCCTTACACTTTCTTTTCCGCTTTGTAAGTTGCTACCAAAGAAACTTGCTGTCATCAACATCTCCCGTAGAAATCCTATGTCATGCCAACCCTCTTCTACCATAACAGCTCATTGTCATCAAATTTTTTCCTGAACAGGTGTAAATACATAAAGAAGGCCACCACTGCAGAACAAGAATAAATGGCTACACCAAAGAAAGTTAATAAAGGAGGTCTGCTATTCAGGTACGAGCCTACAAGTCCAAGTTTAATCATGGAAGATCCATATTTCGTCGAGGTTTTTACAAGAGCAGGCTACATTTAGTTCTGTCAAAGGTTGCAAGGTCATCACAAACAGGTCTCATAAGATTTCATACTCAATTTCAAAGGTACATATACAAAGGTCGGTTTTCTTCATGTGCCAATTTCGCCTGATAGCATTTCTAAAGCAACAGGGATTCCAAGGATCGAAGAAGAATGGTTTAAAGCTACCAAGTATAACTTGAAAAGTTGTGATGATTATGTAAAGCCTGAACATGTAGGGATAAATATGATTGTAGGGATTCCCAGAACTTTCCTTAGAGATAACTATTCTAAATTATTGACATTCATACAGAAATACTTTACATATGAAGGTAGATTCCAAACAATCTACATGTATCACTTCAAACGGTTGCTTCATTTTACAGGGAAAAAGTTGATAGATGTTCCTTTTTACCTTTTTAGAAGTCTTGGAAAGGTGCCAGACAAAGTGCAAGGAAGACCTGATAGAAGTGAAACTTCCATCTTTCACCATGGATTGATGAAATTACTAGTACTGGAAGAATTAAGTAAACTAGACAGAGACTAGGCATCTTTCTTGTTTATGAATGGGTATGAAATGGATGTTTTATCTGCAAGGAAAGCCTCTAAACTCAAAACTTCTTCTTCTAGGCAAGAGCTGAGTGCCACTGCAGAATTAGAAGGAAAACAACAAGAGGGTTTAAAATATACAGCTAATAACATGGTAAGAAGCTAATTTCATTCAAGAGACAGCACCACATCCAGCAACTAGCAAACAAGCTAAGAAGCAAGTCATAGATAGTAAGACCAAACCTGCAGCAAAAAGGTCTAAAATAGACACAAAGAAAACCACTGGAGGTAAAGGCAGGCTTGAAGACATCTTAGAGGCTATAGACATTGTTGAAACCCCTATAGTGAAAGCAATTGAGATCAAAGAATCCAAGGCCAAAGGGAAGGGATTTATAGCCAAGAAGCTAGATTTTTCTTCAGAAGATTCAGGTTTTCTTTTCAAACCTAGAAAGCCTTTCACTAGATCACATATTTCTGAAACTATTACTGTTGGAAATAAGCAGCAGAAGGAAGATAAAGGAAAAAAGGTAGCAGTACAAGAAGTCATAGTCATATCTCCTATTGTGACAGAGGTTACTAAAGAAAATAAAGGTCAACCTAAAAGAAAGGTTCACAAGAAATATGAAGCAGATTTTCCAAAGGGACAACTTAAGGAAAAAGAAGAAACAATCAAACAGAGAAAGGGAAAGGAAAAAGTTACAGAGAAAAATGAAAAAGAGACTCTTGAAGAACAGTTAAGAGCAGTTAGAGAAGAGTTGTCTGAAACAAAGAGAGAGCTGGAAAGATACAAGAAAGATAGACAAATGATAGATGAGGTGGAAAAGAAAGTTAATGATCAGGTTACTCATTTTGAAAAGTCTATTGGAAAGGCCAAAATTTGTTGAAGAAATCACAGCCTTTACGCATCATGATGACACACACAAGGCAGAGAAATTTATGGTTACAAGCAGAGAGGAGAAGTCTTCAGGGACAAGTCAAAGAGTTGAAAGAAAATATGGAGATGATGAAGACAGAATTAGAGAAGAAATATTTGGAAAGAGGAAATATAGACAAAACTATTAAAACTTCTCATGAAGAAACTGCTAGTAAATAAGGAGGTAACAATGGATTATAGAGATTTTTTTGTCTTATATCATCATGATTTACATGCAGGTACATTCATGGATCTATCCAAAGTTCAGATCCTAAGTTTTGTCAAATCTCTGAGATGTTAGGCAATTCCGCAGCGTATGCCAGGCTTAAAGCCCATTTTCTGCTACGGAATTTCTAAAGAATCCTTTTTGGTTTTAAGGTATTTAAAATGATAGGGATGAAGAGTTTTGAAGGCTGTGTTTAATTCCTTTTTACTACTTAACATCCTATAATGGTTGATAATAGCAGAAGATTACCACATATCACCTTTTTTGTTTGTGCTACGAAACTAGCTATGAAAGTAGCCCAAAACTCTGTTTTGATAGCAAGGTTAATTTTGGAAGAAAGAGAAGAGTAAACAGATATTTTAAAGCTGTTCTCCATGAGAATGACAAAGAGTATCAGATCAGTGGTTTTATAAGTGGGGATATTTTGTTAAGGATACAGTTCGAAGGTACTAGTTCACTATATTTCCATATCATCAAACTGACAACTCCTTAATAGTAGGCAGAGCAACTCCACAAATACAGTTAGAGTATTAATGTCTTGTTTATGGCCAGCATGGTTGAAATACATGATTCCTTTCAAGGAAGATTTGGATCATCTTTAGTTTAAATGTAATAAGTAGGTGTTTGAGTCATAGTAGGACTCTAACTCCTAATTCAAAAGGTGTCAGTTTTAGTTGTAAAAATCTAGTTAGTGGTTAGATTTTGTGTTAGTAATAGAGTTTAATGGTCTAATCCACTTGGAAGATTGGATGTAAAGGCTAGATTTCTATAAGTAGTGAGTACTTCGATGTATGGAAGGTTGGAAAATATTATCTCAGCAGACTAATTTTGTAAAGCTTTGGATTTACTGATATATACAGAGGCAATACAGTTTTCCTTCACCTAAGATTCTTCATGTATTTCAATGAGTTTATATCTTATCTTTGAAATGTCTTCCTTCCATAGTTTTAATGCTTAATACTCAGAATTCATGGTTGTTCATGCTCTGACTTCCTTTAAGTGTTAAACTATGGTTAAATGAGTTTTAGGTCCTATCTTTGAAATGTTTTCTTCAATGTTTTAATGCTTATTACTCAGAATCCATGGTTATTCGTGCTCTGACTTCCTTTAAGTGTTGAGCTTTGATGAATCTCTCTAAATATTTTCCTTTAAATACCTTGATGTCTCAATGATCAGAATTTGTGTGCTACATGCTCTGACTTTGAAACTCAAGTTATTGGGATTTTCTTGAATGTGTTATTCTTTCATTGAATTATATACAAGCCTCAACTTCCGCAAGGAGAGCCATTGTTATCTTTATCCCTGTTACTGACTCCATAACCCAATAGTAGCAAGCCTTCATCTTTTCAACCTATAAACATACAAAACCAAGACATGATTCATAGAGTTAGCCATCTATCTTTATCATTGATCTATATCATTAACCCTTGAGAGAGCCCTCTCAGGCTGACGAGGCTAAGCCTCAGTCACAAGATTGGTTTGAAATAGTTACACTGAAGTTGTCTGATCAGCAGCCAATCAAGTACGATTTTTGTGATAACACCTCCTATGGAACAAGTGTGGATATTCTGTGACTTGGACAAGTGCAGATCTTCAGAGGACTGGACTTGAATTGATCACCTGTTGTTGACCTATAGGGCTCAACATTTGTGCATCACCTGCAGCTCGATCAGGAAAGAAGGCTCAGATCTAAGTAATACAAGATCTGTATTAACTCCAAATTCTTGTGATCAATTTCCTATGGATAGAAGCAAGAAAAAAGGGCCTAGGAGAATTCTGGAAATCTATAGTCTGGTTAATAAAATTCATTCGTATAGAAACTCAGACATGGTCAATAACCAGAACTTAGTCCATTGCAGCAGAAATGAATAGTAATCTCAGACTTGTGGAACCCTCTTTGGCTCGACCCAACCACAAAGTGCATTGCAGAATTGTCAAGGAGCTCATACTATCGATAAGGAGACTCGAATTTGTGAATATGGAGGGCTCAAACAAATAAGATATAGTGATCATTTACTGGTGAAGATTGGTGAAAAAGTGTTGGTGCAGAGTTGTGGTGAAAAAGTGTTGGTAAAGAATTGGTGCAGTGTGGTGCAGAAGAATTGATGCATAATAGATGATACAGTATGGTACATAATTAATGGTACAGATTGGTGCAATAAAGCATCTTTGAACTGATAATCTAGTAAAGAAGCAAAGAAATGATTGGTTTCCTTGGAGTAGGAGCTCCTAAACACAAGGTTGGTGCCTTGAATAATATAGGGTTGAAGCCCTAGAGGTCGGAGCCTCACCATAGTCCAAGCCAATGCTTGGCAATAGGTTGGTGCCTGAAACATTGAAGGGTTGGTACCCTCACATAATTATTGTATTCAATTATTTGAAAAAGGATTGAATTTCTTCTTGATCCTTAATAATAATATTATTATACACTTCTCTGTTTTTAATTGTGAAGAATCTAACTGCTAAAAATAACAATTGAAAATAAATATTTATTCACTACTTCCCAGTATTTCCAACAGGATTATGGCTTTTTTCTGACTGGTACTAAAGTTGGTTTTCCAAACTTTCAAGTCTATAGAATTGACTCTAGACTTTAGTGCCAAAGTCTAATTCAGACTTAGTTTCTTCAAAGAGTAAATTTTCTTCAATTTTTAAAGAACTAATATCTAACATAGATAATGATTTTGCCTCATAAAGCCTTAATGGGTCAAAGACTATATCAGATAATGAGATTTCAGACTTAGATCGAAACAAAGACAACTCAAATTTTAAATCAAAAGGTATGTCTTCGAGAGATATAACTTTTGCAGGCACCGAAGAAGATCTTACTAATGGAATTAGATTTGACTGAATTTATGTAGCTTGATAACCATGCTTCCAAACAAGCCTCTCTGGATCTTTGACTGGATCAGCTGGGTGAAGATTAGGATTTGATCTGGTGTATCTCCTCAAAGCCAGAATGTTCACTGTTCAGCAACTTGGTTCTCTGCAACTTTTTCAGATCATCCTCAACGAAACCTTAGACCTATCATCCAGAGGCCAAGAATTCAAAGAACTAATGGTACAACCAGGGAAGATTTGTCACTTTCTCCCCAGTATGGTCGCCAAGATGTTATCACTCCACCGGATCTCTGAGGCTGAGAAGAGACCAGTAGAGGTAACCACAAACCAATTTTTTTCCAAGTAGCTAGCCCTACTAGGCAGGAGAGGGCTCTTTCCAATGGATCACAGTCAATATGACTGGATCAATGAGATATTAGGCTAGGTATAGTAGCACAAGGTTTGATTGACTGAATTTTAAGGTTTTGGATGGTGAATAGGTCAAGGAACGATCTAGGTCAAGGAAAACAAGGATCAAAATTGCAGGGATCTGATGGAGCAAGGTAGGTAAGCAGTTCAACACAAAAGGATATCTCATGAAGTGGTCTAGATTTTTAGGGTTTGAGAAAAAATAATATGAGATATGAATTATTTCCCACTAGAAGAAGATGAAACAAACTATAAATATCCCTCCAAGACAGAGCATAAACTTAGTGAATTTTTTCTTTCTGACTTAGGAAACATTTACATTTAGAAATGGAATGAAATATGAATTACAATACATTCACACAATTGCTTAAAAAAATAAGAAACAATTTCAAATCCTTTACCACGTGAATTCCATCAAAATAGCTTCAACTCAGTCTGTAATATTAGCCAAAATTGTGATTACAAAAAGTGTTCCAAGATCAATCCAACAACATCCAACCCTTGCTATGAGAAAATAAGTGAATAATATAGAACAAAATTGATTCTCCCCAACTTAGGGGTCGAATCCTTGACTTGTGGAACCGATCCACAAAGTGCTCAACTGGAAACCCAAAGACTAGGGAGGTCAACAAAATCATCCCTAAATTTGGTGAAATTGATTCATTTTTCCAAAAATCTACTTTTACCCAATGTATCTACCCTCTAGTAACTATTTAGATCATAATTACATTTACAAGGATGAATTACATCAGTAAAAACTCATAAATTCTATCAGCAACTGAGAAAAACTAAAAAACTGGAAAATATCAGGCAATTGGCAAAACAAAAGCGCCTGAAGCAGAAGCACAGTGCCAACTTCAAGGTGAGTTTTGGAGGCCTTCCTGAAGTCCAAATTGAGCTAATGATAGCTCATTATAAATCTTATCCTGTCTTATTTCCAAAAATGCCTGTAAGTTCTAAAAATGACGAATTTAAGGCCCTCAAAATTCAAATATCCCAAGACTGGTAAAAAGTGCAGCGCCAGCCTGAAAAATGAGGCAAAAAGGTGATTTTTTGGTGTTTTTGGCCATTTATCCCTGTCATAATGTCCAATTTTGGTGTGCCAATAGTAAAAATTTGATGTATAAGGCCTTATGAATCCAATGGTCGTGGAAATTTTTCATTTGGTGACTCCTAAAAAAACTCAGTGCCCTAGGCGTTGCGCTTTTGACAGGTGGACTATGCTAAAAACCAGTTAAAAATTGTTAAAATGCCCAAAATTGCAGAAAATTACCCAAAAACCTTCAAAATGGGTAGTTTAAGTGTTGATGATGTGCCTTAAGCAATCAGGGAAGCATCAACAAGGATCTCAAGTTTATCTTCCTCCTTTTCCTTGATTAGGGTTTGCTTGTATTTCTCCTTCAACTGCTTGAGTTTAATGTTGCAGATCTTGTTCCTAATGATGTAACTATTGGACATGTGTCTGAGAATTTCATTGTATTTTCTTTCTTTATGGAGGAGCTTCTCAAGTTTGAGGTTTACCCTATCTAGCCATACCTCTCCGTTATCAAGGTAAATCCTCTCTGCAGACATAGACGATCCCTCTAGCCCTGGAGTGGGTCTAGCAACAAAGGGACAAGCTAAAGTGTAGGTTACTTAATTAAAGAATGAAAAGGACAGGGTAGATAGACCTACCTGGAGTCCAACGCTATCATGGCCATGGTGGTGATGGCCTCTTGATCTCTGCTTTGACGAGTCACAATCCTTCTGCTAATGTACTCGGATAACTGCATGAATATCAGCAAACAAGAGCAACATACAAAACAATGATTTCATTCATAATAAACTAAACAGTCAAGGAGGGTTAAGCATATTGCATCAAATAAAACACATAACGCAAGATGGGAACTAAACAATAGTCATGTATATGTATTAATAGAAGAAAGAGTTACAACCGGAGCTTTAACGTCGCAGCCTCCTTCAGTGAGGTTCAGTCGAAGCGCATCTCGATGGATCATCGAGGAATTCATACAGGATGAGGACACAAGCCTAAGCTCTCTCAACAAGGGGTCTCTTTCATTCTATCCTCCTAGCAAGATGTACAGGAATCTCTTCAGCGTTTCAGCTATATGTTCAACTATCATTTCAGCTAGCTCATCAATGGAAGATGGCTATATTTATAGAGGAGAGGAGGAGGTTGGGATCCCTACAATAGTGGAAGGGAGGCCTTATCCCTTGGGAGGTTTCCCCAAAAGTTGGAAATAAGAGGCCAAAGGAGGGAGGCCGTGGTTATTTAGTCAAACCACTCCAGATGACTCGCCCATGAAGTTCTTATGATGGAAACTTTGCCTCTATTTTTAAAAAAACATTCCATAAACAGGTTGGCGCGGGTAGCTAACTGGGACAAAGCACCAATGGGCATGGGGCCCAGTGTTAATCTTCCTCATCGGCGCGAGAGAATAACGGTCTACTAGCGCAAAGTAAAAAACATGTGTTTCTAATGGTCTGTTCAGGAAATTGTCAACAGAAAGAGTGTTTTCCTCATGGAAAGGGATGCAATGATGGTCTTTGCAAGGCATGTCACTTTATTTTGGTCACATAAATTAGCCTCCAATGTGTGGGATGGGGATTGCAGGGACAATGACAAAATGTTGTGTAACAAATTCCCCCTAAAGCATGAGGTTCGAGAGAGAGAGGGAGGGGTGAAATGCTTTATGAGAACTCATTCGAACCAAACACCGTTGTCAGAATACCTGCAATTACAAATACAACTGATATCTCTTATACACAAACATGTGGTATGGCCGCAGCCATCCATAATAGAGTACATAAAAACTAATATTCGAGGTATGGATGCAGCCAGCCAGCAGTAAGGATCAACAAATAGACTCAGGTATGGTTGCAGCCATCAAATCAAATGAGTCATGTAATAAAGTCATGATAAACCATGATATCCCACAGCCTGGATCTTATCAGACAAAACCCAAGGTCTTGCACTCCATCTCGACCCGAACAAGTACAAATTCAAGCATGCGAATATGTGAGCTGAAGTCGAGCATGCAAGAAATTCACCGAATTACCAGCCAATGATGAAAGTTGTTAACAGGCACAAGAGAAACCACCAATAATGAAAATGGCTCTCAAGGTACAACAGGTACAATCCACGGAATGTGAACAATGATCTGGCTTCGAACACCCATAGAATCACTCGATCAAAGGCCAATGATGTGGACCTGTCTCCGAATGCGAAGAACTTGCCATTGAGGCATGCAAGCTCCAAGGTACCAGAAGGGAGTCTCTAGATTAGCTTCCTGGATAATGAGCTGAAGTCGACAGGAAGTGATCTGGTCGAAGGAGGCCCATAATGTTTCCCACGTCATCGACATGAGACATAGGAACATGATGATAATGAATCAGGACCAACAGAGGATCAGAGGAAGGTTGAAAACTGCAGAGGCAAACTTCTCTTGAACATATCAACGACATGACTATGGATTTTGCAGTATTTGACATCAAGGGATTTGAGGTCATGATGATGTGGCAAAGAGAAGATGAGAGGTCAAAACATATTACCCAAACCCATGGAGGAAACAATGACGAAATGAGATGTCCCCAACCCGACACGAATGCAGACGAGTGTCATGTTCAAGAGCGACATGGAGAAACTCGGTTAACGCCATGGTGATGATGTTCGATGTCATCAGAGTTTAACGAGTCTGACAAAGGAAGAACTCGGCATATTTTCGTGTTTAAAGAGTTTGAAAAGAGGCGGAAAAGAAAACTCCAACATGTCCCTTTTCGTAAATAGTCTCTCAGATCCAAAAAGGTAGAAAACAATATTTGGGAGAGCCTCTTAGTCACGATAGGCTAAGGTATTCCTTTTTCGTAAATAATCTATCCCAGCCCGAAAAAGGGGTAAACGTATACTGGGTAGATATCGTTTCTCAACCATTTAACGAGTTCAAAACGACAAGAGTCTCGGCAATATTTTCAGTATTAGAGAGTCATAAAAAAGTTGAAAGATGACTCCAGTAGTGAATTTTTCATGCTTTTACCGAGTCCGAAAAAGTATAAAATACAACTATACTTCATCGCTATCTCATTAAACACCTGTCGTTGCACAAGAAACAAACGTAAAACCCATTTCTCGAAATAACATCGTGTAATAATCGAAGAACATTTCTTAAAACCTAATTAGGGTTCTGAAAAGTTATAAAATGCCAAAAATGGTAAAAAAATAATTACTTTTCACTTTTACCTCTTGTGGAGCAATAGTTACCCATTTTAGACTGTGATTTTGCGGCAACAATTACGGGTGATCCAGCAGATCAATCTCGAATCCATCAGTTCCAGGTAAGAGTCGAGATCCTTCCCTGCATTTTAATTCCATTTTCATTACCTGCAACCCCAAATTTTGAATTCTATGGGGGAATCTATAAAAAGTAGGGCACGAAGGTTGGCGTGAGTATCGGGCACGGACTCGCACCAATCGCCTAGTTTTCTGAACTGAGGCATGCCCATTGGCACGACTATTTCCCAAACAGTCGCGCCAACCGCACAGACCTTTTAAAGCTCACAATGCAAGTAAGCCAGCCTAATTTCTAAAAATTCTAAGCTTTCAATCTGGCTAATGAATTTCATAAGAACATTTTTTCAGGTGTAAAGCAAAAAAATGGTTATCGAATGGAAATAACGGGAACAGAGTGAAGAACACGAGCTTGCCATGGACAATGAGAGATGCATGGAAGCTCTCAGAGACTGTGGAATGAAAAAATTCTTCATGACACTATGCCTCAGAGATCAACCGGAGCTGCTGCAATACTTTATCAGTATCTGGGATGAGGATCAAGAAAAATTCATTCTTCGTGATCAGGAACTCGAAATTGATGTTTCAAACGTTTACTTCATAACAGGACTGTCACGGAGGGGGGCAGCACCAGTCCTGACAAACACCCATCCCACCATGGAAAACATGACCATGGTGATCGACAAGTATGTCGAGGGGCACGAAAAGGATCAGGAAGCGGGAAAGTGGATATCCAAACTATCCCAGACTTGGCACTAAAATTAGTGCTACAAATCATCACGCGAGCTACGTGATCGCAAGCACCGCACGAAGCAACACAAACACAACCTCTTCTTGCAATATATTGTCTGACACCGACCCTCTACAACTGGGTAGAGGTAGTGACGATCAATATGAAATGTCAACTCACGAAATGCAAGAAGGGTAAACTAAATCAGTTCGGATATGGATCCATCCTGGTATTTTTCTTCCTAGAACGACTACAATTTTCCAGCGATAGGAAGTGATAGTCCCAACACCACCAGCACAAGAGCCACAGATGGCCCGTTGGGTAGCACTGATGCCAAGGTCAGGGGGCGGCCAACAGATGTCCTAGAGACCAGAGTTCTTTGATTAGCTCCACCGATAGTTGATTTTCATGGAGGACTGGCCCTACTCTGGCACAAATTTCACTGGTGATCCGGACCTCCCACTCCCAGAAGGAGAGGATTGGGATGAAGCACTTGTTAAGACTCATTTTTTATTTTTATGAGTATTATGATTTTTTTTTTTATGTATGTTCTGACATTAAATCCATGTGTTATGCAGACGTTGGACAAGAAATACCTGCAGGCATGTCCCCAATAGTGAGGCAAATCCCTCGCAACTTTGATATTTCCCTTCATGGTGAGGGGAGCGAGGAGGAGGAAATCGTGCGCGACCTGGAGGGAATCTCTCGTGGAGTCCTGGACTATGCACGATTCGATGATTTTCCTCGTGCTTATCAGAGACACGCTGTAGGGGTGTCAAACCGAGTTCACCGCTTGGTGAGGCGGCTCGTACGGGCAGTGAAATGCTATCATGATCATCACGCCGAATAGACACCCAGGATTTACTTCTGCATATTTTGAGAGACATGATGTCTCAAGATGTAACAGAAACACACATATTTTGTACTTATGATGCACACAGATGCAAAAATTCGATATATATATATATATATATATACACACACACATCTATTTTTCTATATGGGTCTTTTCATGTGATGATGATTTTACAGATTGCGTAAATGTCTATCTAATATAATGTTAGCCACTGTATCAGTTAATGCATTCATTTGCCTAGGAATATGTTGATATGTGATATAATAAAAATGTCTTTCCAGCAAACTAACACATAAATACAACCTTGAAATCCGAGGGTTTATAACTGAATAATTCCCATTAAGTTGAAGAACAACAAGTTGTGAGTCCGGATTTACAACCAATGCACGAATGTTGAGGGTAATTGCCTCGTTTAATAGTTCAATGACAACACTATACTCAACAACATTGTTTGTAGTTTGTCATAGACAAATACCTTGTAAATATATCAACTCACCAACAGGATCATAAATCACCCACGTTGTCGAAGACAACTTCCGGATATTGCGGGAGGCACCATTCGTGAAACCGACATAAGGGGTAATAGACATCTGCACAATAAGCAACGACCCAATAAGCAGGAAAACACTCGCAAAGCACACCAAGACAAAAATGAAAAGAACACCTATGTAGACAAAACATGCATGAATGACTCATGCATAATTTTTTTTGAGATACAACCCATTTTTGGGTTGATCCAGAGGATGACCTTCGTAATCAATTAGCTCATAGGCCCCATTCCATAAGGCACGTTTAACAATGTAGAGCCCATTCCACATGGATTGGAATTTTCCTGCCCCCATCTTATCATGAGGTTGGTCGTATAGGAGGAAGAGGTCTCCTTCTACAAAGGAGCAAGGGGAAACTAACTGGTCAAAATGAGCTTTGACCCGCTTTTTCTGTGCCTCGATGACCAAAGGAGCCAAGTGGCGAGTTTCATCCATCCTTTCTAAGTAAAGAAGATGCTCTTATTCTGGCGAAGTGTTCGGCAGCAATTCAATAGCCAACTTGAGCGAAGGTATTGTTAGGGATCTGTAATTTATTAGCAAGATTGGCAGAGTCCAATTACAGAAGCAACATCATTTCAACCAACTTTGGGATTCTAGGATCTAGCCCTCCTGAATCCATAGAGGGATCTCTCTATGAATGAATTTAAAGGTGTGATCTTTAATAGCTGAAATTATGATATTATGCTAGTTATGAAGAGCTTGGGTTTTGTTTTGTTTGTTTTGGTTAGGCAAGGACATGATGAAGATGAAGGCAGTTTCAAAATGGAAGGGTGAAGGTGTCTGCAGATGAAGGAATGATTTAGCTGACAGAAAGGCAAAGACAGTTTTAACCCATTGGGCTATGGAGTCATAGGAGGATTTTAATTGGACAGAAGGGTTCAAGCAGGATCCATGGGGCAAGTCACTTATGTCAAAGGATCTCTTAAGGTGATTTTATGGAATGAAACAAATAGGAAATGAAGAACAAACAAATGAAGGTATATTGAAACTGCCTAAGATCAAATAAGTTCTTTTAAACTATATTGCTTCAGCATGTACTTAAAGAAAAACATGAGAGTTTTCTGAGATCAGGTTAATACCTTTAAACTAGCCCGCTTTGAAGTTATTTCAGTTAGAAAACATTAAAAGATAGTTGAAAAGCTTAAGATCAGGTAAGTGCCTTTAAACTACCCTGCTTTTAGCATATTCAATAAGTAAAACATAAAAGTATTCTGAGATCAGGTTAATACCTTTAAACTAGCCTGCATTGAATGTACTTTTAATAAGAGAAACATTTACAAAAAACAGTTGAAAAGCTAAAGATCAGGTAAGTGCCTTTAAACTACCCTGTTTTCAGCATATTCAATAAGGGAAACATGGATAACAGTGATAAAGAGCAATTTAGATCAGGCAAGTGCCTTTAAACCAGCCTGCATTGATGTACTCTTCAAAGAGAACGTTCAAATGAAGAAAACATAGACAATAAAGCTTTCAGTAAGAGTAGGGTACTGTAGAAAGTAAATCCTAGCTCTATGTTTGCTGCTCTTTATCAGAGAAAGTGAAAAAAGTGGAAAACATTAAGCAAAAGAACAATTGACAATGAGGAACACATCACCATTGACAAAAATCAAGATCCCATAAATCAGCAGCTTGTATTGATGTTCAAACCAGTTGCAATCAGCAAGCCCGGTGGGTCTCTACAACTTCGAACTTCCCATATCAGCTTATTTATCTTTAAGTTGCAAACAGGACATCAGTGGCTTCAGAATAACTATTACATGCATTCAAATGTCCAGAGACCAACATTTTATCATTTTTTATAGAAGTATTTATAGAAGAATGAGAAGGTGGGAGGATTTCCCAGGGGCCAAGTATCATTAATTATGTAATTAATCCAATCTCTGGCCTTTGAGAACCAGGAAAGGCATTAGGCGGGGATGTAATCATTCCTAACTCTGCTTCATAACTCTGTTTCCGCCTTTCGAAGCCTAATGATTGAAAAGATCTGCTTATGGACTATTCTTTAATCCTTTAAAATAGTTTTGCCGACAATTTAGAGATAAGATACTCGATTAGTATTAATGGTTCGGCGGCCTTTGATTTTCTGTGAGGCTGTAGGTGCCTTTAGAAGCTAGAGAAGGTTCAATTAGCCTCTATTTTGGCGTCGAAGTAACTCTGTAGCCATTCTTTGCGTTGAAGTCCCTACAGGAGTAACTCTTCGGCTGCGTTTGAGACAAATATCTGATCCTGATCCATAAATTCGGCCTCTGATTGAATACTTTGAGGCACAGGTGGCATTTCAGTAACTAGAGGGATCAATTTGCCTCAATTGCGGTGGTGGAAGCGCTCCTGTCAATAAAACCCATAAAATATTCTTTAAACTGTGTTTTAAATCGAGGATTAGGCTTTTGATAAGCATCTTAGACGTAATCCCCACAAATTTGTCCTTTAATCCTCTGTTCTAGTGCATTTTTGTCTTCGACACTGATACTCTTTGTCTATGCCCAATTTGCTGTGTTCTTTGCTGTTGTGCAGGGCTGCGCAGGGTTTATAAGGCATCCATGCCTGAGGAAACACTGAGGAAACGTGCATTTCCACCCTGTGGATGATTTCCTTTGACGAATCGAAGACAGGAGGGTCGTCACCCTCCGCCTCTGAATCTTCTTTGAAAATTGCGAGAAAATGATAAAAAAACCCTGCAAAATACGAAAACTATTAAAAAATCCTGCTTTTATAAGTTGACTGCATCGGAGGGCGTGCGAGGAGATCAGAGCCATTGGATGGCATCATCCAACGATCAGGATTGATCGGGAGTGATCGTGGAATGGGTGAAAGAAGGATTAAATCCGAGATGTCGATCATGCAGAGATCGACGGTTGAGATTGAACGAGGCGGTCAGAGGAGAAGGATGAATCTGAGCCGTCGATCGCGCAGGGATCGACGATCGGGATTGGGCAATGGAAAGTCAAACGGAGAGATTGGGCGATGAATTGTGGGCCGTCGATCTGCAGATCAGATCGACGGCGGAGATTGATTTTCCGCTGTACGATGGCCCGACTATCGTGCGCGCACCTTCGTTAACCATCGAGCAACTTCGGCGAGCGATCACCGTTGGATCAGTGGGCCCATATTGGACGGTCCACAGCGATATCGCTGGGCATCCTGGTCCGAACATTAATGTGCGATGGATGGTGGTTTCGCAAAAAGTACAAGGGACGCGTGTCAAGCGATGTGTGGAATCGCTGGCCATCGGGAAAAAACCGCCCTCCGCCGAAGAGTGGTGTGATAAAAACCACGCGGTTTTGTGAAAACGGCGCACGGTTGGGGGGTCCACAGGGAGGCGCGCTCCGCACCGTCGGATCTATGGATTGAATTGACGGTCGAGATCGCTCCACAATTTGCACGGGCGGAAAAATTAAATAAAATGAATTTCGATGGTTTAAATAAATATCAAAGGTTTTTTAATGGTTTGCGAAGAAATATTTATTTAAACCGGAAAGCGCCCGACTGGCTCAGCGCGCGGTCACGGCGCCATGGTGTATGGGCGGAAAGGCTAGGGACTTAGCCCAAAGGAGCTTAAGCCCAATATGTATAAACAAATGGGATTTTTGTAGTTTTTCATGATTTTCAAAGGTTTTGAGGGTTCCGATAAGGTTAAGAGAGAGTCTTAAAACCTTAAAAGGGGGATTTTGATGAGAGGGAAAGGGGAGAAACATGAAAATTAGGGATTTTCATGGGAAATGAAAGGGTTAAAAAAGAGGTTAGTTTGAAAAAAGGGGAAAAGGGAAAAAAGGGTCTTGTAGCAGTATTTTGACCTTGGAAATCAGCAGGATTTCTGAATGGGGAATGGGCATAGGAGTGAAGATTAAGACAGAAACAAGAGGCCTTCAAGAGTCTTCAAGAGCTAACAATTTTTAGCAATGAAATTTGTTCCTTGAAGGCTCAAAAACAGATTTAGCCACCTTTTTGTATAATCAAATTTTACAGGTGGCTAACAGTGGCTCCACTTGGGGATGGTGCCTTCTTGAAGGCATCAAGAACTTCAGACTTGCATTCTCTGGGAGGCTGATCAATTTGCCTCATCCATTGTACTTTCTCTGGGAGGCTGACCTGTGCCTAATCCATTGGGCTGCTCTTCCTTTGCTGGAATGATCTTCTGAAAACATATTAGCAACCATGAAAACAATGGATTGTCATCAATACAACTTTCTACCTACCCAATCCCACAGATCTAACATTTTTTCTTCATTAGAGTGCACTTGGATTGGAAAAATCTATTCACAACATTTTATTCTTTTGAAAGCAGGAAATCTAATCTATTTCTACTCCTTCTTTCTCCCTGAACTCAAATTAAACAGTTGAGTTCAGATGCTTCTCTACCTATTCTACCATCTGTTGGGATTAAACTGTCCAACAAATCTTATTCTCTAATTCTACAACAAAAATTTAAAAACAGACAAGTCAAGATTAAGTTGTTTGACTTGCTGTGCTCTATGGCATAAAAACAAGCTGCACATAGACATTATTTTGCAGAAAAATTAAATCAAAATGGAAGGCTTTAAGATCTGAAAGTTTCTCATCATGGCCTTCTCTTTTCACAGCTCTGTTTGACTTTGCTTGAGTTGTTCTTAATTTGTCCTCTGGTTCAGATTTTGAGCTAATTAGAACCAGATTTACATCATTTTGACTCAGCAAAATAAAACAGATTTGAGTCATCTCTTTTTGGGAAACTTAGGTTTAGATTTTGATCATGTTTGAACCTTTCATTCCTATCCTAATCTATCTACTGATAAGCCAAGATTAAACAGTTTGGAAAATCAAATTTAGTACCCTATCAGCAGAAAATTTAAAACTAATTAGTCAAGATTAGGGAGTTTGACTAACTAGAAGTGTGTTTTGTAGGAGTCACATTTAATCTTGCACACTTTCAAAATTTCTTTCTCTTTTTTGGTATGGGGTTGTACCTTTCTTGTTTTCACAATTTGCCCTATTTTCTTTTATTTTTATTGTTTTTGTACTTTTTCTTTTATGAGACTGAACAAAGAAAATGGTATTTATAATGGAAATGGAAGCTTTAAAATCGAACTTAGCAGTAGTAATGCTTAAGGACCCTGCCATTGACAGGACCCCAAACAGATCTGTGCCATCTAACTCTTGTAGAAAAAAGGCATTATGACCAACGGTGGACTGGATGATGTAAGGACCTTGCCACAAACTGTCAAATTTACCATGTTTACCCTTATCCTCTCTTTTGGAATCCCATTTGAGTACCTTATCTCCAATGTTGAAAACACAAGCCTTTGTTCTTTTTTCAAACAACTTCTTTATGTTTTCTTGCACCTTCTGATCCCTATTGTAAACCTCTTCCCTAGCCTGCTAGAGATGTATTGTCTGACTGATCCTCCTAATCATGTTGTCCTCTTCTGACTGTATTTCTTGGATCAATTTTATTACTGGTACACCTAGGCTGGTAGGAAACACTACATCAGCTCCATAAACAAGCTGGTAAGGGGACATTCCAATGGACTTTTTTGTGGTCAATCTGTCTGCCCACAGAGCATGCACCAACTTGTTATGCCATGATTTTTTGTTCTCTTCAAGCAGCTTCTTGATGATGGTCACCAAAATTTTATTTGATGATTCTGCTAGCCCATTACCTTGAGGGTAGTTAGCAGTAGAATGACCAAGTGTAATCTGATACCTGTGACAAAACTCAATCATCTTTTTAGAACAAAAAGCAGCAGCATTATCAGTAATAATCTTCCTAGGGCATCCGAATCTAGACAAGATATGGTTTTCAAGGAATTTTATAATGACAGAATCTGTGGCATTCCTAGAAGGGATGGCTTCAATCCATTTTGTGAAGTAGTCAGTGGCTGTGAGAATCCATTTGTGTTGGGCAGATGAAGCAGGATGGATTTCCCCTATAAAATCTAGGCCCCAATGTTGAAAAGGAGCTTCAACAGTGATAGGTTGTAATGGTAAAGGAAGAAGTTTTCTTTTGCCTTCAAAAATTTGGCATTTGTGACAGGCAAATATCATTTTATGGACATCCTGAAAGAGGGTGGGCCAGTAATAGCCAGCTCTAAGGATTTTATTGGCTGTGGTTTTCCAGTAAAGATGACCTCCACACTCTCCTTCATGGAATTCATGTTTGATCCTCTCTGCATCAACTTCAGGCAAAAATTTAAGCAATAAACCATCAGCATTTTTCCAATATAAACATTCATTTAAAATGCAATAGTTTCTAGCTTTCAATTTTAAAAACCTTGCCTTTGTTTTTGATAAATCAGGAGGAGCATTAAGATTTGTAAGCACATACAAGATATCAGTGTACAAAGGTGAGTTTTGAAATTGCTCTTCAACAGTGGGAGCAGGTAATTCTTCCTATTCAACCAAGGCATCTACCATGTTAATGTCAAGGGCTTGTAGACTAGATTCAGCCATTAATTGAGCTAAGCCCTGACCTTTAATAAGTTTGGTTGGTTTGATTTCCAAATCATACTCTAATATAGCAGCAATCCATTTGCCTCTCTTTCCATCTGGGTCTTGTGACAAGATGTCTTTTACCACTATATTAGGTACATAGGAAATGATGTGGGAATGTAGAATATACACCCTGAAGTCCTTTAAGGCCTTTACCAAAGCATAGGCCTATTTTTCCATTATGTTATATTTCAAGGGTGCATCCCTTAAAGCCTTGCTGAAAAAAGCAATGGGTTGTTCCTGTCCCTCTGGGTTTTTCTGCAACAGGACCACTGCCACAGTATGTTCTGAGGCAAAGGAAAAAATAAGGAACTCTTTTGAAAAATCTGGGCTGATTAGGACTGGTGCCCAGGTGAGTGCATGTTTTACCAATTCGAAGGATTTTTTGGTTTCCACAATCCACTTCACTCCTACCTCTTTTTTGAGCATATTAGTCATGTTTCTAAGGAGCTCTGCTAAGTTGGGAATAAACCTCCTCAAGAAGTTAATCTTTCCAATAAAGGACTGCAATTCCTTTATGTTCCTTGGTTGGCTAATCTGTAATATTCCCTCAACTCTATTTGGATCTATTTTAATCCCTTCTTCTAATATGATATGGCCAAGGAGTTTACCTTCCTGAAGGCCAAACACTGTCTTTTTGGGATTTAAAGATAACCCAAATCTTCTGCACTTTTCAAGGACCTTTCTTAAATGTTTCAGGTGCTCTTCATCAGATTTGGAATAAACTGTTATGTCATCAAGGTAAATTACAATGAAGTGTCATATCTCCTCTGAAAATGCAATGTCCATGGCCCTTTGGAAAGTGGTCCCAGCATTCATTAATCCAAAAGGCATTTTCACATACATGAAAGTGCCCCAAGGAGTGGTGAAAGCTATCTTGAGTTGGTCTTCTGGGAGTACTAAAACCTGGTTATACCCTGAAAAACCATCTAACAGAGAAATCCTCTTTGAACCCACTACCCTTTGTAGAATGTGTTCCATTTTGGGTAAAGGGCAATTGTCTTTTAGGGAGGCTCTGTTAAGTTTTCTGAAATCAATGCACAATCTGATCTCTCATGTCTTTTTCCTCACGGCTACAAGGTTAGAAACCCAATCTGAAACCTCACAGGCACAATGATTCTTGCCTCATACATTTTCTTGATTTCCTTTTCTACTAGAGGCAGTTGTATTGGATTAATCCTACGCAGTTTTTGCTTAAAGGGTTTTTGGTTTTCTTTCAAAGGAATCTTGTGCTAGATGATTTATGTGTCGTAGGCTTTCAAGTCTTCATAGCTCCAGGAAAATACATCGACAAAATCTTTAAACAGGTCAACGTATTTCCTTTTCATGTCTTGTGACAAGGACTTAGCCAATTTAATCATTTTTGGCTGATCCTCGGTGCCTATGTTGCATTCCTCGACCTCAGACTCTGTGTATTCTACGGTGGGCTTCTTTGCTACATCGTTAAAATCAAAGAGGTCTTCTAATGGTGCTAGCCCCCTAGGTATGTTCTTGTCCTTTGACGACAATACCTCAATGTCTTCGTTTTCTGTGTCCTTGTGTTCTTCAGTATGAGTTTCAAGTTTGTTATTTAACATGTTGATTTCTACAGGACCAGATGGTTTTTCTTTTTTAGGGGAATTTTCATGTAGGCAATTCTCATCGGATTTAGAATCCGAATCAGATGACTCAAATTCGTTCCTTCCCAACAGAAAATCCTCTATCTGTTTTTCAACCTCAAAGACCTGCCAATACTTTTCATTATCTGGCACAGATGGCCTAAACTTAATTTGAGTTGTACAGTCTTTGGTTTCAAATGGCGTTAAGCATGTTCTAGCTGCAAAAGATAAATTGTGGGCAGCAATATTTCTTTTTCTTGGAACAAAAAACAATTTGAACTCCTCAAAAGTTTTTAAAAGGTCCATGACATCGTTTCGGTAAGCTCTAAGTCTGGGATGATTCGCGTTATATTCCCCATTTACTTGCTTGATGACTAGTTCTGAATCCCCATACACATTAATTCTTGTGGCTCCTAACTTTTTTAACAGATGTAAGCCTAAGAGAAGGGATTCATATTCTGCTATGTTATTGGAACACTGAAAGTTTAATTTGCAGAAAATGTTTTTTGTGTGGTTGTTTTCAGTGTTGATAATCCAGACACCTGCACCAGCTTTTTTTTAGTGCATGACCCATCAAAATACATACTCCACATAGGAATATTTTCGGTTTCGTCTTGGTTATTGTCCCCTTCAACCAACATGCTCAAGGGTTGTTGTGAAATCTCAGTACTTGGTTGTATTTGTTTCACCTTATCAGGTTTGTCATGGAGCTAAGCGTGAGGGGCAGTCTGTTGTTTGCCATGTTGACTTTGTTCACTCTGGTCCGTTGTTTCAACGCACTGTTCCAAAATTTCTCTCTCGTTTTCTTCCATATCTAGAACTGCATTTATTTCTAGATTTGGGGTCTCTAACTGTTTATGTGAGTCACTGTGTTCTGGCTCTGACTGTTTTGTGGATTCATTGTTGCAAAAGATAAACGAATCCAGGTCAGTATGGACAGAATAAATGGGAGAATTTTCAGGCCTTTCTGGGCTACTGACCATGAATTTCATGTGTGACTCTCTGTACAGTCTTCTGAGCTGGCTAAAAACAGGGATAGTGGCATATGTCCCATCCATTTGTATGGTACCTTACAGTTTGGCACCCCATGATCTTGACAACAACATGCCATACTTAGGAGGCACATCAGCCACCACAACATCCATCACCATGCACTTGGCTGGGATTTGGGTCAAACTCACACAAAGGTCTTTGATCAGGCCAAGGCACTTTACTCTGTTTGAATCAAAAGAATATAAATCCTTGTAAGGTCTGGTTATTTCTGATCCTAGCCTTTCCATTATTAACTTTGGCATAAGGTTGTGCGAGGCTCCAGAGTCATGCATAGCGTTGTGCAGGATCTTTTCATGAACATTAAAACTCACATAAAAGGGAGGTACAGGTCCCTCTTGATATATACCTTCAATCTTAGGACCAAAAATAAGCTCTGGCTGGTCATCATTAAGATTGACTGAGTCATTATTATCCTCAATATTTAAAGCCTTCAAAATTTGGGTCCTATATACATTCTGGGCAGCTAACTCAGTCAGGGGAACAGAGATTCTGATCTTTGAAATTTCCTGCTCTAGGCTGAAAAGAATCTGGTTCTTTGATGAACTTTTCTCCGCCTTACTAGCTCCCAGTCTATCAGCAACATCAGCTTGTTGATTTGTTCTACTCGTTTTTGACAAAATGGTCTTAACAGGAGTACTAGCTGAAGTGGTAGTACTACTAATGTCTGCACTCTGTTTTTCATTATTTTGAGTGCCTTTCTCTCTATCTCTATCAGAATTCATAGCTACTGTTTTATCCTTTTGTTTGACAATTTTAGGCTTGGTTGTAGTGCTGTTTTGTGAAGATTTGTCAGAGGTTTTGGTGTTGGGAGTTTGTTGACTGGTTTTTCTTCTAAGGTCATATTCTTTTTGAGGTTCTATGATGACATTTTCCATGTCCTGACAATAACTTGCATTATCATCTTTGTTGTCATCATAAGGGGTATGAAAACCTTGTTCCCTATCAAAATGAACCTCAAAGTCATCATTATCTACTTCCAACATGTTGATATCATCTTCCTTTGTTATCTCCTCTGTTTCCTCAACCTCACTTATATATTTTTGATGAAAGGGAGGAGTGATCTGTTGATCATCTTCCCTAGGTTTGTTTGGAGGTTGGTTCCTTCTAAAATTCTGATTATGGTTCTAGTTCTTGTTTTGAGGAGTAGTTTGGTTTTGAATTGCTTGTGCTCTCTCAAGGATGCTCATTTTCTTCATCATCTCCTCCATCATTCTTTCCATCTTTGAGTTGGAAGTAGAAGGGGCATTTTCCTCTCTAAAGGACACTCTCTTTTCAGTTTTCATTCTTGTTGTCTTCTCCATTAGGTTGACTTCCACAGAAAGAGCACCCTTTTGCATATCTTCAAGAGTTGCAAAATCTCTTTCCCTCAGCTGATAGGCCATCTCAGGATCAAACCCTTCAGGAAACTTCTTTAAAGCTGAGCCTTGTGGAGTTTTTAGTTCTGGGGAAAGTGCATTATACACACTATTGAATCTGGTGCAATAAGCTTGCACACTTTCCCCGGTGTCCCTATGGAGACTTTTATAGTCAGAAAGGACTTGGAGAGGGTTTTTATTTACTTCCCATTTGTTTAAGAATGTTTGATGGAAGGCTTGTATATCACGGATACTATGGGGGGTTAAACCTTTGAACCATTTCCTCACTTCTCCCCCTAAGCTCTGAGAAAATAACCTAAGTTTGACCGAATAATCATCAATTTCATTCCTGTCAAAGAATTCATTCATCTTATCCACATGTTGTGATGCAGTTGTAGTATTGTTAGCATCATATAGTGGAATTTTGGACTGATAGTCCTGTGGAAGATTGACTAGTGGTACAGGAAGGAATAGGGGAGCATACCATGTGGCCATGGAAAGAGGTGGAGGTGGATTTACAGGCGGGTTGACAAAAGGGAAGGTGGGCTGAAGTGGAGTGGTTTGAACCGTGGATGAAGGATGAGTAGATGTGGATGGACCAGGAATAGACTGCTAAGTTGATCTTGGATGAGGGGCACCTAAGTTGTGAAGAAAATGAAAATCAGGAGGTGTTGTCTCTCTGCTACCAAGATGTTCACTTGTTTCCGGGGATGATAATGAAGACTCGGGATCTAAATGATCTAAATCACCAAGGGACCTAGTTCTAAATGGATTTACTAAGTCAACTTGAGATTGTTGTAGAGCTGAAAGATTTTCAGGGACAGAATTGGCTCTCAAGGGTGATCTGAAAACAATTGACAAATTTATCTTAGGAGACTTCCTAAGAATACTTTCTGGGTTATCAACTATCTCAGGTGGATCAGGGTCAGGATAGGCTCTAGTGTGAATCTTTCTAGAAGCCACTATGTTGTGTTTTTTAGACCCAAAATAAACAAGACAAGTTCAACCAGGTATGACAATATTTAAGAGGTTAACTGGTCTGTTTTGGAAAAAATTCAGTCCTGCAGCCTTGTGACTGAGTTTGAAAGGTGTTACAATGATAAGGGTTCTTCCCAGTGGAGTCTTAAGGTCTGTTCAGGATTGTGGAGTCGCCAAGTGGAAGTTTTTAGCTCTTTTCAGAGGTAAAAGGTCTTATGGTCCACCACCATGTTTATTGAATACCAATCTGAAATATTTTCAGGTTTTCTGAGTTATTTTTCAGTTGTGTGGTTTTTTAAGAATATCCTAACTCTATTTCAAAACTTAGCTACGGTTATGAGACAAAGATAGTTTACTCTTACGGCTAAGCCAGCTGATTTTTCAAGGTTGGATAAAGTCTTAGGAGAATCCTAGGGTTTGCCTAGTTTGTCACTGATTCAAATAAGTTTTATCATGATTACCATTCTTTTGGTAGTGCTTGAAAAGGCTGCTTTTTACTCTCAAGGTTTTATGAAGTTTTTCTAGGGAACTCAAACCAGAGATTGACTGGGAGGGCATTCACCAGATATGTCACCCCTGAAGGAGGATGAGATCCGGAGGCTACCTGGCCCTGTCCAGACTCTGTCTAAGAGTGTGGGAGAACACGACAAAGGTATAGGGTTTGGAGTCCCCAGCAGAGTCGCCAGAAATGTTAGGGATCTTTAATTTATTAGCAAGATTGGCAGAGTCCAATTACAGAAGCAACATCGTTTCAACCAACTTTGGGATTCTAGGATCTAGCCCTCCTGAATCCAGAGAGGGATCTCTCTATGAATGAGTTTAAAGGTGTGATATTTAATAGCTGAAATTATGATATTAGGCTAGTTATGAAGAGCTTGGGTTTTTTTTTGTTTGTTTTGGTTGGGCAAGGACATGATGAAGGTGAAGGCAGTTTCAAAATGAAGGTTGAAGGTGTCTGTAGATGAAGGAATGATTTGGCTGACAGAAAGGCAAAGACTCTTTTAACCCATTGGTCTATGGAGTCATAGGAGGATTTTAATTGGACAGCAGGGTTCAAGCAGGATCCACAGGGCAAGTCACTTATGTCAAAGGATCTCTTAAGGTGATTTTATGGAATGAAACAAATAGGAAATGAAGAAAAAACAAATGAAGGTATAGTGAAACAGCCTAAGATCAAATAAGTTCTTTTAAACTATATTGCTTCAGCATGTACTTAAAGAAAAACATGAGAGTTTTCTGAGATCGGGTTAATACCTTTAAACTAGCCCGCTTTGAATTTCTTTCAGTTAAAAAACATTAAAAGACAGTTGAAAAGCTTAAGATCAGGTAAGTGCCTTTAAACTACCCTGCTTTTAGCATATTCAATAAGGAAAACATAAAAGTATTATGAGATTAGGTTAATACCTTTAAACTAGCCTGCATTGAATGTACTTTTAATAAGAGAAACATTTACAAAAAATAGTTGAAAAGCTTAAGATCAGGTAAGTGCCTTTAAACTACCCTTCTTTCAGTATATTCAATAAGGGAAACATGGATAACAGTGATAAAGAGAAATTTAGATTAGGCAAGTGCCTTTAAACCAGCCTGCATTGATGTACTCTTCAAAGAGAACGTTCAAATAAAGAAAACATAGACAATAAAGCTTTCAGTAAGAGTAGGGTACTGTAGAAAGTAAATCCTAGCTCTATGTTTGCTGCTCTTTATCAGAGAAAGTGAACAAAGTGGAAAACATTAAGAAAAATAACAATTGACAGTGAGGAACACATCACCATTAACAAAAATCAGGATCCCATAAATCAGCAGCTTGTATTGATGTTCAAACTAGTTACAATCAGCAAGCCCGGTGGGTCTCTACAACTTCGAACTTCCCATATCAGCTTATTTATCTTTAAGTTGCAAACAGGACATTAGTGGCTTCAGAATAACTATTACATGCATTCAAATGTCCAGAGACCAACATTTTCTCATTGTTTACATAAGTATTTATAGAAGAATGAGAAGGTGGGAGTATTTCCCAGGGGCCAAGTATCATTAATTATGTAATTAATCCAATCTCTGGCCTTTGAGAACCAGGAAAGGCATAAGGCGGGGATGTAATCATTCCTAACTCTGCTTCATAACTCTGTTTCCACCTTTCGAAGCCTAATTATTGAAAAGATCTGCTTCTGGACTATTCTTTAATCCTTTAAAATAGTTTTGCCGTCAATTTAGAGATAAGATCCTCGATTAGTATTAATTGTTCGGCGGCCTTTGATTTTCTGTGAGGCTGTAGGTGCCTTTAGAAGCTGGAGAAGGTTCAATTAGCCTCTGTTTTGGTGTCGAAGTAACTCTGTAGCCATTTTTGCGTTGAAGTCCCCGCAGGATTAACTCTTCAGCTGCGTTTGAGACAAATATCTTATCCTGGTCCATAAATTCGGCCTCTGATTGAATACTTTGAGGCACAGGTGGCATTTCGGTAACTAGAGGGATCAATTTGCCTCAATTGCGGCGTTGGAAGCGCTCCTGTCGATAAAACCCTTAAAATATTCTTTAAACTATGTTTTAAATTGGGGATTAGGCTTTTGATAAGCATCTTAGACGTAATCCCCACAAATTTGTCCTTTAATCCTCTATTCTGGTGCATTTTTGTCTTCGACACTGATACTCTTTGTCTGTGCCCGATTTGTTGTGTTCTTTGTTGTTGTGCATGGCTGCGTAGGATTTACAAGGCATCCATGCCTGAGGAAACACTGAGGAAATGTGCATTTCCACCCTGTGGATGATTTCCTTTGACGAATCGAAGACGGGAGGGTCGTCACCCTCCGCCTCTTAATCTTCTTTGAAAATTGCGAGAAAATGATAAAAAACCCTGCAAAATACGAAAAATATTAAAAAATCTTGCTTTTATAGGTTGACTGCATCGAAGGGTGTGTGAGGATATCGGAGCCGTTGGATGGCATCATCCAACGGTCAGGATTGATCAAGAGTGATCGTGGAATGGGTGAAAGAAGGATTAAATCTGAGTCGTCGATCGTGCAGAGATCGACGGTCGAGATTGAACGAGGCGGTCAGAGGAGAAGGATGAATCTGAGCCGTCGATCGTGCAGAGATCGATGGTCGGGATTGGGTAATGGAAAGTCAAACGAAGAGATCGGGCAATGAATTGTGGGCCGTCAATCTGCAGATCATATCGACGGCGGAGATTGATTTTCCGCTGTAAGATGGCCCGGCTATCGTGCGCGCACCTTCGTTAACCATCGAGCAACTTCGACGAGCGATCACCGTTGGATCAGTGGGCCCAGATCGGACGGTCCACAGCGATATTGCTGGGCGTCCTGGTCCGAACGTTAATGCGCGATGGACGGTGGTTTCGCAAAAAGTACAAGGGACGCGTGTTAAGCGATGTGTGGAATCGCTAGCCATCGGGCAAAAACCGCCCTCCGCCGAAGAGTGGTGCGATAAAAACCACGCGGTTTTGGGAAAACGGCGCATGGATGGGGGGTCCATAGGGAGGCGCGCTTCGCACCGTCAGATCTATGGATTGAATCGACGGTCGAGATCGCTCCACAATTTGCACGGGCGGAAAAATTAAATAAAATGAATTTTGACGGTTTAAATAAATATCAAAGGTTTTTTAATGGTTTGCGAAGAAATATCTATTTAAACCGGATAAGTGCTCGACTGTCTCAGTGCACGGTCACGGTGCCAGGGTGTATGGGCGGAAAGGCTAGGGACTTAGCCCAAAGGAGCTTAAGCCGAATATATATAAACAAATGGGATTTTTGTAGTTTTTTCATGATTTTCAAAGGTTTTGAGGGTTCCGATAAGGTTAAAAGAGAGTTTTAAAACCTTATAAGGGGGATTTTGATGAGAGGGAAAGGGGAGAAATATGAAAAATAGGGATTTTCATGGGAAATGAAAGGGTTAAAAAAGAGGTTAGTTTGAAAAAAGGGGAAAAGGGAAAAAAGGGTCTTGCAGCAGTATTTTGACCTTGGAAATCAGCAGGATTTCTGAATGGGGAATGGGCATAGGAGTTAAGATTAAGACAGAAACAAGAGGCCTTCAAGAGTCTTCAAGAGCTAACAATTTTTAGCAATTAAATTTGTTCCGTGAAGGCTCAAAAACATATTTAGCCACCTTTTGGTATAATCAAATTTTACAGGTGGCTAACAGGTATTTCACACTCAAACGGAAGAGTAGCTTCCAGACCATAGATAAGTTGAAATGGAGTGAATCCAGTCGCATCCTTAACTGAGGTTCGGTATTCCCAAAGAGCCGAAAATAACATGATATGTCAGTTTGATTTGTGCATCCCAATCGTATGTTGAAGCATGGTAACAAGAACTTTGTTCATAGCTTCAATCTGGCCATTGGCCTAAGGATAGTACGGTGTTGAGCTGTCATGACGCAAGCCCAACCTGGAAGTCAACTCCGCCGCCATATAATGCCAAAAATGGGAACCATGATCGTCAATGATGGCTTGAGGGGCACCAAATATATAAATGATGTGATTGAATATGAACTGAGCGGTTGTCTTACCATTGGCGACAAGTGTAGGATTGCTTCAGCCCATTTGGTGAAGTAATCAACAGCTACGATGATATAGGAATGCCCCCCGGCCGAGTGAGGGTTACACGTAATAAAATCAATGCCTCACTTCGCAAAGGGACCAATGGTAATGAAAGGGTGGAGATGTGAAGGCAGCGCGTGCATCTCATGCTGATAGATCTGGCATTCATGACATTTTCAAACAGCAACAATGTAGTCCTTGAAGATAGAGGGCCATAAATACCCAGCACGAAGAATCGTTTGCGTAATGTTACTCAAGTTACCCTCCAAAAAAATGTCATGTGTCAGAATAGGCGTCTGAAGCAGAGGAGAAGGGACCTGAGATGCAAACTTCTCAAGACACATAGACATGGCCCTAAGGCTAGGCATGAACGAGGAACGATGATGACTATCATCCCACGGAAGATCCTCGAGAGACATAGCTTCCACGATGGCTTCATCGGAGGGAAATATCTCCTTCAAGGGATCAGGAGAATTCGAATTGCCGAGCCAAGGGGATTGAGAATAAGTGTCGAGAGACATGCTCAACAGAGCTTGATCAGAAGGTGAAGGCTCCGAAGCCGAAATGAGTTCACAATGGTCAATCTAAATCAGAATCAATGACATCGAATCTCCGAAAGAATCGATCTGTTCAGGCGAAGGGATGATCCATGGGTCGTCAGACCAAGAGATCATATTAATCTAAATAGTTTGAGGTGGAGGAAGAGGAAAAATACCCATGAGGGTAGGATCTTTGAAGAGACCCGGCCCTACGCTCTTGTAGGGAGTAGGAATCTGATCCACATACGGAACGTTGTTCTCGGAAGAAGAAGTGAAAAATGACAATTGATCAACAGTAAAAATCCTTCCTTCGAGTGGGAATTTCAGAACATGAAAGAGAGTGGACGTAACACATAGCATGGCGTGAGTCCAACTGCGATCGAGGAAAAGATTGTAATTGAGCTTGGTGTCAACTACTTCGACCTCGACATTGAAAGTCTTCCCTTCTAATGTAATCGGCAAACTAGCGAGATGACCAAGAGATTTTTATTCTCTTCCATCAAATGCTTCAAGGGCATTTGGTGATGAATTCAGAGCTGGAGAGCCAATGGATTTCTAGCAGACGGATGACATGATGCACGTAGACGCACCCCCATCCACAACCACCCGATGGATATTCAGACCATTAAAACCAACTTGTGTAATGAGCACAATTTGGTGCGGGATTCATGGGACAAAATTATCTAAGTCGAAAGTGAGAAGGCTAGTATCAGTAGGATCAACACCGCCGATCACAGATAGCAAAGCCTTCCATTGAGATGGAAAACTCTGAAGTACTTATAATGCATACATTGTATATGGTGCTTGAGCCAAATCCTCAACAATACTATAATTTTGATCAGCACGGGTGTTTGGATTGTAAGAAGACTCGCGGAGTACACCTTTAGAAGGTGGTCGTACAACGGGCTCAGTATTGGGCCTTTCAATCTGAAGAGGGCCAGAAGCAGGTGGAGGAGGAGGACCATCAGCGATCTCTTTCCCCGCTTCCTGATGCGATCCCCACTAGAACAAAACTCGCCACCATATAATGTCAAAAATGGTAACCATGATCGGTAACGATGGCTTAAGGGACACCAAACCTAGAAATGATGTGATTGAATATGAACTGAGCAGTTTTCTTTCTGTCGGCGACAAGTGTAGGCATTTCTTCAGCCCATTTGGTGAATTATTCAACAGTTACGATGATATAGGCATGCCCCTCGGCTGAGTTAGGGTTACACGTCATAAAATCGATGCCCCACTTCGCAAAGGGACCAACGGTAACGACGGGGTGGAGATGTAAAGGCGGCGCGCGCATCTCACACTAATAGATCTGGCATTCATGACATTTTCGAACAGCAACAATGCAGTCCTTAAATATATAGGGCCAAAAATACCTAGCACGAAGAATCATTTGCGTAATTTTAATCAAGTTACCCTCCAAAAAAACTTCATGTGTCAGAATAGGTATCTGAAGCGGAGGAGAAGGAACCTGAGATGCAAACCTCTCAAGACACGTAGACATGGCCCTGAGGCTAGGCAGGAAGGAGGAACGATGATGACTATCATCCCACGAAATATCCTCAAGAGACATAGCTTCCATGATGGCTTCATCGGAGGGAAATATCTCTTTCAAGGGATCGGGCAAATCCAAATTGCCAAGCCAAGGGGATTCAAAATAAGTGTCGAGAGACATGCTCAATGGAGCATGATCAGAAGGTGGAGGCTCCAAAGCCGAAATGAGTTCACAATATTCCATCTCAAGTGGACTCAACGACATCAAATCTCTGAAAGAATCGATCTGTTCAGGCGAAGGGATGATCCATGGGTCATCAGACCGAGAGATCATATTAATCTGAACAGTTGAGGTGGAGGAAGAGGAAAATACCCATTAGGGCAGGATCTTTGAAGAGACCCAACCCTACGCTCTCGTAGGGAGTAGGAATCTGATCCACATACAGAATATTGTTCTCGAAAGAAGAAGTGAGAAAGGACGATTGATCAACAGTAACAATCCTTCCTTCGTGTGGGAATTTCAGAACACGAAAGAGAGTGGATAGAACGCATAGCATGGCGTGAGTCCAACTGTGACCGAGGATAAGATTGTAATTAAGCTTGGCATCAACTAATTCAACCTCAACATTGAAAGTCTTCCCTTATAATGTAATCGGCAAACTAGCGAGAACACCTAGAGGTTTTGATTCTCTTCCATCAAATCCTTCAAGGGAATTTGGTGATGAATTCAGATTTAGAGAGCCAATGGATTTCCAGTAGGCAGATGACATGACACATGTAGATGCACCCTCGTCCACATCCACCCGATGGATATTCAGACCATTAATAACAACTTGTATAATGAGCGCAATTTGGTGCGAGAGTCATCGGACGAAATTCTCTAAGTTGAAAGCGAGAAGGCTAGTATCAGCAGGATCAACCCCGCCGATCGTAGATAGCAAAGCCTTCTGTTGAGACGGAAAACTCTGAAGTACTTCTAATGCAGAAATTGTAGATGGCACTTAAGCCAAATCCTCAACAATACTGTAATGTTGAGTAACACGGGCGTTTGGATTGTAAGAAGACTTGAGAACTACACCTTTAGAAGGTGGTCGTACAACGGGCTGAGTACTGGGCCTTTCAATATGAAGAGGGCCAGAAGCAGGCGGAGGAAGAGGACCATCGACGATCTCTTTTCCCGTTTCCTGACACGATCCAGTATAATATTTTGACCGAGTAGCAATAGAAACAGATGCAGAACCGTTCATCATGAAAACCTAAGAGCCAAATGGGGCAGAGGGTTGAGGTTTCTCTACCATCTGGGTCTGCTGTGATGGAAAAGGATTTTTAATAAAAGTTGTAGTTCCCTGGGTGCCTTTGAGAAATCTACTTACTTTGGCCCATCAAGGACAGTCCTTGGTGTAGAGCTCTTCGTCACAAATAAAATAAGGGTACTTAGGCTTACGCTGTGAACCATCATCAGCACGATATTTAGACAAATTTGGTTTCAGGGTATCATCTTTGGCCTTACCTTTACCCTTATATTTCCCCTTGGAAGTCTTATCCACTGGATTTTCATGAACAGCGTTGACTTCCATGATTTTACCAGGATTTGAGGTAGACTGAGAAGCAGTATCATTGGAAGGATTAGACTTTTGCTTCCTAGGATTCGGAGGAGGAGACTTCCAAGAAGTCTGAGACACAAAACCAATGATACCATCGATAGATAGCGTCGCCGGTGCTTTGGAAGTTCCAGGTCAAGGAGCATCATGCAAGATATCTTACAATGTGCCAGACTGAGAGTACACAAGATTGAGGTACTAGGCACAAGTAATGGCCTATTCTTCGGTTACACATGCACCCATAGCTATGTCTTTGGTTATTTGACTGACAAATGAGGTAGTGAACCAATCAATTAGAAGTTGATCAGGAATATCAAACTTGATCAAGCAATGACGACGCCTCCATTCATTAATATGGTCTGAGATATGAGTAGCTCGGTCCTGTTTCAAGGATGTGAGGAGGTGTGTCCCAGTATCATAGCGAACTGGTAACTGAAAATGGATAAGAAACACCATGGATAAAAAGTTGAAATCTTGAAAAATTCCATGAGATAATTCGATGTACCACTTTGCAGCAGCACCAGTAAGAGTCCATTGGAAAAGATGGAGTCGGATGGAATCGTCGACCCAAGAGTTATAGGAACACCACAAGTGGTAGGTCATAACATGCGCTTGGGGGTCTTCTCCGGACTTACCCTCAAATTTAAGACAATCACCAGGAATCTTAGTTGGAACTGGATGCTAATACAGTTTATGAAGAATCAGATCATTCGTAAGATTTGACACATCTGGCAGTTCCAACATAACGATAAATGGTAATTGAGGATTGAAAGGCATTGAGGGCCTTTGATAAGGACCCGTATTAACATTCCACCCTGTTTGGGAGAAATTCGGCCCCCATATGTTTTTTCCTAGAGGATTCTGACCATAGGGGTTAAAAGCCTGATAGTTCTGCCCATACTGGGGTTGAGGACCAGGATACTGATTCTGAGCATACCATTAAGGTCCATGCTGAGCAACGTATGGATTTTGTTGCGGAATGTAAGCATTTCCTTGAGGTGGATTATACACCATTTGGGATTTACTTTGAGGGTAATAAGTGAAACCTTGGGGCACACTATATACCTCCTGATATTAAACTTGAGGAGGGTAAGTAGCGCCTTGAGGTTGAGCAAGTGGAGCCTACTGAGTAGGTTGAATGGGCTGCTGAGCTGGTTGAACAGGTTGAACCAGTTGCTAGGCTAGTTGAACAGGTTGAACCAGCTACTGAGCGGGTTGAATCGGCTGTTGAGGTTGGGAAGTTTGTCCCTGCGGAGAAGGTTGGCCTGGACACTGAGGGCCACCAGGTTTCCCTTGTGGAAGAGGTTGGCCCGATGGTTCCGATGGACTAGGTTGTACCTGATGACTAGGTTGACCCAGAGCAGGACTGTAGGGTTGTCCTTTCTGCACAAAGTTTTGGCCTTGCTGGATGTAAGGCTGTTGCTGTTGTACAAAAGGTTTTCCCTATGGTGGATAAATTTCCCCCCCAGGAACATAAGATGCTCCTGGTTGATACTGATATTGAGGTTGATCGGAAGGACCGTAGGGTTGCTGGACCGAAGGTTGACTCTGAAAGGGTTGCCCTTGCGGACCATAAGGTTGTCCCTGTTGGATAAAAGGTTGTCCCTGTGAGGGTTGTCCTTGTAGACCATAGGGTTGTCCTTGTATCACCGGCCCTCGATGAGGGACGGTCCGATAAGGATCAGCTAGAGGCAGATAAACAGCCTGATTTGGATCAATAGGAGGCAAATAAATGGGGTTACCGTAGACATCATAGTGATGCGAAGGATTGACAGGAGCTTGGGGCTGCTGAGAACCTTGAGAGTTATGTTGCTGAACAACCAACAGATACTCTTAAAAAGTAAGGCCACCAGGAATCATAGGAGTAGAGGAAGTCGTAGCCACACTAGAAGTAGGCTTAGCCTCCACAACGTAGGGTTGTGATCTACCCGGGCTGAGATTAACAGGCCACGTAGGATTGAGAAATATGGACCTGCGAGTGTGAAAAGACCCTGGTGACTGATTCGTAACAAACGGTGTAGATGAAGCCACAAAAATGGTAGGTTGGAATAGGATAGACGTAACAACGACCGACGAACTAAGTGTCGACGGTGACAGTCCTAATGAAGGAAGGACCGAAATCCTTGGAGGAGTCAAAGTATTAGAGGATCCTACGGACGCAACACCAGAAATAATCTGACTCAAAGTCCGATAACCGAGTGGAAGTGACACCGATGGAGGGGAATATTGATTAGAGACGCGCGGGAGATCTTCAGGGAAAAGTTGATATTCTCCTGTGGACACAGGCATTTCTCCACTGCTGACAGGACTCTAAGAATCCATGTCTGACGAAGTTGTAAGGTCTTCGAAAAGATGACGAGGACTAGGAGGTATAGCAGCAGCTATAAAAGGTGATACCTAAGTAAGAGGATGGAATTCTTCCTCACTCCCAAAACCAGACCAAGCACCCTAAGGAGGCCAATTGAACTCAAATTACTCTTCAGGAGGAGATCGAGTAGCGAGAGGTTGAACACTCAGGAGAATAGGCTGCGCAAGCTCAGCAGACCTAGTGGACTGAGGGGTTTCAAAAGAAACATCAGGAAAAGAACTACCACTAGTAGGCTGTGAAGAAGACGACGAAATTGGTGGTTCCGCCACTATGAAAATATTTCAACACAGGAAGGAAAAATGAGAAAAACCAAATCAATTCTTCAAGACCAAAATCTAAGGAACGACAAAAACAAGCCAAGCAAAGAACTTTTAACGAGCATGTGATCGTGGGTAATTAATTTTACGACACCGGAACAAAACTCTGTTGTTTCATGCTTTAAGGGTCGAGAAACAGACAAAATGTGACTCTAGTCACTTTCAATTTTAAATGAGCATGAAAGGACAAGTGCTTGATGATCTCTTCTCTTTTAAGGAGTCACGAAAAGATCAAAATGATTACTCAAGTAATCTAAGCAAGAGGGTGTACCAAGTTTCCGTGAACTGCCATATACACCTTGGTGATCAAATGAAAGAGAAATGACCAAGGACTTAACGTATGTGCAAGTAGTCTCCCCTAATGTTGTGTTCGGTGTATCACGGTTACAGGGCGGTAGACTCGACTTCCTATGGATAAAATGATATTGAACCTATGAGGGTCTCCCTTTATATACGCGACGGTACGGGGAGCACAAGTCCATACTAGTGTTGTCTAAAGCCAAGCGGCGAACGACAACTACTAGGTTTAACGACGCCGAAACACGTCACTAGCCTGGACCTGTAAAAAATTTTGCATTAGGTTCCAATGCTTCCTTAGGTTAATTGAATAAATGCTACATTTTATCTTCAATTAATGCTTTAATTTCAAGGCCCTACCGAATTTGATCTCAAATCTCCTAAATGCAAACTATATGCAATAGAACACCATTTTCCATTCAATGAGTACTAACTACGAAAAGGATAAAGATCTTTCAGAAAGCAGAAAACACTAAAAACATACGAAGAAGTCCCCTAATGCATCTAATACAATCAAAATGAGAAACGAAAAACTCTTTCCTAGATGCAAGCACTAGTTATGCAAAATACTTTTTCATTTCCAATGCAAACGAAAGGATGCAAAATTTTTGCTTTTTGAATGATTGAAGCACACAATGCACTAATTACATAAAAAATCAAATCAAACACTAGTTAAGATCACTATGAATGTAGAGATATCAAAATGAATGGTTCGAAGCAACACAAACACAAACGCACTCAAAGTAATGATGCATTCTTTCAATCAAAAAGAGGCTTTTAAAGTGACCCAAACGAGCAATGTAATCTATGCTCGAAAACGAAGAGACGGAGAGTCAAGCAAACACCAAAGTAATCATTCAACAAAACAAAAACTCGAAGGATCAAGAAATAATCAAGCAAATGATCAGGGAATCGAACTGAAAAGAACCAAAAAGGCTCGAACTCCAATCAGAAGGCTCAGTGAGCAAAAGACACCTAGAACCCTCGAGCTATGAACTGCACCGATAAGGAAATGGACAAAACGTTGAGAAAAGCAAGCCTAAAGAAGTCAAAACAACTCAAAAAAGACCAATTGCAAATGAAGGAATAAGCCAGAGTCAAGCAAAACTCACCAAAAACTCAATAAAAGGGTCAAACCAAATCCTCCAAGATTCGGCACGACTGTGAGGCGATAATCCGCGCCAAACAGGGGTTGGCACTACTGCAACAAAACCAACCTGCGCCAATTGGCGCAACTGTTCAAACAAAAAGCGCGCCAAGCTAGATAACTATGGGAGGAGGAAAGAACCAGTGAGCATAGTTCAATATTGACACTCTAGAGCTGAACAATATGATTCTAGACACTCGAGCAATCCAAGAAATATAGACAAGCAAGCAAACAATCGAAGTCGACTTGACAAGACAAAATCCTAAAAGGCAACGAAACGACAAACTCACACTAATCCCCAACGGAGTCACCAATTTGTTGTCAAGGTAAATCCTCTCTGTGGACAGAGACGATCCCTCTAGCCCTAAACTGGGTCTAGCAACAAAGAGACAAGCTAAAGTGTAGGTTCCTTAATTAATTAATGAATAGGACAGGGTAGATAGACCTACCTGGAGTCCAACACTGTCATGGCTATGGTGGTGATGGCCTCTTGATCTCTGCTTTGACAGGTCACAATCCTTTTGCTACAGTGCTCAGATACCTGCACGAAGATCAGCAAACAAGAGCAGGATACAAAACAATTATTTCATTCATACACAATTTACCAGTCAAGGAGGGTTAAGCATATTTCATCAAATAAAACACATAACGCAAGATGGGAACCAGACAATAGCCATGTATATGTATTAATAGAAGAAATAGTTACAACTGGAGCCTTGACGTCGTAGCCACCTTCAGCGGGGTTCAGTCGAAGCGTGTCTTGATGGATCGTCGGGGAATTCGGACGGGATGAGGACACAAGCCTAAGCTCTCTCAACAAGGGGTATCTTTCATTCTATCCTCCTAGAAAGATGTAGAATAATATCTTCAACATTTCACCTATCTGTTCAACTATCCTTTCAGCTAGCTCATCAATGGAAGATGGCTATATTTATAGAGGGTAGGAGGAGGTTGGGATCCCTACAATAGTGGAAGGGAGGCCTTATCCCTTGGGAGGTTTCCCCAGAATGTGGAAACAAGAGGCCAAAGGAGGGAGGCCGTGGTTATTTAGTCGAACCACTCCAAATGACTCGCCCACGAAGTTGCTATGATGGAAACTTCACCTCTATTTTTAAAAAGCATTCCATAAATAGGTTGGCGTGGATAGCTAAGTGGGACAGAGCACCAATGGGCGTGGGTCCTAGTGTTAATATTCCTCATCAGCGCGAGGGCATAATGGTCTACTAGCACCAAAGCAAAAACAGGTGTTTCTAATGGTCTGTTCAGGAAATTGTCAACAAAAAGAGTGTTGTTCTCATGGAAAGGGATGCAATGATGGTCTTTGAAAGGCATGACACTTTATTTTGGTCACAGAAATGAGCCTCTAATGTGCGGGATGGGGATCGTAGGGATATTAAATTTTTAAGCATGTGGATGGGGTCAAGTTTTACTAAATCAACAACATTGGTATGGAGGGAGTGGATAGTTAATGAGGGACAATGCAGTGTTAATGGGAGGAAGTCTCCATGAGAGTAGTGCCTTTAATGAGTGGGGCCCAAGGTGAGAAGTCTCACAAAGAATATAAGGAAGGGAAGGCAGCCATAGAAGGCATTATGATTATTGCTTGTGTTTGTTCTTTTATGGCTTCTTGCATGCTTCAGCTTTTTAGCAGAGTTTGTTGTGTTGTTTAGCACAAGGGTGTTCCCAAGCGAGAATCCCACCCTCATCCTTGGGGGACTTTGAGTGCCCACTCAGGAGAGGTTTTTTGAGCTACATTTCCACCATTTGTCATCAGGCCAAGCTTCATCCATCATCCACGATGCAGTCTCTTCCAAGGTTGTGTTTTTTTGTAAGGCAGAGGCAGTGGAGGATTGACAGGGCCATTTTTTGAGCTTATTTTCAGTTGAGGGAGTAGCCTTTCCACCGGGAGGCTAGCAAGGGAGGTCCTTGGGCATTATTTGATCATTTGGTATTAGGACAAGCTACTAAATCCCCTACAGTGCATTTTTCCTCATAGACTGTGTTATTCTATTGAGCAGCTGCAGTGGAGGGTTCAGTGCCTCATTTGGTGAGTTAGATTTCTAGTGAAGGGAGAAGCCTTTCATTTGGAAATTCTATTGGAGGGGTTTCCATCCATTTTTACATCAGTTCAACCACCTCCTTTCAGTTATCCAGTTGCAGTGATTCTTCAACCCTAGGGTTGTAGTTCACCATTTTGTATTGTGTGTATCTCCGGAAACCCTTTCTCGGTTGTCTTGGAAAGGTGCTTGGGAGTCTAGATCTCTATTACTGACACTTGTTGAGCCATATATCAGGAGATCCATATTATTTTATTTCCCAATAGCAGTTAAACTCACTGGGACTGTGTTGTAGTAGTTCTCCGGCATTTTGTATAGCAACAACATCTCATGTTTGGTAGTGTTTGTTTGTTGGAGGCTTGTTTTCCTTGATTGTTTGACTTGTGCCTCAGTATATTGTACTTATTTGTTGTTGATTTGCATAATAATATGGCTCTATATTTGTCTCATATCTTGTTGTATTGATATTCACTGCTATTTCCATTTTTATGTTCCATATTGTTCCTTTTCCTATTTTGGAATATTATAGTCATAATCATCAAGTGCCATCATTGCCTTACCCTTGGTGTCTTGTCTTTTTTCCTTTAGTAGCTCTAGCTCCATGAGTACTTCCTTGTCTTTCAGCTGCTTGTTCTCCTATTCAAGGAATGATATGACAAATTGATCTCTTTCCATGTTGTCCTGCAATTCTTTGATCATGGCATCCTTCTCTTTATTGATCACCTTTAAGGCCTCCTGATCCCTTTGATCATCCAAATCCATCAACTCAAAGTCTCTTTCTTCCTCATGAGGGTATTTATCTTCATGGAAAATTGTCTCTTCCTGCTGCCCATCCTGGTGTACATGCTTTTCTGATGAGGAAGGCAAGACCCCTTCCACAAATTGTGGAGCAAACACTTGCCTAGGTCCCCTCTAGTAGGTTTTGACCTTTTTGACTTCTTTGACCGTATTCTTGCTAGATGACTTTGTTTGTCTTTGAGACACTGATGCTAGTGGTGGAAATGTTCTAGTAGACTGAGGTTGTGGAGTATTGAAGGCATCATTATCAATAAAGATATCCCACGAAATATTTACCTGATTGAGATGATGAAAGAGGTTGTTCATATGATGTTCATACTCTCTATTCTGCACTATGTATGACATTTTATGAATACTCCTGTATAAATACTGAGGGATATTGAGGAATTTCACCCTTGTGAAATGCATGAGCAGTCTGATTTGATAGGCATATAGTCTGGAGAATCTTCCCTCACAATTAAAATACTTCATGATGAACTTCATCATGGGAGAAAATATATCAAGTAGGTTGTTGAAAGGAAAGAATTTCTTTCTATCATTTTTGTACCTTGGCTTGAGAAACGGTTCATAATGTTGGGCATCTATATCTTTTTCCTTAACCATTTTTCACCCACATTGGGTATCCTTGTGGCTGCAGCAATAGTATATGTGGAGATGGTGAAGGTTACTCCTGCAATGGTCACTTGGTTGTCTTTGAGGTTAGAAATGAAAACTTGGTCAAAGCAGGGTGATGTTGTACTCTTTGTACCATTTCACATAAGTCAAAACAGCCCACATGTTTGAAGCAATTGACTATCATGGTTGAGGCCAAAAATTCTCTAGTGTTCGATGGTTCAAGCCTCAAAATCCTCCCTCATTTGTGTTGTCTCCTTTCCTCTTCTATGTTCATCTCCTCCTTCATAATATCTCTTTCCTCCTCCATAGTAATTGTATTGTTTTGAAACCCTAGGGAAGGGGAAGGGAAAGGTGTAGGATAGTAGGTTTATGGAGTTGAGATTACTGTAGGAAATTTTAGGGAATTTGGGAAGTGAGTTGGGGAGCTTAGGGAAGTGGTGGGGGATAGAAAAAATTAGGGAAATAGGGTAGGGAATTGATTATAGGGATATGGTGGGACTACCTAGGAAAATGCAGTCTCGGATTAGGGTTTTAGGAAACGGGACTTGGGTATAAGGGATAAGGTAATTTAAGGATAAGGGTAGTGATTTTAGAGTGTGGGAAGGTAAAATAGGGTCTAGGGGAAACCACCTTGGCTTGCAATGGTGAAAACTAGGGTTTCTTGGCTCAAAAATTGAAATAGCGAATGAGGGTTTAAACCATGTATTTACAATCATAAACTGGAATGAGAGCTTTAAGAAGTGTAACCTACATGTAATTAATTGAAGAATCCCTTGTTTGATGGTTGGACCTCCTGCAATGAAGATTTGGAGTTGTGGGAGAAAGCTGGAAAAAGCACAGTGCCTTGAGGAGAAGCGCAACGCCCTATCTGTCAAAAGCTCAGCGCCTTAAGGAGAAGTGCACCGCCCTGTTTGTCAAAAGCTCAGTGCCTTAAGGAGAATCGCAGCACCTTCCAAAAAACTCGTCTTTCTCGCTCAAAATTTGATTTTTGACTTGGGAGTTTGAGAGATCAATGCATAAGGATGCAGATGAGTGTATTTTTAGTATTTGATGGCCCTTTATACTTGGCGAATCTTCATAATTTAGCTTTTGGGACCCACATTTCGTTTTAAACTCAACTTTGAAATTGAATTTTACCTTTTGAACCTGATCTTTGGATTTGATCTTTTGATGGATTATGACCACTATGGCTTCTTAGAACATTGACTTATTTGGCTGGTTGGAACCTTGAGTATGCAACTTCTTGGAACCATAAGAAACTATTACATATTGAGAAACATAAAATTACATATTGAATTGAAATTAATTTACAAATCAAACTTTCATAATGAAATGTTTTTATTATCACTCTCTTACTCGTTGGTCTTTTATGCATGCAAATGGTGATTTGATGAACCTCAAAAACCCTAAAACCTAATGAAGACTCTGACTGAATGAACTTCATGATGAAAGGAATGAAATGATGATGACAACTCATGACTAATGTACACTCAACAAAGTGGTGAAATGAGCCAACAAGTAATGAAATTTCTGAAAAGAGTGAAGCTTAACCTAACTCTGCACCAAGTGACCAAATTTTTGCATGATGACCTAATGGAATGACAAAAATTTCAGAATGGGACCCTTAACATGACATGAAAGAGTTGATTTGATCGCTGGTGGAAGGATGAAAATACTGACATTAATACCTGGTTTAAAGAAGAAGTTGGTTTATGTTTCTATGTTGGAAGACCGTGGCTATGATGTGATATTCAGTGAGGGAAAGGCATTCCTTCGTCACATATCCACGGGATAGGTGAAGAATATTGGGATTCGAGTAAAGAACATATACAAATTGAATGTAGAATATTGTGCTGCCTTGAGCATGAAAGCAAAGAAAGTAGTGAGCTGAGACATCGGTGAGTTATGGCACAGAAGGTTAGGCCAAATACACCTTGGCGCTTTGAATATCATGCAAAAAATTTCTACAGGACTTCCGAAGGGTGCAATTGAGCAATGAGATACATGCAAAGGGTTTACATTGGGGAAGGATACCAAAGCCACCTTTCACGATAAGGAAAGCTGAGCAAAGGTGATCCTTGAGAGATTGCACTCAGATGTGTGTGGATCGTTCTCGACAGATTCCACTGTAAAACACAGGTATTATGTGATTTTTGTAGATGATTTTTCACACAAGTGTTGGATTTTCTTCATGCGGAAGAAATATCAGACATTCTCAAAGTTTTGTGAGTTCAAAGCACTTGTTGAGAAAGATACAGGAAAGAAGTTGAAGGCTATGAGGAGTGACAATGGTGGAGAATATGTCTCTAAGGAATTCAAGATTTTTTTTTCTTCAGAAGGAATTCGAAGGGAATTGATAGCACCTCATAAACCAAAATAGAATGGGGTTGTAGAAGGGAAGAACATAACTATTGTGGGAGTAGCATGAGATATGTTGCATGATCAGGGCCTAACATTGCATCTGTGGGCGTAAGCATGCAATTAGTATTTATGCAGAACATAATTCCTCATCAGATACTTGGGATGAGTACACTAGAGGAAGCTTTTTCAAGTAAGGGACCAAATGTGTTGCATTTTAAAAAATTTGGTTCATCATTTTATTTCCATGTGATAAAAGATGTCAGGAAGAAGATAGAGCCAATAGCTATGTTGGGGATGTTTGTGGGGTACATTGATACACCTCACAACTATCGGGTGTACTTTCCAGCACACAGGATGACAGTGGTCAGAAGAGATGTAAAATTTGATGTAGAGAAGACCATGTGAATTTCGCTTGAGAGGGAGTTTAAGTAGCATGCAGTTCAGGAGCTCTTGGATCTAAAAGAAGTACCTCAAGATGTGGAGCATCCACAAGCAGAGGTGCAGAGAGTGGAAGCACCCACTCATGCAGAGACATCCTAAGATGGAATGAAGCACACCAGAGAGGCTGTCAGGTTGTTGCTTGATTCTAGAGAGAATGTGGGAGCACCCACATCACAACGCAGGTAGAGAAGGTCCCCAGAGAGATACACTAGCTACATGGATCTTATGAGCAAATGTGTAGAGATAGAGGCATCCTCTTTTGAGGAATAAATGCAAAAACCCTATTGGGTTGATGCCAAGGTTGAGGAGTATGGCTCCATTATTAGAAACAGTGTGTGGTAATTTGTCCCAAGACCGAAAGGATAGTCAGTTGTAGGATCCAGGTGGATCTAAAAGGTGAAGCAGGCAACAGATGGGAGTGTGGAGAAGCACAAGGCCAGGATTGTGGCCAGAGGGTTCTCTCAGCTCGAGGGGATTGATTAAATGATAATTTTTCACCAGTCACAAGGTACTCATCAATCAAATCCATCCTTGCACTCTCAGTGAAAATGGGATGGCAGATACATCATATGGATGTAAAAACAACCTTCCTCAATGGGATGATTGAGGAAGAGGTGTACATTGATCATCCATAAGGTTTTGAGACGTTCGACAGAGAGTCGCATGTGTGAAAACTTGAGATAGAATTGTATTGGATGAAGCAAGCGCCTCGTGTTTAGTACACCAGGATCGACATCTACTTCACCAAGTTGGGCTTCACCAAGAGTGAAGCAGATGCGAACCTTTACCATATTGTGGTAGAAGATAATCATTTGATCATTGTACTTTATGTCAATGATTTGATACTGACAGGTGACGAGCATCTCATCAAGTCTTGAAAATAGGATGTTGCAAGAGAATTTGAGATGAAGGACATGTGGCTCTTGCATTATTTCCTGGGATTGGAAATTTGGAAAAGAGATGGGGATTTATTTGTATCTCAGGGAAAGTATGCCAATGAGATTCAGAGGAAGTTCCACATAGAGGGCAACAAACCCATGGAGACTCCTCTAGCAGGAAATTGGAGGAAGGAGGATGCTACTTCAGGCGAAGTAGTAGATGTTACTGTCTACGGGCAGCTTGTGGGTTCACTAATGTATTTGGTGAGCACACAACCAGCAATATGCTATGTGGTTGACCAACTTAGTTAAGTTATGGTTAAGCCTTCCAATCTCTTTTAGAAGGCAAAAAAACATGTGTTGAGATACCTCAGAGGCACTGCAGAGTTTGGGTTATGGTACATACGGACAGAGGGAGTGAAGCTTCAAGGCTTCATAGATGCAGATTCGGCAGGGAGTCCATCCGACAGGAAGAGCGCATCAGGGGGCATCTTCTGCATAGGATCAGCAACAGTTTCCTGCTACAGTAGGAAACAAAGATCAGTTGCACTCAGTTCAGCAGAGGCAGAGTACATGGCAGCTAGTCAGGCAACATGTGAGGCCATCTGGATGAGGAAGATAATTGTTGGTTTGTTTGGTTGACATATGGATCCGACGGTGATTTATTGTGATAAACATAGTTGCATCAAACTCTCATTTAATCCAGTTTTTCATAACATATCTAAGCATATTGATATTTGGTATCACCATCTCAGAGATTGTGTGCATAGGAGGATTATTTAATTAGAGTACATTCTCACGGAGGAGCAGGATTCATACATCTTGATGAAGGCACTGTCAAGAAGCATATTTCAATTCCAAAGAGGGAGGATCGGGGTACTAGACAATCCCTTTCTTGTTGAGAGGGAGTGTTGAAATTGGAAATAAGAAGGGATTCTATTTTATTTTCTCTTAATTAAATTAGAAGTAAATTGTAATTCCACATCACATGACAACTTGTACAAGTGAAATGAGTCAGGAAGATTTATTTAGCACAGTCAATTCAAGTTGGGGGTCAAACTAGAGGCATGTAGAATTCACCCTAAGTTTTAGGGGGTCCACTTACAGTTTATTTTGAGTTGTAATTAGTTAACTCAATTATTTGAGTTAAAAGTAGTTTAACTAGTTCTAACTAAGAGATAAGTTATTGATAGGTCTAGTGAATTAAATCTGATTTAATGCACATGCAGTGATCAAATAGATAACTAATAATTCACTATAAATAGTTGTTGCCTGTCAGTTATAAGGAAGGCCCAGTTGAGATTGGAGTTAAAAGGAAGAGGACTACCAGTTGTGTAATTAGAAATTGTACAGGTCATGCATGAGGTCATTAGGACACCTTAGAAGTATTACGCAATTAATTGATGGGAATTTGTTGAGATTCAACAAGAAAGATCCCAGTGAAAATTAAGCACCTACACTAGGATGGAGCCTCGGGATACTTTTAGGTGGATTTCTATTTATAGATGCACGAGCAAATTATATTTATAGATGAGGTCTATTTATAGATTTATGTGCAAGTTCTATTTATAGATTGCATGTCTATTTATAAATGCATGTCAACTATTAGTATCCCTTAATAATATTTGGACAATAAACAATAATCTATTCTCAATGAGCACTTGGAAATAGTCAACTGAAGTGGAAAATCAGTTAGCTATAGGTATTTCGAGTTAAGAGGTTGGTTGGTGGGACACGCAAGTGGACTTAGTTGTAACAGAGTGATTCGAAGTTGTAACAGAGTTGGAAGTGCAGTTCAGAAAGTTGTAAAGTATTTTAACTTAGTTAAGTGAGTTAAACTCAGTTGTGCTAGTTGTAACTAAAAATACACTAGTGAGAGACCAAGCGAATTAATTATCAATTAATTCACAATCAGTGGCCTCACATGCAACTGAAGATTTACTACTATTAACTGCATGCATGTCAGATCCAGTGGAGACCCAGTTGAGATGTAGGTGAAAGGGACAATTGACTATCAGTTGTGACATTAGTGGTTGCACACATGCGACCACACACACATTGGATGTGCCCATGAGGATTGCATAGTCAAGGCAAGCAGGATTCCATTCTTTCAAGGATTGCTATCAGCAGGTTTTGTGCAATAGAGGCAGGTTGTCTGGAGGCAGTAAATTGGCTAAGGAACTTGCCAATTTTTGTATGACAGTGTGATACAATTAGCTAATGTACTGAGAGCTCTTGGATTAGAGCTTTTTATTTAATTGTTTCATTATCCATGATATAATACATAATATAAGATAGTGGTGTTTTTGGCTTTATGCTTTTCCCGGTAAAATTATCTATGTTATGTGTGATTGATTTTCTTCATGATATTGTGATTGGCGATTGTTGTTCAAATTCCACAAAGATTTTGTAGAAGCGATTTTGTATTTAACAGTAGCATATTATTGTTAGATCAGGAGAATCCATGAAATACATATTTTGTATTAAATTTCTACATGGTATCAGAGCACAGAAAATTGCAATTTTGAAGCAGGAGCTGATATTGTTGGTGAAAAGAATTCGAATTTCCAGAAAGACTTTCTTGGTGCTACAACTGATTTAACATCGAAATGGCTTTCAATGGCTTGAGGTTAGAGTATGCACTCAAGGGCATCTCAAACTACGTTTCTTGGAAAGACAAGATGGAGGTAGTACTCGAAGACAATGGCTTGAAGGAATTCATTGAAAATGATGTTCCTAAGCCTGCTTTGACAGATGATGCAAGGCAAAAGAAAGTGGCAAAGGCGAGGGGGATCCTGTTGGAAGGAGTACGAGACCACATTGTCTCAAGCATTCATAGGAAAGCCACACCATATGCTATGTTGAAGGCTTTGACAGATCTTTTCCAAAGCAGCAGAGACCATAGGAAATTGGTGCTCAAAGATAAACTCAGAAAGATCAAGATGGAAAAAGGTGACACCATTCCAAAGTATCTCGGGAATTTTGTCCAATGTCTAGATGAACTGGGGAGTGTGGGAATAACTATTGTTGATGATGATTTGGTGAGCTTTCCTCTCTTGGGACTTCCTAAGAGTTGGCACAGTTATGAGGATTCTATCAATGGACGGAAAAATTACTGCATTGGAAACGACTGTGGTCGGATCTAGTGTAGGAGGAGTTCAGGTTGGCTCTTCATAAAAGCATGATGATGAAGAGGATTGTGCTTTTTCTTCCAAGGAAAATAAGGGGAAGGGGAAGAAATTACATTCAAAATATGAGTCTAAAGGCAAGAAGTTGGATATGTCCAAAGTGAAGTGTTTTCACTTTCATGAACATGGGCATCTTGCGACTAACTATCCGCAAAAGAAGAAGAACAAGAAGGTTGTTGGAGCTGCAGTTGGTGAGGCCCTTGCGTTGCAATTTGAGCTTGAATTCTCTTTGATCGCATGCATGGTGTCAAGTGCATTGGGATCGGTGTGGTATTTGGATAGTGGCACTTCATTTCACATGAAGGGAGATAAGGAACTTTTCAGTGACTTGGAGGAGAAAGATCTCCAAATGCATATAGAGATGGGCGACAATGGATGATACAGTGCGATCGACATTGATACCATTACCTTTCAAAGGGACTCAGGTAAACCATTTCAATTGAAAGATGTTATGCATGTTCCCATTCTGAAGAAAAATTTGGTCTCAGTCACAATGTTGGAGGACAAAGGCTATGACATTGTTTTTACCGATGGAAAATATTTGCTACGACATAAAACAATGGTTCAAGCCAAGAGGATAGCGATTCAAGTTAAGAATCTCTACAAGATGGAGGTAGATTTATGCGCTGCCATGATGGGCAAGGCAGAAAAAGTGGTGAGCTAGGATGAGGGCGAATTATGGCACATGCGATTGGGCCATCTTCATCATGGAGCCTTGAAAGTCATGAAGCAAATATATATTGGAATTACAATGGGAACACTTTCTCAGTTAGATCAGTGCAAGGGTTGCACCATGGGGAAGTATGTAAAGTCCACCTTTCATGAGAAGGAGAACCGTGCTTTGGGGATCCTTGAGAGAGTTCACACATACGTGTGTGGACTGTCCTCGGTAGCTTCAACAACAAAACATAAGTACTATGTTATTTTTGTTGATGAATTTTCCCGTAAATGCTAGCTCTTCTTCATGTAGAAGAAGGATAAAAAATTCTCAAATTTCTGTGAGTTTAAGGCATTGGTGGAGAAAGAGTCAGGGAAGAAGGTGAAGGCTCTTAGGAGCAATAATGGTGGATAATACATCTCTAACGAATTCAAGAACTTCTGTAGCAAAGAAGGAATTCAAAGAGAACTCATAGCGCCTCATAACCCACAGCAAAATGGGGTCGCGGAGAAGAAGAACAAAATGATCATGGGTGTCGCATGAGCTATGTTGCGTGATTAGGGCCTACAATGCATTTGTGGGCGGAAGCATGCAACACTACGGTTTTTGCGCAAAACTTTTGTCCTCATAGAGTACTTGGCATGAGTACACCTGAAAAAGCTTTCACTGGTAAAAAACCAGATGTTTCACACTTTAAGATTTTTGGCTCATCCGTTTATGTGCATGTGACCAAGGATGACAGGAAGAAGCTGGAGCCAATTGCTAAAGTTGGGATTTTTTGGGGGTACACAGAAACACCCCATAATTATCGTGTGTATTTTTCAAATAGTCGAATGACTGTGATGCGACAAGATATAAAATTCGATGAGGGGAAAGCCATGCGGTTGCTGCTTGAGAGGGAGCTAGACTTGCATGCGGAGGAGGAACTGTTGGTTCCCAAATATGAGTCTCAAGATGTGGATCAGCCACATGAGGAGGTTCATGGCTTGGAGGAGTCCAATCACGCAGAGCCAACCATCAGAATTGGCAGAAGGCGTACCACATAAACTGATAGGCTGAGACTTGATGCTGCACAAAATGTAGAAGCCCCTAATTCGTAGCATAGACAAAGACAGTCTCCTGACCGATTTACTGGATACATGGCTCTCATGAGAAAATGCATTATGATTGAACCATCTTCCTTTCAGGAATCAATGTAGGATCCCACATGGGTAGATGCAATTGTGGATGAGTATGACTCCATTGTCAAAAACAGTGCTTGGGAAATTTTTCTAAGGCCGGTTGATAAATTAGTGGTAGGTTTGAGATGGATCTACAAGGTAAAGAAAGTTGTTGATGGGAGTGTTGAGAAATACAAGGCCATATTTGTGGCCCGGGGCTTCTCACGGATCGAGGGGATAGATTATGAAGAAACCTTTGCACCTATCGCAAGGTATTCTTCCATAAGTACCATCCTTTCTCTCTCAAAGCAGATGAGTTGGCACATTCATCAGATGGATGTGAAGACTGTGTTTCTCAATGGGATCATTGAGGAAGAGGTGTACATAGAGAATCCTGAAGGATTTGAGATCTTCAACAGCAATTCGCATGTGTGTCGATTCAAAAGAGCGATATATGGGCTGAAGCAAGCACCCCGTGCTTGGTACACTCGGATAGACAGCTATTTCAACGGATTGGGCTTCACCAAAAGTGAAGCAGATGAAAACCTATACCAAATTGTGGTGGAGGGTAAGATTTTAATCGTTGTTCTTTATGTTGATGATTTAATATTGACTGGTGATGAGAATTTGATACACTCATGAAAGAAGGACCTTGCAAGGGAGTTTGAAATGAAGGATATGGGCCTCCTTCATTATTTCCTTAGATTGGAAATATGGCAGCGAGATGGTGAACTTTTTGTGTCTCAAGGAAATTATGCAAGGGAGATACTGGGTAAGTTTCACATGGAGGGCTGCAAACCCATGGATACTCCTCTTCCATGAAACTGGAGAAAAGACGATGCTACTTCTGGAGAGGTAGTGAATGCTAATATATATCGACATTTAGTGGGTTAGCTAATGTATCTAGTGAACACAAGACTAGACATTTTCTATGTGGTTAACCAACTGAGTCAAGCTATGGTTAAGCCTACCAAGCTCTTTTGGAAGGCGGGAAAGAATGTACTGAGATACCTGAGGGGCACATCAGAGTATGGATTATGGTATAGACAGATGGATGAGGTGAAGTTGCATGGCTTCACGGATGCAGATTGGGAAGGCAGCCCATCAGACATAACGAACACATCAGGGGGGATATTTAGCATTGGATCTACAACTGTTTCTTGGAACAACAGGCGGCAGAGATCTATGGCACTCAGTTCAAAAGAAGAAGAATACATGGCAGCAAGTCAAGCTACATGTGAGGCCATTTGGATGAGAAATATCTTGGTTGGTTTTTTTGGTTCTCATTTAGATCCAACAATGATTCATTGTGATAATTAGAGTTGCATTAAACTCTCGATTAATCCTGTGTTTCATGATCGATCTAAACATATAGATATACGGTACCATCATCTCAGAGATTGTGTGCAGAGGAGAATCATGTTGCTTTAGTACATTCATATGGAATATCAAGATGCAGACATTCTAATGAAGGCGCTCACCAGGAGAAAATTTGAATACCATAGGGACAGGATCAGGGTGAAGGATAACCCCTTTCTTGTTGAGAGGGACTGTTGAGATTCAACAAGAAAGATGCTAGTTAAAATTAAGCACCTACACTAGGATGGAGCCTCGAGCTATTTTTTAGGTGGATGTCTATTTATAGATGCATGAGAAAATTCGATTTATGGATGAGGTCTATTTATAGATGTATGTGAAAGTTCTATTTATAGATTGTATGTCTATTTATAGATGCATGTCGACTATTGTTGTCCCTTAATAATAGTTGGACAATAAACAATAATCTATTCTCAATGAGCACTTGGAAATAGTTAACTAAAGTGGAAAATCAGTTAGCTATAGGTATTTCGAGTTAAGAGGTTGGTTGGTGGGACATGCAAGTGGACTTAGTTGTAACTGAGTGATTCGAAGTTGTAACAGAGTTGGAAGTGCAGTTATGAAAGTTGTAAAGTAGTTTAACTCAGTTAAGTGAGTTAAACTCAGTTGTGCTAGTTGTAACTGAAGATACACTAGTGAGAGATCAAATGAATTAATTGTTAATTAATTCACAATCAGTGGCCTCACATGCAATTGAATATTTACTACTATTAACTGCATACATGTCAGATCTAGTGGAGACCCAGTTGAGATGTAGGTGAAAGGGATAGTTGACTATTAGTTGTGACATTAGTGGTTGCACACATGCGACTACACACACGTTGGATGTCCCCATGAGGATTGCGTAGTCAAGGCAAGCAGGATTCCATTCTTTCAGGGATTTCTATCAGTAGCGATTGCGTAGTAGAGGCAGGTTGTCTGGAGGCAGTAAATTGGCTAAGGAACTTGCCAATTTTTGTATGACAGTGTGAGAGAATTAGCTCATGTAATGAGAGCTCTTGGATTAGAGCTTTGTATGTAATTGTTTCATGATCAATTTTATAATACATAATAGAAGATAGTGGGGTTTTTAGCTTTATGCTTTCCCGGTAAAATTATCTCTGTTATGTGTGATTGATCTTTCTTCACGATATTGTGATTGGCGATTGTTGTTCAAATTACGCAAAGATTTTGTAGACGCCATTTTGTATTTAACCGTAGCATATTATTGTTAGATCAGGAGAATCCAGGCAATGCATATTTTGTATTAAATTTCTATATAATTTCATAATTATAGGGGCTCAATCAACCCAGGAATGCGTAAGCAAGGCTGGTCAGTTAAGTGTAGGGAATTGGTTAAGTATTGGATCAAACTTGCCAGGATCAGAGTAAGACAGTCAGAGATAGTGAAGTGGTTTCTCAGGAAGGGAAATAACATTGTATTGTTTCATGTTCTTCACTTTATGAAATATACAAATAGCGGGGATTTTAGTTGAGGCTTTCCCCAAATAGATCTTTGTGTTGTGCGATTTAAATTCTTTCTCTTTCTTGTCCATGTTATTGTGTGATGGTAATTGGTTTCCACAATTTGTAGAATTGATTCACTATTTTGTTTTAGTATATTACAATATTATTTGAATATATTTGGATATTTATACAAATACCATCAATAAAGAGCATGAAACCAATGATTTAATAATAATAATTTTTTGTCTCCTCTTGTTTGTTACATAGGATACATATTTAAATGAGTACAACAACAATTGTGAAGATTGAAACTAGTTACATTTTCGACACTCCCTCTTAACCAGGGTGGTATTCATAATTGTAAAACAACATTCTCAAATGAGAGAGTTCTCATAAGAAGACTCGGATTGATAAGCAATAATGTAAGAATCATCATTATGACCAACATTGTCTCTTATGCCTAACTTGACAAGCTATACTTTAATCAAGAGCATTATGCTGGGAGGATTTGCATTTGATACTACACTACGTTACAAGGCACATACCCCATTCATATGTCTACAAGCTATGCCCCTTTAGGACTATTCATATCTTAGATATCCAATCCCGAGTCCTCAAAGAATAACAATCCTCTTCAACCACTCTTCTCTTGGATACTTTTCACATCCTCAAAAAGTGTCGGTACCTTTACTTAATTGGATGTTTTATCCTCAAGGAAACCACAGATGCTTATTCAATCCTCCGTCATTATCTCTTCATCACTTGAAGAAGAGAATGCACATGTGATTCCTAACATCACTCCCTCTCAACCAGAGAGGACATCCCTATTATCCTTTTGACTATATAATATATCCCTACTCCTATTCAAGGACACTCCTTTTACTCCCTCTCAAGACTATAGGAGATCCAGACTTCCTTTCTATTCAATAAATCAACACCGCAAGCCTCACAACTTGTCTTTATGAGAGTACCAATGACTTTATCTTTATAACTACATAAATCCCTCTTTCTTCTGCATCTCTTGCATCGGGCGTGCTTCCTTTCAAGGTATCATGGAACCGCCTTCTCTCTTCTATCTTGTGACAGGTTATGGGTCATCTTTATTACTCATCACTTTCATCTTTGACATCATAGATGAAGGAATTGTATTGAGACTGTCCATTCTTAAATTTGATCATAGCTTCCTCATGAAAGTGATCTTCCTTTTACCTTCAAGCTATCTTCTTGCACTAGTACCTTTTAATCCCAAGGTGTCCACATCTCGACTTCATAGTTTCCAGGTACTAGATATTGAGCTCCCCTCAATATTCCTCATCCATACAGTTGGAATTTCCTCAATTGCCATCATATATTCCTGCAACATTATTCGAGGTAGAAAAAGAATATGTTAACCAGATAACCAACAATAATGAAAATCATATTTACCTCGTCATGATGACTTTCTCGTTCCATCAATATCCTCATGCACCATCTCCACTTGAAACTTCCTTCATGCATCAGATTTCCCAAGGATCAACTTGATTACCAAGTTACAACTCTTCTTCCGAAGACTATATTGGATGTTAATTAATCTTGTATATTCTAGAGAAATTATTAGTTCTATGTACATCCTAGAGTAAGTCAATTTCTTATTTTCCAAGCATCATATTCAAGCATATTTCGTGACCAACTTTCCTTTCACAAGATTCTATACATATGAATATTATCCAAAGTTTTACATCCAACATGAATTCCTATGATTTCACTTGATAATATAGCTATTTGTCCTAAAGCAAGCATGTAACCTGACCCATTGCATTCTTTCATCCCTTTACGAGTATTGATTCCACATTACATGGAATGTCTACTAACATTGTCATGTTTCTTTTCCTAAAGACATTCCAAAATGATGGTCCTTCCTTAGTCAGGATGATTAGACAAAGCAAGATGAAAGCCTCTAACATAATGTTAGATAATTCTTGGATGAACAATGTGAAAAATGGTCTAAAGACTAGATGGCTCTACAAAGTAACAATGCAACTATCACATGCTTCTCTCTATGATGTTATGCAAAAAAAAATCCAAACAATGCATGTTATCCTAAAATGAAATATTAATCCTTATAAAGAATTTGACAGTTAGTGAACCTTCTTCAGTAGTAAATATCATTCACTTATTTCTTCTTCATCTTCTTCTCAGGTCCTCAACTACATGAGCTTCACTCCTTTCTTTTCTCTTGTTGTTCTGTTGACTTGTAAAATCCCTCTTAAAGTGTCCAAACTTGTTTCACTTGAAGCATTTAACCTTGGACATGTTTTTCTTCTTGGACTTTCCAAAATTTCCCTTATTTAGCTTCTTAACTCGAGCTATAAAGGCTTGACTGCTCATCTGATCCAATTTCATCTCTTACCTTGATCCTTGATTCTTCCCGAAGGCATTGAGCCCACAACTCATCAAAAGGAGTTGAATCTTCCTTGGAGTATATGCTTGTTGAAAAGTTGCTCCATTGTGGTGGAAATGCATTCAATACACAAATGGTCACTTCTGAATCAGATATCGTTTCCCCAAGTCCTTGCAGATGGTCTCTTAGTTGACATAATTTCATCATAAAGGATTTCATATCCTCATCCTTTGATTTCTTCATTCTATATAACTTGTTCCGCAAAGACATCTTTTGTCCTGATGTACTTACAGATTACAAATTCACTAGATTTTCATGCATAGCCTTAGAAGTATTCAAATTTTCAACAAATGGAACAAGAGAATCTTTAATGGATTCAACTATGATATTTTGAGCCCTTACTTCCCCTTCCTTATAATTAGCTAGTTATTTTGTCTTGTCTTTTCTTGGTTCAATAATTTCCCCAGTAAAATATTCCATTACTTCTTGTTTTGTGAGTATCAAATCAATTCTTTTCTTCCATGCTAGATAATTTGATGCTCCCATGAGCTTATTTCTCTCCTTGTAGAAAGAACCCATATGACATGTAGATTTATACATGATGTAATGATATGATACATACTTGATAACCAATATTTTCCTTGATGATGTCTCCAACCTTCTTGATGTCTTCGATATCTTTGAGAAGACTTCCTTGAAAGATGTTCTATCATATTCCTCCAACAACAAGAGTGATGAATGATAAGACCCTTTGATTCTTCCTTTAAACAGTTCTATCAATAAGTCTTCAACTGGATCCCTTCAAGAGACAATCATTCTTGAAGTCTTCTTCTTCAGGATTTCCTTGAGAGTTTCCTTTTTCCTTCCCCTTAATAAGTAATTCCTTCTAGTGCCCTTCCAATTTCCTTCCTTGTTCACCTTAGCTCTAATACCATGCTGGAAAATGAAATGTGGCAACTTATTAAACCTTATTTTACTTTACCTTAATACTTGCTTGTGGGCTTAGTTATTCTTCTTTTTTTCATGACAGAGGATACATAAATTAGGCTCTCAGCCAGGGCAAAACCAACCAAGGGGAAAACCTGGTAAACTCTTCTCTTCTTATAGAATTTTCTTAAAAATGAGACACAATGACCCAAACCCTAGACCAAGTCCTTCTCCAAGTACCAATTCAGTCCTCCAACAAGTCTTTCACTGATTCTACACTAACTAGCCTCAAACTGTAACTTCGGTCGGCAAACTTCAATACTGCAACTCATCCTGCAACTTCGACCCTGCAATTTTGGCCTTGCAACTTCCATGGAAACCTTAATTATGCCTTCTCTTGAAACCTTCTTAGAGCAAGACAATTGTTTCCAAGGTTGACGAGGTAAAGGTAGGGTATCCTTCCTTCTAACTACAAGATATTGCACTTTGTCCTCCTGCAACTCAGAGTTGCAACTTCGACCTCCTTCTGCAGCACCAGAAACCATAGATCTTCACATATGTGAAAGAGATAGATCCCAAAAAAAAAAAATTTGTCCTTCTAGCTTCTCCTAGACCTTCGCTCTTCTTCTTATTACTTCCTAACTTAAGATCAAACTCTTTTCTTGATAGACCGAACTTGTGGAGTGAGTGTATCCCAAATGAGGTTGAACTACTCCTTTATATAGCCATATCAAATGGTCGAATTCCCTCCTTTTGGGTCGACTTATAACTATTAGGGTTGACTTGTAAGTTTGCAGTTTCTCAGACTTTCTAGACTCAAAATAATTATTTTTACAATTACACTTTTCATGGAAGGGTCTTATAAACATGATGTTGACTCCATTGACTCATAACAATAAATCCTAGGACCTAACAAACCCTAGAAGCATGAAGAACATGCTTTTACCTAGAAGACCATCAATAAAGAGCATGGAACCCATGCTTTAATAATAAGAACTTTGTTTTTCTTCTCTTGTTTGTTACATATGATACATATTGAAATGAGTACAACAACAATTATGAAGACCAAAATAGTTACATTTTCAGTAGATCCAAGCTATATTTTTTATGTTAATTGGAGAACTTCACGGCCACCCAAGATTAAAGAGGTTGAATTTTTATTTTATTTTATATTTTTTAAGTGATATTTTATCTTTAGTACGATGAATAAAAATCGTTGGAATATTATTTTCATAAAGGTCATATCCTATCTTTAATGCCATCCTTGGTTTTTTAAGGCTTTTCAAAGACATGATATTTGATCTTTAATACCATGCTTAAAAATCATTGGAATTTTAAGACTTTTGATATTTTATCTTTAATGTCATGTTTATCGTTGAAATTTTAGGGTTTTTCAGAGTCATGATATTTTATCTTTAATGTCATTATTAAAAATTGTTGAGAATTACCTCGAAAAGAAAAAAACGTTATTCCAACATCAACACTTTTCGTTTTCAAGGTGTTTTTTGCACACACAAAAATTGACGATGTTATTCCAGCATCAACACTTTTCATTTTCAAGGTCGATATTATTCCAGAGTCAACACTTTTCACTTTCAAGCTGTTTTTTGCACACACAAAAATTGGTGACATTATTCTAGCATCAACACTTTTTTTTTCAGGTTGTTTTTTTCACACGCAAAATTGGCAGCGTTATTCCAGCATCAACACTTTTCATTTTCAGGTTGTTTTTTGCACAAAAAAATTGCCTTTTACTTCCATTTCTAAAAAATGTTGAAAATTTACCCCGAAAAAAAAGGGAGGTTATTCCAGAATCCAACTTTTCATTTTAGGGTTGTTTTTTCATGGTTTTTTTTGTTTTGTTTTCTGTTTGTTAGAGTTCTCGTTTTGAGGTAATAGTTATTGTTTGATCGGTAACTATGTTTTTCCCTTATCATCAGCCTATTGCTTTGAATTAATCTTCCCAGCAGAAGACAGATTTGCCTCGATTTCTAGTGCATCGGTTTGAATTTTATCTAAGGTAGGGGATCTCCTTTCCCTCAGTGAATTCCTCTTAATAACATTAAACTTTGTTAGAAAATAACTGTCATATTTTTTCTCTCCCCGTCTTTGTTTAAATGCATTTTCTAATGCTTCCCAACTTTTAATAGAATTAACAAGGAGGGTTTTAAACCACTTCCTTTCTTCTCCATCAAGGGATTGGACAAAAAAACTCATTACTACATCAAGATGTTCAATATTGAGATTTTCAACAAAAGCACAAAATGTAGTAACATGTTTTTGTGTTGTCAATTCATCTTCCCCTGTGAATCTCGGTAGCAACTTAAGATAATCTTGTGGGAGATCATTCATTGGCTGAGGGAGATTTAAAGGAGCATATATGTTCATGAGGAAAGCTGGGACAACCATGTTTAGATTTGGATTAATCATAGAAGAAATTCCTACTTGAAACACAAAGGACTAAGGATGTTGAATTGAAATAGGGACTGGTTGACTAATGGAAGAACAAGATTGTTGTGAAGCTGAAAAATCAATTGCTTCTACTTCTTGAAACTCTGGAAAAGAGAACGAAACTGACTCAAAAGATTTATCTTCTAAAGTTGGTTCAAGAAAACCAGTTTGAGGGGATATTAAACCTTCTTGGAAAAAATCAAGATTTTTAACAATTTATTCTGAACAAAAACCAAGCAATTGTTGATCTGAACTAGTACTAGAAGCAGACGGAGTAGGTCTAGGGTTACTAGTGACTTAGCCTTCCACACTCTCCGAGAGACTAATTTATCAAGGTCATAAAGAGAAGGGGTTTCCTAGTTGCTTGGTGAGAGACTTAGCCTAATCACTTTCTTTACTCACCAATCAAAGAAATTATTCTAGAATAAAAGCCCAATGAAAAATAAATTCATGTCTTCGTTCCTCGGTAATAGCACCAAAAAATGTTGTACCTTGGGAGACAATCTTTGGTTGAATAAAGATCAGTGCCCAAGACATTTATTTAAAAAAGTGAAAGAATTAATTTGTTGTCCCATCATTTTATAAAACCTTAGAAATTTGATTAAAACCCTTTAACCTTTGATGTATGTGTAGAAATTATACAACAAGCATGTATATCATGGATTCAATCTGATCTAACAATGTACTAAAGTTAAATACTAAATCTCTTCTACAAATCAATTGTGGAATTAAAAACACAATGGCAAATCACATGAAGCAAAGAAGAATCAATCAAACCACAACACAAATAATTTCACAAGGAAAGCTTGCTACTTAAAACCCCACTATCTTCTATTGTATTTTTAGCATGGATACATGAAAAAATTACATACAACTCTTCTCACAAGAGCCCTCCTGTACTAAACTAACTGTCTCACACTGTCCTGGATAAAACTGACCAATACTTAGCCAATTTTCTACCTCCTAATAGCCTGCCTGCCTTGCACAATTTATGTGGAATGAAATCCCTATTCCATAGGAATTTTAGCCTTCCTTGAATGCGCAACGATCATGGGCAATCCAATGGGTGTTTGGTTGCATGGATGCAACCCAATAATACTTCAACTGATAGTCAACTTCCCTTTCACCTAGATCTCAATTGGGTCTCCACTGGATCTGAAATTCATGCAACTAATAATAGTAAATCCTCAGTTGCATGTGAGATCACTGATTGTGAATTAAATAATATGTAATTCACTTGATCTCTTAGTAGTGTATCAAACAATTATAACTAGCACAACTGAGTTTAACTCACTTAACTGAGTTAAACTTATTACAACTTGCATTAACTAATGCACCACTACACTTTTAACTCTGTTACAACTAGAATCACTCTGCATGCCTCATCAACTACCCTCAACTCAAAATTCATGAGTTAACTCAGTTTATCACACTCAGTTAACTATTATAAGTTATTTTGAGATTATATTACATTCTGTTGTCCATCTTAATTAAGGGATAACTAAAATAGACATGCACCAAATTTAGCCCACACTAATGTAGGTGATGCTAAGACCTGCGGTCCCACACTAGTATAGGTGCAGCTTGGACCTCCTGGTCCCACACTAGTGTAGGTGCTGAAATTTCTTGTTGAAATTCAACACTCCCTCTCAACAATAAATGGATTATTCTTCACCCCAATCTTGTCTCTATGGTATTCGAATTTTCTCCTAGTGGGCGCCTTCATCATAATATATGCATCTTGATCTTCCGTGGGAATGTAATGAAGTAACATTATCCGCCTCTACACGCAATCTCTGAGATGGTGGTACTGGATATATAGGTGCTTGGACCTATCATGAAACATGGGATTAATCGAGAGTTTAATGCAACTCTGATTATCACAATGTATCACTGTCAAATCTATCTGAGAACCAAACAAACCAACCAAGATCTTTCTCATTGAGATAGCCTCACATGCAACTTGACTTGCTGCCATGTACTATGCTTCTGCTATACTAAGTGCCACAAATCACTGCTTCGTGTTGTACCAAGTAACTGTCGTCGATCATATGCTAAAGATTCCCCCTGATGTGCTCTTTTTGTCTCATGGACTGCCTGCCCAATCTGCATCCATGAAGCCTTGAAGCTTCACTCCCTCTATCCATTTGTGCCATAATCCAAACTCTGATGTGACCCTAGGTATCTCAATACATGATTCCCCACCTTCCAAAAGAGCTTGGTAGGCTTAACCATAGCTTGACTCAACTGGTTAAATGCGTAGCAAATGTTTAATCTGTTGTTCACTAAATACATCAGCAAACCAACTAACTACCTGTAGACAGTAGAATTCACTACCTCTCCAGAAGTAGCATCCTCTTTCCTCCAATTTCCTAGAAGAGGAGTGTCCATGGGTTTGCATCTTTCCATGTGAAACTTACCCAGTATCTCTTTGGTGTACTTTCCTTGAGAAACAAAAATTTCACCATCCCACTGCCATATTTCCAAACCAAGGAAATGATGAAGGATTCCCATGTCCTTCATTTCAAACTCCCTTGCAAGATCCTCCTTGCATGAGTGTATCAGATACTCATCATTAGTCAAAATTAGATCATTAACATAAAGTAAAATATTCAAAATCTTACCCTCAACCAAAATCTGGTACAGGTTTGCATCAGCTTCACTTTTGGTGAAGCCCAGTCCGGTGAAATAGTTGTCTATCTGAGTGTACCAAGCACGAGGTGCTTGCTTCAGCCCATACAGTGCTCTCTTGATTCGACACACATGCGACTCATTGTCGAAGATCTTGAAACCTTTTGGTTGTTCTATGTACACTTCTTCCTCAATCACTCCATTGAGAAACACAATTTTCACATCCATCTGATGAATGCGCCAACCCATCTGCGCTGAGAGTGCAACGATGGATCTAATGGAAGAGTACCTTGCAACTGGTGCAAAAGTCTCATCATAATCAATCCCCTCAATTTGTGAGAATCCTCGAGCCACAAATATGGCCTTGTATTTCTCCGCACTCCCATCAGCAACTTGCTTTACCTTGTAGATCCATCTAGATCCAATCATTGATTTTCCGATTGGCCTTGGGACAATATCCCATGCACTGTTCTTGACAATGGAGTCATACTCCTCCACCATTGCATCAACCCAAATTGGTTGCTGCACTACCTCCTGAAAGGAATATGGTTCAGTCACAATACATTTGCTCATAAGAGCATGTATCTAGTAAACCTATTTGGAGACTGTCTCTGTCTACGTTGTGAAGTAGGGGCTCCTACATTCTCTGCATCATCAAGTCTCAATCTATCAGCTTTTGTGGTGCGCCTTCTACAATTTCTGATGGATGGCTCTGCATGAGTGCTTTCTGCCACTCCATGATCCTCCGCATGTGGTTTCTCCACATCTTGAGGATCATCCTTGGGAACCAATAGTTCCTCCTCAGCATGAAAATCTAGCTCCCTCTCAAGGGACAATCGCATGGATTTCTCCTCATCAAATTTTATATCTTGTCACAGAACAGTCATTTTTTTGTTTGGAAAATACACCCGATAATTGTGGGGAGTATCAGTGTACCCCACAAAAATCTAAATCTCAGTTGTAGGTTCCAGCTTCTTCCTATTGTCTTTGGTCACATGCACATAAACAGATGAGCCAAAAATCTTAAAATGTGAAACATCAGGTTTCTTACCATTGAAAGCCTCTTCTGGTGTACTCATGCCAAGTATCCTATGAAGACAACGGTTTTGCACAAATATCATTGTGTTGCATGCTTCCGCCCACAAATTCATCGGTAGGCCATGATCATGCAACATTGCTCTTGCTGCACCCACAATCGTTCTGTTCTTTCTTTCAGCGACCCCATTTTGCTATGGGTTATGAGGTGCTATCAGATCTCTTTGAATTCTTTCTTTGTTGCAGAAGTTCTTGAATTCGTTAGAGATGTAATCACTGTTGGGGTTCCCATGTTTTGGCCAGATTGGCAAGACCAAAAGATGAGACAACATCAGAACCACTTTGGGGCCCTAGGATCTAGCCCTCCTGGACCCGGAGAGGGATCTCTCCAAATAGAGCAAAGAATGATGTATCCTTGAAGCTCAGAATAAGATGTTAGGCTAGTTATGAAGCACAAAGAAGGGTTTTAAATGATTTGGTTGAAGGGCTGCTGGGCTGGTTAGGAGATCATAGACCGGGAAAGTGATGAGAGGAAAGAAACAAAACAGCAGGAGGGTTCAGCAAGGAGGATGGGCCAAGACCGTGCCATCCATCGGGCTATGGAGTCATGATAGGAGAATTACTTGCATCCACTAGCCAAGGCTTCCAAAGGGCAAGTCATCTACACTAAAGGATCTTTTTAGATAGATGATGGGGTGGAACATTAAGGAGGAAAGTGAAAAAAGGAAAGCGACCAATTTCTGTCTATAGATCAGGTCAGAGGTCCTTTAACTCCAGACCTGCTTGGACATACTCTAAGGCAGCCCTCAAAGGTGAACAAAGGGGCAGCTTATAGATCGGACCAGAGGTCATTTAACTCCAGGTCTGCTTTAGCAACTCCAAGGAAAAACAGAGATAAGATCACAAAGAAGCATCTAAGAGGCAACCCCCAAGTTCATACATCAGCCAGCAGGCAATAACATCCGCTGCACTGGTTAAACCCCACGAATTCACTCTTAGATACACATAAAGTAGAAAACATAAAGGTAGGGAGAGCAGACAGCATAGGGCACCTAACAAGGGTGAATCCTATACCATTATTCTGATGCCTACCAGCAGAACATGAAACAGTATGAAAATGTAATGAACAGAGTAAGAAAACATCACCAATAGCAATAGACCATGATCCTGTGAAATGTGCTCTGATTAACAAATGCAAAACCAGTCATGTACAATAAGCTCAATGGATGTTACAGTCCAGACTTCTCCTCCCAGCCTATTACATACAAACGACTCTGCAACTTCCCCCCACGACTGTTCTAACAGTCAAGAATGAATCCCTCTAACAACAAACTACCAGCGACTGAACAACAACCTCTACAACACGTTCTCGGGGATCTTTTATAGGAGAAGAGGAAGAAGCAGTGGTAGGATATACAATAAATGAATCTCATTAAGACAGAATCGGCGGAGTGTTCACGCCCATACCGCTTAATGGCAAAATGCAGCGCTGTATGTACTCTGTAGACTGTTTGGAGGCTCTGTCAGGCTGGAAATTGACCTCTGATGTTTATTTGGAGTCCTTTCTGGAGCTTGGAACTCTGTGCTGCCACTCTGAAATAAACGAACTGGTGGAAGATCTGCACGGTTTCTCCCTCCCTCCATCACTGCGGCTCATACAGTCTTTAATGAAGCACCTGTCTGTGTATTTAATTACTTATGGGCTCGAGGAGGTATGGAGACCTCTGTAGGAAAGGTGTACGCCTGGAGAAAGAGTACTCTGCTGTTAAGCAGCGCAGTAATTACTTGCTGGTGCGCTCTTAGTCTTCGAACTGAGCTTCAATCCTTTGAACGCGGGGTTAACGTTTGATTATGTCAACAACAGGTGTTAACCCCTTGAAACCTTCAGCTGATCTGTTGGCAATGCTGAGAAAACCTCTATGCGACCTCTGCATAATGAAATAAAATTATCACAGAGCCCGGGCAGTGGTGGCGGAGGAAATGCAGGGAAGGCGGAGGAACGGTGGCAGAATAGTGGAGAATCAATGGAGACAGCAGAGAGGAGCGGAGAAATGAACGCACAGAGTGAAAAAACCAAAGTTTAGCGTTCGGGCGAATTACACAGGAAAACACCAAAAAACAATGAACAGATGAATGGAGTGGGACCCAGCGGAGGCGGAGGGCGAATGAACTCAAACCGTCAGATCTGGGAGGAACGGATGGCTAGGATGCAATCGGAGGATGGAAAGAGGGACTTGCGATTGCGATCGGGGAGGGGAAGCGATTGAGCACTGACCGTCGATCTGACGGGGAGATCAACGGTGGAGAGCACAATCGGAGGGGATCAGCGATTGGCGAAGGACCGTCAGATCAGCATGAAAGTGGACGGCGGAGATCTAATCGCTCAATCGCAATCGGGGGTCACATGAAATGGTTTGCGATTGTGATCGGAGGGGAACTTGCGATTGAGCGCTGACCGTCAGATCGCGGGAAGGAATGGACGGCTGCGATGCAATCGGGAGGCAAACAGAAGGTCTTGCGATTGCGATCGGATGGATGGTGCGATTGAGCGCAGACCGTAGATCTGGGCGAAAGCAGACGGTGGAGATTAAATCGGAAGGGCAGTGCGATCGGGGAATCGGGAGTTGCGATGGCCGTCGGATCTAAGCGAGGATGGACGGCGGAGATTTAATCGCTCAATCGCAATCGGGGGTAACGCGAAATGGTTTGCGATTGCGATCGGAGGGGAACTTGCGATTGAGCGTTGACCGTCAGATCGCGGGAAGGAATGGACGGCTACGATTACATCGGGAGGCATGCGGAAAGACTTGCGATTAGCGATCGGAGGAACAGAGCGATTGAGCGCTGGCCGTTGATCTTGGGAAGAATGGACGGTCGGGATGCAATCGGAGGATGGGAAGAGGGGCATGCGATTAATCAGAGGGCACGATGTGAATGTTGCGATTGCGATCGGGCGGAGGGCTGCGATTAGCGCTCCGCCGTCAGATCTTGTGATAGATCGACGGCCCACAACTCATCGCGGGACTTATGTGTTTAAACAAATCGCATCGGGGTTTGCGTTCTGAAAGATTTGCACACAGCAGCCTTGGGTTGCGATTGTGGCTGAGACTTAAGCACTTGGTCCCAACGCCGGGTCATATGTGGGGAAGTGGTTAAGGGGCTTGCGGGAAAGGAGTAAACCCTATCAAAAAGATCGAATATATGGTTTGGGTTTGGCCCTTTTTAATGGGTTTAAAGGTGAAGGGAAAGACGATAGAGGGATAAAAAAAGAGGAGAAAAGGCCAACAAAGGGTAAGAGGGGGAAATTAAAGGGGATTTTGAGGGGAATTTGAGGGGTAAGAAGGGAAATAGATGGGGAGACAAGGGGGGATAAGAAGAGGCTAAACAAGGGTAAAATAAAGGGGAAAGGAGGCATTTGGGCATTTCTTCACATAGCAGAGAGGCCTTAAAGGGGAACCAGCAGAGGGGAATTCATCGAAGGATAAAAGGCACAAAGAGGCTTCAAGGAGACTGTATTTTCAGAGGAAATGCATTCCTTGAAGACTCAAAAACAATTTAGCCCCCTATTTGCTTGTCAAAAATTTCATAGGGGGGCTAACTGTGGCTCCACATGGGGATGGCTTCTTCTTGAAGGAGTCAAGAATTCAGAAATTGATCTCTTGGTGTAGGCCAGATGCCTGCTGCTTCAACCATCCTTTTCTTTCCTTGATCAGCTGCCACAAACTATGAAGACATCATATCAGCAATAAAATTCTCCCAAACAACTACCTACCCACACTATAGTCCTATCATTTTACTTCTTGGGTGCATTTGGACCTGTAGACCCTTTTACATCATTAATCTTTACAAACAGGAAAAAATGAACATATTCTACTTCTACCCTTATACTCCATGAGACCAGATTAGACTGTTGGCCTCATATGTTTCTCTACCTACACTACTACCTGCTAGGATTAGACTGTCTAGCAGGTTTCTTCTCTACCTTCTAAAACAGAAACTGAAACAACTAATCCACTTGCTCATAGACTGAGCTTTATTGAGCTTCCTACCTACCCTACCCTAACTGAAAAACTCTGATGGTTTAGGTGATGCAGTAATGCCAATGCAGCCAGTCAAGTAATAGCAAAAAATGATATGGGCACTGACTGCCTGCCAGAGATAACCACAGGGTGCTCTGCATGTGGTCCTTCAAAACTGAAGTCACCATCAGTGGTGACCAATTCTGATGCGCTTGGCTCTTGCAAAAGATTAATGCTTGTGGAGCTGAGCCAATCAGGGCCTCCATGTAGTCTGCCACAGGGTCAACAAACTCATGATGTAAACTTTTTTCTTTAAAGCCTACCATGACTGATAGGCTGTCTGCATCCTGGGTAGCTTCAATCACTGCGTCTGTAGTGAGGCCTTCGTAATCACACTCCTCCTCTTCCTGGTTGGGAGTATTTGGCATATGGGCATCGACCAGGAATACCTCCTCTTCCTCTGGATCAAGGCCGAGACGCCCGTGGGGAAGGAGATCTTGCTCATCTTCACTGCAGCCTGAGCTAGAGGGCTCATTATATTCAACAGTGCTGTCCTCTAGTACCACAGGCTGGTTCTGCTGCAATGGGCTAAACTCTGTGAAAAAACCAACATATTCTTGAGCGGGGGCTTCTTTGATTACCTTAATCCCTTCGGGAGAAGGCTCTGGATATTCGTTCTGTTCAAGACTTCCCTCATCTCTTTTCTCCTCATCCTCTGCGCTGAAGAGCTGCTGGCCTCTATCCGCTTGGCAAGTATGACTGATGTTTGGATATAAAGCAGATAGAAGATTCAATGAATCTTCGTCTGCTATCATGCTTTCAACACTTTCTCCATCAGTATCATAGATGGCCGGCATTAGCTCATTATTTTCTTGAAGTTGATGGTCGTAGTCTTCCTCCCATGAGACCTCTGATGATGGCCGTGCAAGCTCATTTTCCCTTTGGAAAAACTCATCGCCAGACAAATCGACATCGGAGAAATCATAATTACAAGCATCGTCACCCATCAAGTCTTCTGGACTCTCAGCGATTATTTCTTCAAAATACTCTGCAAGTTCATTTTCTGACTCAAGCTCTGGTTCATCATACATGCTTGCCATGTGACTTCTGTCTTGCAGAGATCTGATTTGTCTTTCTTGGGGACAAGGAGCAGGTCTTTCCCACTCATCCTCTCTAGTTTCAGCCTCATCTTCCTGCTCTTTTGCTTTCAGCAAGGAACTGGCAGCCTCTATCAGTCTTTCCAGCTTGTCCTCTAAAGAGGTCTGCGCTGTTTGCTCTGTTCGGTCCTTCCTTGCTGCTCTTAATCTTTCCTCCCTGCACTGTATGTTGTATTCGACAGTGACTGCTATATCCTGCATTTCCTCCAGGCTCAAAGGCTCTTTTTGCCTTATATAGAATTCCACCTCGGGGTCAAAAGAACTGGGATAGTGTAATAAAGCCCATCCCAAAGGTGGTTTTATATCAGAAGGCATTGCATCATATACCTTATTGAACCTGGCTGAAAACTCTTGCACTGTCTCCCCTGGCTGCCTTCTCAAATTCTGATATTCTTTTAGGATGAGGAGGGCATTCTTCGGAGCCGCCCATCTATCAAGGAAAACTTGAGAAAACTGATGGAAGCAGAAAATGCTTGCTTCTGGAAGGCCTTTGAGCCAACTCTTAACATTTCCTTGTAACGACAAAGCAAACATCCTAATGCACACATCATCTTCTGCTATTTCATACAGCTCAAGTAAATACTCCAGATTTTGAACATGTTCTTCAGCAGAGGGCCCTTTATTTTCCCCATCAAAATGAGGCAGCTGGTTTATTAATTCTGTAGGCAGGGGTTGGAAGAAGAGAGGTAAAACCAGAGGCTTATATCTTTCTATGACCTTCGTAGGTGTGGGTGATGCAACAATAGGCTCATGGTTGCTTGAAGCTTCTTGACGAGTGGGAGATACAACATGAGCTTCTTGTTCCACCAGGTTTTTCATAGGAGTATAGGTCTGCTCACGGTCTGAAGACTGAGGCTTGAGATCTTTCCCATATTCATCATGGGTTTCATCCTTATACGCTCGATTAGGCTTAAAGTAGGATAGAACATAGTGGTAGACAAAAACAATGAATTCTTTAAACCAAATCCAACCCGTATGTTCTACCCTTCTATGAGGTCTGGCCATCTTTCAGGTTCTTCCTCCAGTGGAGTCTTCTAGGATTATGGAGTGTGGAGTCGCCAGGTGGATGAGTTTATTTACATTTGGAAAGCATTTCTTGTCCTATCGGCGCGTGACCAATCTAAAGGCAAGATCTCCATCCCAGTATGGTCGCCATTATGTTGCATTGTCATCAAGTTGGCGGTGTGAAGACCAAATGTTGAGACAACATCGAGAACCACTTTGGGGCCCTAGGATCTCGCCCTCCTGGACCCGGAGAGGGGGATCTCTCCAAATAGAGCAAAGAATGATGTATCCTTGAAGCTGGAATAAGATGTTAGGCTGGTTATGAAGCACAAAGAAGGGTTTAAAATATTTGGTTGAAGAGTACATTGGGCTGGTTAGGAGATCATAGGCCAGGGAAAGTGATGAGAGGAAAGAAACAAAACGCGAGGAGGGTTGACAAAGAGGATGGGCCAAGGCAGTGCCATCCATGAGCTGTGGGTCATGATAGGAGGAGAATTACTTGCATCCACTAGCCAAGGCTTCCAAAGGGCAAGTCATCTACACTAAAGGATCTTTTTAGATAGATGATGGGGTGGAACATTAAGGAGGAAAGTGAAAGAAGGAAAGCGACCAATTTCTGTCTATAGATCAGGTCAGAGGTCCTTTAACTCCAGACCTGCTTGGACATACTCTAAGGCAGCTTTCAAAGGTGAACAAAGGGGCAGCTTATAGATCGGACCAGAGGTCATTTAACTCCAGGTCTGCTTTAGAAACTCCAAGGAAAAACGGAGATAAGATCACAAAGAAGCATCTAAGAGGCAACCCCCAAGTTCATACATCAGCCAGCAGGCAATAACATCCGCTGCACTGGTTAAACCCCACAAATTCACTCTTAGATACACATAAAGCAGAAAACATAACGGTAGGGAGAGCAGACAGCATAGGGCACCTAACAAGGGTGAATCCTATACCATTATTCCGATGCCTACCAGCAGAACATGAAACAGTATGAAAATGTAATGAACAGAGTAAGAAAACATCACCAATAGCAATAGACCAGGATCCTGTGAAATGTGCTCTGATTAACAAATGCAAAACCAGTCATGTACAATAAGCTCAATGGCTGTTACAGTCCAGACTTCTCCTCCCAGCCTATTACATACAAACGACTCTGCAACTTCCCCCCACGACTGTTCTAACAGTCAAGAATGAATCCCTCTAACAACAAACTACCAGCGACTGAACAACAACCTCTACAACACGTTCTCGGGGATCTTTTATAGGAGAAGAGGAAGAAGCAGTGGTAGGATATACAATAAATGAATCTCATTAAGACAGAATCGGCGGAGTGTTCACACCCATACCGCTTAATGGAAAAATGCAGCGCTGTATGTACTCTGTAGACTGTTTGGAGGCTCTGTCAGGCTGGAAATTGACCTCTGATGTTTATTTGGAGTCCTTTCTGGAGCTTGGAACTCTGTGCTGCCACTCTGAAATAAACGAACTGGTGGAAGATCTGCACGGTTTCTCCATCCCTCCATCACTGCGGCTCAGACAGTCTTTAATGAAGCACCTGTCTGTGTATTTAATTACTTATGGGCTCGAGGAGGTATGGAGACCTCTATAGGAAAGGTGTACGCCTGGAGAAAGAGTACTCTGCTGTTAGGTAGCGCAGTAATTACTTGCTGGTGCGCTCTTAGTCTTCGAACTGAGCTTCAATCCTTTGAACGCGGGGTTAACGTTTGATTATGTCAACAACAGGTGTTAACCCCTTGAAACCTTCAGCTGATCTGTTGGCAATGCTGAGAAAACCTCTATGTGACCTCTGCATAATGAAATAAACTTATTACAGAGCCCGGGCAGTGGTGGCGGAGGAAATGCAGGGAAGGCGGAGGAACGGTGGCAGAATAGTGGAGAATCAATGGAGACAACGGAGAGGAGCGGAGAAATGAACGCACAGAGTGAAAAAACCAAAGTTTCGCGTTCGGGCGAATTACACAGGAAAACACCAAAAAACAATGAACAGATGAATGGAGTGGGACCCAGCGGAGGCGGAGGGCGAATGAACTCAAACCGTCAGATCTGGGAGGAACGGACGGCTAGGATGCAATCGGAGGATGGAAAGAGGGACTTGCGATTGCGATCGGGGAGGGGAAGCGATTGAGCGCTGACCGTCGATCTGACGGGAAGATCAACGGTGGAGAACATAATCGGAGGGGATCAGCGATTGGCGGAGGACCGTCGGATCAGCATGAAAGTGGACGGCGAAGATTTAATCGCTCAATCGCAATCGGGGGTCACATGAAATGGTTTGCGATTGCGATCGGAGGGGAACTTGCGATTGAGCGCTGACCGTCAGATCGCGGGAAGGAATGGACGGCTGCGATACAATCGGGAGGCAAACAGAAGGTCTTGCGATTGCGATCAGATGGATGGTGCGATTGAGCGCAGATCGTAGATCTGGGCGAAAGAGGACGGTGGAGATTAAATCGGAAGGGCAGTGCGATCGGGGAATCGGGAGTTGCGATGGCCGTCGGATCTATGCGAGGATGGACGGCGGAGATTTAATCGCTCAATCGCAATCGGGGGTAACACGAAATGGTTTGCGATTGCGATCGGAGGGGAACTTGCGATTGAGCGCTGACCGTCAGATCGCGGGAAGGAATGGACGGCTGCGATTAAATCGGGAGGCATGCGGAAAGACTTGTGATCAGCGATCGGAGGAACAGAGCGATTGAGCGCTGGCCGTTGATCTTGGGAAGAATGGACGGTCGGGATGCAATCGGAGGATGGGAAGAGGGGCATGCGATTAATCGGAGGGCACGATGTGAATGTTGCGATTGCGATCGGGTGGGGGGCTGCGATTAGCGCTCTGCCGTCAGATCTTGTGATAGATCGACGGCCCACAACTCATCGCGGGACTTATGTGTTTAAACAAATCGCATCGGGGTTTTTGCGTTTACAAAGGAATTTGCACCTGCTTGGCCTTCCGATTGCGATTGGCGCTCGGGACTTAAGCGCTTGGTCCCCGCGCCGGGTCATATGTGGGGAAGTGGTTTGAAAGGGGCCTGCGGTAAAGGAGCTAAGCCCTATAATAAGATCGGAATATGGGTTTTGGCCCCTTTTTAATGGGTTTTAAAGGTGAAGGAGGGGAACGATAGAGGGATAAAGAGGAGAAAAGGCCAACAAAGGGTAAGAGGGGGAAATTAAAGGGGATTTTGAGGGGAATTTGAGGGGTAAGAAAGGAAATAGATGGGGAGACAAGGGGGGATAAGAAGAGGCTAAACAAGGGTAAAATAAAGGGGAAAGGAGGCCTTTGGGCATTTCTTCACATAGCAGAGAGGCCTTAAAGGGGAACCAGCAGAGGGGAATTCATCGAAGGATAAAAGGCACAAAGAGGCTTCAAGGAGACTGTATTTTCAGAGGAAATGCATTCCTTGAAGACTCAAAAACAATTTAGCCCCCTATTTGCTTGTCAAAAATTTCATAGGGGGGCTAACAATCACCACCATTATCGCTCCTAAGAGCCTTCACTTTATTCCCCGTATATTTATCCACCACTGCTTTAAACTCAAGAAACTTTGAGAATGTCGGATCTTTCTTCTGCATGAAGTAGATCCAGCACTTATGAGAAAATTCATCAACAAATATCACATAGTACTTATGTTTTGCTGTTGAAGCAACAGAGAATGGTCCCCACACGTTTGTGTGAACTCTCTCAAGGATCCCCGAGGCTCAATTCTCCTTCTCATGAAAGGTGGAATTTACATATTTTCCCATAGTACATCCCTTACATGTGTGTGACTGTGCAAGTGTACCCTTGGGAAGACACATAGAAATCTGTTGCATGACTTTCAAGGCTCCGTGGTGAAGATGGCCCAATCTCGTATGCCATAACTCACCCTCATCCCAGCTCACCACTTTGTCCACCTTTCCCATCAATGCTACGCATCCATATACATCCAGCATGTAGATATTCTTAACTCGAATCCCAATCTTCTTGGCTTGTCCTGTTTTTTTGTGTTGTAGGAAAGATTTTCCTTCACTGAAAACAACATCATAGCCTCTATCCTCCAACATTGCAAATGAGACTAATTTTTCTTAAAACCTGGTACATTCATTACATATTTCAATTGAAATGGTTTACCTGACTATCTCTAGAAGGTAATGGCACCAATATCGATAATACTGTACCACCTGTCATCACCCATTTCGATATGCATCTGGAGATCCTTCTCCTCCAAGCTACTGAAAATTTCATTGCCTCTCGTCATGTTAAAGGATGCACCACTATCCAAATACCACACAGATCCAAATTCACTTGAAACCATGCATGTGATTAATGAGAAGTTAAGGTCAAATTGCGAGGCCAAAGCCTCACCAGCTGCAGATCCTGAAACCTTCTTATTCTTCTTCTTTTGTGGATAGTTAGTAGCATATTGCCTATGCTCGTGATAGTGAAAACACTTCACTCTGGACATGTCGCGCTTATTTCAATCTTTTGACTCGGATTTGGAATAGAACTTATTTTTTTTCCCCTTCTTCACCTTGGCAACCAAAGCACAATATTATTTATCTTCATTCTTAGATGAAGATCCATCTTTGGTATTTCGTCGGAACTCCTCCTGCACCAAATCCGACCACAGTCGTTCCCAATCTGGCAGGTTTTACCTTCCATTGACAGAGTCTTCTTAACTATGCCAAATCTTGGGAAGTCCTAGAGCTAGACTCACCAAATCATCATCAATGACAGTAACGCCAGTGCTCTCGATCTAATCCCGGCATTGGACAAACTTTGTTAAATATTTTGGCATGGAGTCACCTTTCTCCATCTTGATCTTCCTGAGTTTATCTTTCAGTGCCAATTTCATATGGTCACTGCTGCTCTGAAATAGATATTTCAAAGCTTTCCACATAACATATGGTGTTTCTTTACCATGGAGACTTGAGACAATGTGGTCTCATACTCCTTCCAGTAGGATTCTCCTCGCCTTTGCCACTTTCTTTTGCCATGCATCAAGATTTGCAGCATCTGTCACAACGGGTTTAGGAACATCATTGTCAATGAATTTCTTCAAGCCATTGTCTTCGAGTATTGCCTCCATCATGTCCTTCCAAGAAATATAGTTAGAGCTTCCTTTGAGTGCATACTCCAATCTCAATCCATTGAAATCCATTTCGATCCAAAATCAGTTGTAGCACCAAGAAAGTCTTTCTACAAATTGAAATTCTATTCAGTCTCAAACTCATCTCCTCCTTCACTATTGTGATTTCTTATGCTCTGATACCATGTAGAAATTATACAACAAGCATGTATATCATGGATTCAATATGATATAACAATGTACTAAACTTAAATACTGAATCGCTTCTACAAATCAATTGCGTAATTAAAAACACAATTTCCAATCAGATGAAGCAAAGAATAATCAATTAAACCACAACACAGATAATTTATCGGGGAAATATTATTGCTCAAAACCCCACTATATTCTATTGTATATTCAAAATGGATACATGAAACAATTACATAAAACTCTTCTCACAAGAGCCCTCCTGTACTCAGCGAATTGTCTCACACTGTCCTGGATAAAAATGACCAATACTTAGCCAATTTATGCCTCCTAACAGCCTTCCTTGCTTGCTCAAATCAAGTGGAATGCAATCCCTATTCCATAGGAATTTTGGCCTTCCTTAACTACGAAAGGATCATGGGAAATCCAATGTGTGTTTGGTTGCATGGGTGCAACCCAATAATCCTACAACTGATAGTTAACTTCCCTTTCACCTAGATCTCAACTGGGTCTCCACTGGAATTGACATGCATGCAACTAATAATAGTAAGTCCTCAGTTGCATGTGAGATCAATGATTGTGAATTAAATAATATTTAATTCACTTGATCTCTCACTAGTGTATCAAATAGCTACATCTATCACAACTGAGTTTAACTCACTTAACTGAGTTAAAATGATTACAACATGCATTAACTAATGCACCACTATACTTTTAACTATGTTACAACCAGAATTACTCTACATGCCTCACCAACTACCCTCAACTCGAAATTCATGAGTTAACTGAGTTTATCACACTCATTTAACTATTACAAGTTATTTTGAGATTAGATTACATTTTATTGTCCATCTTAATTAAGGGATAACTAAAATATACATACACCAGATTTAGCCCACACCAATGTAGGTGTTGCTAAGACCTGTGGTCCCACACTAGTGTAGGTGCTGCTTGGACCTCCTGGTCCCACACTAGCGTAGGTCTTGAAATTTCTTATTGAACTTCAATAATATGGACAATGTTTCCAAAGTGACCTTATGATGTTCAATATAAATGAAAGAAATAACACAAAGAAGAGATGGTGGAAAGTCTTTGATAGTAGGTTGCCTTACTGTTACAAATAAAAGCACCAATTCCAGTGTGTGCGAAAAATTAAGGTTTTTCCCTAAGTCTTTCACCAGTGTGTCTTTCCCTTCCAGTCCTTTTCTTTGTATGATTTACATGTTCTCCCCTTCACTCAAGTTGGTTTGATTGGCTCGTTGGCTTGGTTTTTGGTTGTTTTTTTGTTGTTATTTATGTTGGGATGTGCATCCTAACATCCTAGTTTTTTCTAGGATCGTGCATCAATTTCCTAGTTGCGTGCTTCACGGAACATCGCCCTACTGATTGAGTCAGTCTCCTTTCTTGGTGAGCCATATCTAGTTGATTGCCTTTTTCTTTTTGGTTGATTGAGTGATCAATTCTTATGTGCATTTCCAAGTTCATTTGGTCTGCTTGTTCACTTGTGAGCATAGATTACATTGTTGATTGTTCAACTGAAAAGTCTTATTTGTATGATTGCTTGATGTAAAAGGGAATGAATGCCTTGTTTTGAGCCCAAGCTTTGGAAGTCCTCTTCGTGCTTGAAATCATATGTCTTTTATCCTTTTGAGTAATTTCGTTACAAAGTGTTTGAAACAAGATTGTATTCTTAATGTTTGGTTGCATCCTTTTTGCATTAAGAAAATTTGTGTTCTTTTAGTTTTCGAATCAAAGTTTGTTTTTCATTAAAATGCATTAGATCAAGTTGCATTGAAAAGTCATGTTTGAAATTTATCATTGAACTTAGATTACATTTTTGAATGATTGAAAACTAAAATTTGCATTGAGCGCATTCTCTTTCATTGAAATCATGCATTAAGTAGATTCTCATTTCATCGAAAAATACATTGAGTGCGTTCTCATTCATTTAAAAGAAAAAGGAAATTGTGCATAGTTTTCAAAAAGAGAATTTTGCAAATATTACATTGCATAATTCGTATCTTTGAATGTTTTAGATTAATTTGGGATCGTGAAAGTCATCTAGCTAGGAAAATTTTTTGTTTGCAGTATTATTGTTTGTTGAATCTTTGTTTGAGACTCTTCCCTTTACTAGATAGCATTCATTGAATTGAAAGATTTATTTCCTCATATGGTTACATATCGAAGTTCTTCGATGACAGTGGTAGGGCCTTGAAATTGAAACCTAATTCAAGATAAACCATTAAAATTTATTCAATCAATCTAAGGAAACATTGAAACTTAACGCTCATTTTTAGAGGTCTAGGCTAGTGACGTGTTCCGACGTCATTAAGCCTAGTAGTTGTAGCTTTCCATCCGGCATTAGATAGTGCTAGTATGGCCTTGTGCTCCCCGTACCATCGCATATATAAAGGGAGACCCTCATATGTTACAATCCTTTATCCATAGGAATTCGAGCCTATCACCCTATAATAGTGATACACAAACACAACATTCGGGGAGATTGACTATCGTACGTCAAGTCCTTGGTCATTTATCTTTCATTTGATCTCCAAGGTGTATATTGCAGTTCACGAGAGCTTGGTACACCCTCTTGCTTAGAGTTCTTGAGTAGTCATTTTGATCTTTCCCCGACTCTTTAAAATTTTAAAATTTCATCGAGCCCTTGTCATTTGGAGCTCGTTAAAACTGAAAGCGACTAGGGTCACCTTTTATCCTTTTCTCGACTCTTAAAACATGAAAAGGAGAGTTTTGTTTCAGTGTCTTAAAATTAACTTCCCACAAAATATTCATGGTTAATGTTGTATTCCTTAGTGATTCTTAGGGTGAGGTCAATGGAAACATTTCCTGGGTTTGCCAGTCAAGGATCCCCATCCGATGGGAATCCTGGTCATTTTCCTTCTTTTGGCAATGTTGGCTCTCCTTATATGGCGACATTGTCCCTTCCTGGGTTAACTATTGCTTTACTCGTTTGGTTATTTTCAACCTCAGTGGTCCTGAGTGTTCCAACCTCTGTCCAAATAAGTTCTCCTCCACCTGAACCATGTCAACCCCATGTTGATCTTCAGGTCGACCCCTCACCTTCTTCCCTATTTCTTCACCTCGTTCTCCTTCTTTGCATGGTGAAATTTTGGATTCTAGTAACCAGGTGGCTAAGCAGAAGAAGAAGAAGGAAAATAAGCTAGGGGGGAATTAGAAACTATTGCTACCCATGTAGCTACTATCGAGAAACCTCCCACTCCATCTCGCATAGTCAAATTTCCTTGCAAGCTATGTGAGGGTGATCACCTTATTCGTGATTGTCCTGGTATTCCCAAGGTGCTAGAAGTGTGGTCCATTGGCCTGATTCATCCTTCGTCATCAACCTCTGGACATCATGTTAATAATGAGCCTTCAGTGAAAGATAATGAGACTCGTAAGAAACAAGGTAAGATCAAATTTCCCTGTAGGTTGTGTGAAGGGAACCATCCCATTCATATTTGTCCTTATATGGATGAAGCCTTTAAAGTATTGGATACCCTTTCTACTTCTGAATCCTTTCTTCCTGTCGGTTACCGCAAGTTTTCTTCAAGTCCTCCAATAGTTGATCAACCCATTGATCGGGATTCATCTCCAGTTGATTCTGCTCTCTCTGAAAGTCAGTCTCCTGAGTCCATTTCTGACCAATCATTGGTTGAGAAAAAGGTCGACCTAATTCCACCTACAGTTCATCACGTATTTTCTGTCGAGAGTGGGTCTCATCCCTGTCAGGTTATTTTAGTTTCCTCTGATTCCCCGGGGTTGAAGGGTGATCCTCCCATTTCCATGATCCAGGAAGGTGATCCTCTGGCTCCTGTCGCCATAGTTCCAAAAATTGATCCTCCTGCTCTCGTTCTCGGCACCCAGGAGGATGTTATTTCCACTCCCGTAACGCAAGGGGATAATCCTCCTAATCTTATGGCACCCCCTCCATGTAGTTTGGTCGCTTCCTTTAATTGGATTCGATTCGTGGGATACTGTCTTCCTTCTTATGTGCCTTTTGAGATCACAATACAGGCCTATAATGTGGCCATACCTAGCACAATTATAGATGAAGGCACATCTGTTAGTATTATGTCTTCAACTACTTGGAAAGCTTTTGGTTCTCCATCACTTGTGCTTTTTATGTAGAATCTATTGGCTTTTAACAGAGGAACCATTCAACCGTTAGGGATCCTTCCGAAGTTTCCTATTACTTTAGGAGGGAAAAATTTCTATATAGATGTGATGGTGGTCCAAGGCCGATTTTAATTTACTCTTAGGGCGCGAATATGCTTACGCCATGGACGCGCTTGTCTCTTCCCTCTTTCGTGTGATCTGTTTTCCACACGAAGGTCAGATCGTGACCATTGATCAAATTTTATTCTTTGGTCCTGATGTGCCATCTGGTCTACCGCCGTCCCTTCCTAGTCCTTACCTGCCGGTGATACCTTTCCCACCGCAGGTCAATTATGTGGCCACCTGTTCCATGTCTGCGTTTGCTGATAATTCAATTAGTGAGGTAGTACACCATGTACTGGGGGCATTGGATCCTAATTTCCAAAGTGTTGTTCTCCCATCAGATGAGAACCTCTTGGAAGCCATGACTTCTTATTCGTCATGATCAGGTCTTTCGGAGAAAAGTTTGTTTTCTTGTGTCAAGCTCCTTCAAAAATGAAACAAGCTCTTATGAGGACAATTTGTTTACTATGTCAACCTCATTAAAAAATGAATTAGGCCATGAGGATGGTTCTTTTACTGTGTCAACCTCGTTAAAAAATGAAACTGGTTTCAAGCATAGTTTTCTAAAAAGTTTCAAGCTTGTGTAAAAATGAAACCAACTTCAAGCAGAGTTTCCTGGTTTCAAGCTTGCGTAAACATGAAAACATTCTTATTTTACCTCTCGTGATTTCCATTTTAACTGCCTGTTTTGCCATATGAGCCTTTGTTTTCTCATTCCATTGTCACCATATGCTTGGCCGATCATACGCCTTCACTTGATTGTTTTATCCATTCATGAGGAACCGCTACAATGAGTAGTCTTGTTAGCCAGCCTCACGACCTTTACTTGTTTTGAGCAGTTCCACCATCACCGGGAACAGTTGCTACCATTAATACCACTCGTTCCTCCAGGAGGAGTGAACTTTCAACTCTTTTCTGACTCTTAAAAATTGAAAATATTGTCGATACTCTTGTCATTTTGAACTCATTAAAGGCTTTGAAACATCGTTTACCCATTTTTTGGGCCGGGATAAACTATTTACGAAAAAGGAATACCTTAGCCAATCACGACTAATAGGTTCTCTCATATATTGTTTTCTATCTTTTTGGATCTGTGAGACTACCTACGAAAAGGGACCTATTGGATTTTTCTTTTCTGCTTCTTTTCAAACTCTCTAAACATGAAAAGGTGTCCAGTTCTACCTTTTTCAGACTCGTTTAAAATAAATGACATCAGAGATCGTCATCATGACGTTACCGAGTTCCTCATTCCTAGGGCTCATAAAATGTACTAGGATGGATTTGTCTGAAGGAAAAACTTATATGACAAGCATATTCTATCCTCTTCTAGTTTGTGTACAAATAAAGAGGTACTCACCAGAAATGATGGGGGAAAACAAAAATTATTTTTCATTTGTGTTGGCAGTATGTCACTCTTCAACATGACACTTATCTGCAGTTCGTGTCGGGTTGGGATATCTTAACTCTGTCACTTTTCCTCCATGGGTTTGGGAAATCCGTTTTCCTCTCATTCTATTACCAATATTGTCAACATGACCTCTGATCCTATTTGAGTCAAATGCTACCAAATTCCATATTTGTGTCGTTGATATGTTTAAGAGAAAATCCTTCTGGAGTTTGTACATTCCCTAATTCTCTGTTTCAGTCTTGATTGACACTCATATTACATTCTCTATTTCGTGTCGATGATGTGAGATTCATTATGACCCTCCTTCAATGGATCATTTCCTATCGACTTCAGCTCATTATCCAAGAAGTCGATCTAGAGACTCATGTCTGGTACCTTAGATCTTGCATGCCCCAATGGCAAGTTCTTCGCACTCGAAGATCGGTTCTCATCAGTGGCCTTCGATCGAGTCATTTCATGGGTGTTCAACTTCATCTCCTTATTCACATCTCTTAAATTGTACTGTTAGTACCCTAAGAGCCATTGTCATCATTGGTGGTTTCTCTCACGCCTGTTAACAATTTACATCATTGACTAGTAATAAGGCGATTTTCCTGCATGTTCGACTTCAACTCATTTATTCGCATGCTTGAACTTGTACTTGATCGGGTTGTGATGGAGCACAAGACCCTGGATTTTATTCTATAGAGTTCAAGTTGCGAGGCGATATGATTTTTCCAGGATTGGATACATGTTTCTCTCAGATGGATGGTTGCGACCATACCATGAATCTATATGTGATCCTTCTCAGATGGATGGTTGCGACCATACCATGGTCTATTTTAAGGATGGTTGCATCCATATCTTGATTCATGTATTTTCATTAGATATTTCAGTTATGTATATGTATATATTCTTGATTTGCAAGTCTCCTGACAACAGTTTCTGGCTCCTTGCACGTACTTGTAAAGCATTTCACTCCTCACACGTGTTCGGACTTCATACTTTAGGGGGCATCTATTACACAACAATTTGTCACTATCCTTGTACTCCTCGTTCCTTGATCCTAGAGGAACCATACAGTGACCCGTGTGTACTTTCCAAGCATGGAATACATACCCCTGAACCACACTTTTTCTACCAATTCATCACCCTTTACAAATTTTCTAGAAGGTCCCTAAAAAAACCTGGTTCTCAAGCTTGGCGCTTTGTCTCAGTGTTTGACCCGCGCTGATAGCAGAGATTTTCACTAAGCCCATGTCGATCGACGCTCTGTCTTAATGTTTGACCTGCGTCGATCCTCTTTTGGAAGGTTTTTTAAACAGAAGCAGAGCTTTCGTGACTAGACACTTCACAAAGCAGAGAGCTGGAAGTTTGTTTTGAGGATATGGCCAAGGAATTCCCCTTTGGGCTTCTTGTTGCCATAAAATAGGAACTACTCCAAAGGATAAGATCTTTTCCCATTATTTGAGGGCCCATATCCTCCTCCTCCATTTTTATATAAGGAGACCTCTTTCACCTCTGTTTCCTTAGTTAGTGAGAGTTAGAGTTAGTTAGCTGGTTAGAAGAAGCAATCATAGCTTCGGGAGAATAGAGCATAGTGTGATCTTTTTTGTGTGTTAGGAACATGGTGAGATCTTGGACCTTTGTGTATGAGGGTGTTGCAAACGCGCTTGGATATGGACCTACTGAAGGAGAGCCTTAACATCAAGGCTTGGTTGTAAACTCCCATTGTCTTTATCATAATAAAATGCAACTGATGTTTATCTTCCAATCTTGTTTACATTTATAATGAGATTTCTAGCAGTCCTTGATCAGTTACATAGGTTGTAATTGTTTTATTTTTGTCATGATGTTATTCTTGTCATGGTGTCTTGACTGTCTGTATAGGTAATAGAACGTTGGTAGCAGCCTGTATCAAGCTTGAGAAGAGCGACGCATCAATAAGCTTCGACGGAAGATGACAACATAACATCAGAACAAGATAGGTCATGTTCCTTGCTCTGAATTTCATTTACAATCTAGGAAGGTAGATGTTAGTATGTTCCTGTAGTTACTAGACCCACCCTAGGGCTAGAGGGATCGCCTCTGTCCGCAGAGGGGATTTACCTGCACAACACTTACACATAATCTTTTGTCTTCAACTTTAGAGGAAATATTATTAGCGTGCAATGGAATTTAGAAAAGAGGAGTGCATCATTAAGGATTTTCAACTTTAATTTACAGAAACTCAAACTCTTTGCACTGTAAAATCAAAGGCCATCAGCTTCATTACTCTTTTCTAAGAAGAAAACATTAACACAAGATGTAACAGGAAAGACTTATCATACCCAAAAAATTCTGGAATCACTGTGAAAACTTTATTCATATGCACATGAAAAGTGAAAGTACAATATTGTATTTGCCTCTAAGGTCCAAAACTCTGGAACCCTCACTTCTCCTTTGAAAGTATTTTTATAAAAAAATTCAAAAGGATAGTTGTAAAACTCTTAACCTCCTAAACTACTTCGAGACCAACTGTCCTCATATTTGAACATTACATTTGGATGATAAAATTACATTGAAATAAAACATGTTGCTAAACATTATGAAATACAAATTTGTTGTTGGAAAACTGCTTGCCATTGGATGATTTTTTACTCCAAAACAGTAGAATGTCCTACTCTTGCATCAGTTTCTTGGGGTGACATCCATTATTTTCACTTCTTCCAGACATATGTGTTTGCATTTGAGCTCTTAGTAAACCTTACATGAGCCATTCAGAACTCATTGATCGTGTTGTATGTTAGCTTTTCAATAAAATAGTGTCCTCGTCATCCAAAGAAACTGAAAGTATTTATGCAGATAATTGACAACGGTGGCTCCTTTGATTATTACGGTATTTTCATGTGTGGAGTAAATTTTACTTTTACCTTCTACTAGCAGTGTTTCATAAGTCTCGCAAGGCAGCAAATTCCCTGGTTGGTCCCAACATGATGGTAGACATGCCTTGGATCTTTTGTCAAAAGCAGCATTAAACTTCATTACAGCCTCCTTTACTTCTTTCAATTTTTTCTGAGCCATTTTCCTATTTAAATTCTTCACTAACATTTTATTGATTTCTATTACATACTCAGTCATGTATTCAATTCTAGCTTCCTTTAACTCCAGTGCAGACTTGGAATTCAGAAAATAAATCATCTTCTTAGAAAACTGGGCTCTTTGCTGTAATTTCTACTTAGTACCCATGATTACACCCTCTCAATCTTTGAAAATATTCATTTCTTCCTCCATGTTCCCTTTTACCTTTTCTTTCAGTTCCTTGATTTCCTGGTAGGCAAGCTAGCAATATTTTCTGTATTTTTGAGTAGTCTCCTTTTTCATGAACAATTCATGTTTAGTGGCTTTGATGACCTTCATTACATTATCAAAATCATTTTGATTCTTTTTCATTTCATTTTCAGCAAGTTTCAACTTAGTCATGGCCTGAGTTAGTTTTGCAGTTGGATCTTTTGAATTTGCTTGCACCAGAATTGTACAAACATGTGAGTCAATTTTCTGTTGCAAGGAAATATTAATTTCTTTTATTTTAACCACTTATTCATTCCTTTTTAATAATTCATGAGTCAACACCTCTTTCTCGCTTTCAACCTCTGCCACCTCTGTAGCCATTTGATGTTCTACATAAGGTAATTTTAATTTCTTCCTGAGCACTTGAATTTATGCTTCAGCACCCTGCAACAATCTTTAAACTGAACTCCTATCTTTAGGGTTGAATCAATTTTTAATAACTTACTTATGCAACTCTTCATTTTGATTTTTTAATTCCCTTTAGTTTGCCTTTTCAAATTTCAGTTGTTTAACAACTTTCTCCAACATACCTTCAATTTTGTTGGCCGCTGAAAAGGTTTTATTCAAATCATTACAAATTAATTCTCCAGTTTGCCTTTGGAGATGAATTTTTTCACGCAAAGGAATCTTCTTGGCATATACTGTTAAATTAACAGTTTTGAAACCAGTTGAAGAGGGAACATATAATGCAGAAGGATGAGAAAAGGAAATATTTAGTTTATTTCTTTCTAAATCCATGGCAGATAACAACCTTGTTTGATAATTTCAAGATGATTGAGCCTATAGTTGGGTTTCCATGTTTTCTTGGATCTTCTTGTTTCTATCTTCAATTTGTGAAAACATTTGTTTGATCATTAGGAAAGAGCTCTGAGTATTTTCATCTGGATTGGGAGAGGATTGTAGGTTTTAACCCTGAACAGAAATTATCTACACACGAATCTTATAACAGAAAATAAACAATAGCGAGAGCATAAAACATAAAACAGATAAACACAGATATTTTCCCCTGGATCCCAAATCAAGACGACCAGCTTGATTTTTCATTATATTCCTTTTAGTATTGAAACACATATATATACATTCCGAAGAATACATGAACCCTAATCCATTAACCCTAGATTAAAACATAATCGTAGTTCCCTTGACCGGAACTACAAAAATACTAGGGGCCGAAAACCATCGTACCCCAAAACCATGTGCAAAACCATGCACAAAACCATGGGCGCAGACTACCCACAGCACATGCTTAGTCTTGGAAAGAATATAACACATACCCAACAAGGATGGTGTGCAAAATATCTCTCCTAACTGGAGTTGGAAACTAGAAACTAATGATGTGCTGCCTTCATCAGATAATTTTGATCTTTTAGTTGCTCCATATACATCTTCATCCAAATTAATGATATCCTCCATACCTATCTTTAAATTATTTTCATTTTGCAAAGGGGTTTCAAACTCTAATCCCCTTGTTGAAACAAATTGTCCTCCATTAGCCATCTTCACAATTTCTACTCGAGCTTCATGTACGAAAGGAGCACAGCCATTCTCCACTCTCCTGTTGGAAATTAAATGAAAAGGGTCATAGGCCCATTTTTTTCCCAATAATAAATCCATCCCTTCAAGAATTTTTTGGACTTTTTATGTTGCTTACTGTTACATAGAATTTTGTCACCGTCCCTGCAATCCCCATCCTGCACATTGGAGGACCATTTTTGTGACTTATATGAAGTGTCATGAGAATAACATTTCCTCTGTTGACTTTTCCTGGAACAGACCATCAAAAACACATGATTTTTGGTTGGCGCTAGCAGGAAGTTATGGCCTCGCGCCCATAAAGGAAATTAAAACTGGGCCCCGCGCCCATTGGAACTCCGTCTCGGTGAGTTGCCCACGCTGAGCTGTTTTTGGAAATTTTTTTAAATATAGAATCAAAGTTTCCATATAACTACTTCGTGGGCGAGTCAGCTTGGGTTGTTCAACTGAATAACGTTGAGCACCTTCCTTCAGCTTCTTGTTTCCTCCTTTTGGGGCAACCTCCCAAAGGATAAGGCCTCCCTTCCACCATTTGAGGGATCCCAACCTCCTCCTCTCCTTCTATAAATACATCTCTCTCACATAGATGCAACTAGCTAAATAGGAATTGCTGAGCATTTTGTTGAACTAGTTTGATATAGCTGGAGTGAGATAGAGCAGAGAGAGACCCTTGTCGAGAGAGAGCTTAGGCTTATTGCCTTGCCACATCCAAATTCCCCGACAAATGCTCAAGACATGTTTTGACTGGACTTGTTGAAGGATCACGATGTGTCAGGATGAGGATCAGGAGATCGCTGCTACAGCTACGACAAACGCCTTGGATCACAAGTAGGACAATATATCCCAACTCATTTCATTCATTAACTAGGGATCGATGCATTATCATGTCCTCTTGCTGCTAGACCCGCCCTAGGGATAAAGGGATCGCCTATGTCCATAGAGGGGATTTACCTACTCAACAAGTTGGCAACTCCACTAAGGATCAGTGTGTGTTTGTTGTCTCATTGTTTGTTGAGTGTTTGGATTTTCGAGTCGACTTTGGTTGTTTGATTTCTTTTCTGCTTTGCTTGGTTTGCCCGACTGTTTTTAAACCATCTTGTTCAGTTCCAGAGTGTCAAGTATGACCTAATCTAATTGGTTTTATCTTTTTCCCATGGTTTTCTAGCTTGGCGTAGTTTTCCTTGAACAGTCGAGCCGATTGGCACATGTTGCTTTTGTTACAAGTGCGCCAACCCCTGTTAGGCGCAGATTATAGCCTAACAGTCATGTTGAATCCTGTAGGATTTGATTTAACCTCTTTGCTGAGTTTTTGTTAGTAGTTCTTGGCTCTATATTGATTTTTTACCTTGAAATTGGTCTATTGGGATTGTTTTGACTATGTAGTCTCAGTATTCTCAGTTTTTTGTCCATCATCTTATCAGTGGAGTTTGTGGCCCTAGGGTTTCTAGGTGTCTTTTGCTTCTTGTTCGGCCCTCTCCTCACTGAGCCTTTTGAGTTAACTTCGAGTCACTTTGATTTTTGTCATTTCAATTTGCTCACTAATTGTGTTACTCTTTCTCTCAATTCTTCATGTCTTTGGTTCGTTGGATGATCACTCTTGTTTTGTTTGACTCTCCATTTTGTCACTTTGAGCATAGATTATGTTACTCATTGGATCGTTTTGAAAGCCCTTCGTTTGTTTGGAAGTGTGCATCCTTGTTTTGAGTGTGTTTTATGTTTGTATTGCATTTGATTTATTCATTTTATATCTTTACATTTGTAGTGCTCAAAACTAGTACTTGTTTTTCTTTTTAGTGTAACAATGCACTGTGAGCTTCATTCATCTAAAAAACAAAAAATTGCATTCTTTCGCTTGAATCGAAAATGGAAATGTTCTTTTGCATAACTAGCTCTTAGCGAACTAGGAAAGAGTTTTTGTTTTCTTTTTTGGTTGTATTATATGCATTAACGAAATTCTTCTTATGTTTTCATTGATTTCTACTTTGTTAAATATTCCTATCCTTCTCTTAGCTAGCATTCATTGAACTGAAATGATGTTCTTTTGCATGTAGTGTGCATTTAGGAATTCGAGATCACATTCGGTAAGGCCTTGAAATTGAAACATTAATTCAAGATCAACCTTAAAAATCAATTCAATCAACCTAAGGAAGCATTGAAACCTAACGCACATATTTTATAGGTCTAGGCTAGTGACGTGTTCCAACGTCATTAAACCTAGTAGCTATCATTCGCCGCCTGGCATTAGACGACAGTACTAATACGGACTTGTGCTCCCCATACCGTCACGTATATAAAGGGAGACCCTCATAGGTTGCAATCCTTTATTCATAGGAAGCCGAGTCTGCCACCTATTAACCATGATACACCGAACAGAGCATTCGGGGAGACCTGCACGTACGTCAAGTCCTAGGTCAATTCTCTTTCATTTGATCACCAAGGTTTATATGGAAGTTCACAAAAACTTGGTACACCCTCTTCCTTAGATTACCTAAGTAGTCATTTTGATATTTTCGTGACTCTAAAAAGTTAAAAGATCATCAAGCACTTGTCCTTTCACGCTTGTTCAATCTGAAAGTGACTAGAGTCATCTTTTTCCTGTTTCTTGACTCTTAAAACATGAAACAGAAAATTTCCATTTCAATGTCATAATATTAACTGCCTACGATCACATGCTCGTTAAAGTTTTCTTCTTGGCTTGTTTTTTGTAGTTCCTCAGTGTTTGATCTTGAAGCCTCAAATAGGCTATCTCATTTTCTTCTTGTGTTGAAATATTGTCACAGTAGCGGAACCACCAGTTTCGCCGTCTTATTCACTGCCTCCTAGTGATATTCCTTTTCCTGACGTTTCTTTGGAAACACCTCAGTCCACTAGGTCTGCCGATTTTTCGCAGCCTATTATCCCGAGTGTCTTGCCTCTCGCTACCCGGTCTCCTCCTGAAGGGTCAGTTGATTTCAATTGGCCATCTTAGGGTGCTTGGTCTAGTTTTGGGAACGAGGAATAATTCCCTCCTCTTACTTCGGGATTTCCATTATTAGTCGTTGCTTTACCCCCTAGTCCTCATCGTCTTTTCAACGATCTTACGACCTTGTCAGATATGGATTCTTCCAGTCCTATTGGCAGTGAAGCTTTTCCCATAGGATTTCCTATATGTCTCCAGTCAACCTTCCCCCCAATCAGTGTCTTTTCACCTGGTTATCATACTTTGGGTTAGATCATTTCTGGTGTGGAATCCATGGCACAGTCTAGTACAGTGGCTCCCACTGGAAGCTCGGTTTTTCCTACATTAGGAATGTCGCCTTCGACACCCATCTTCTCGGGCACTATTACATCTATCCCGGTCCGACCTACCATTTGTGTGCCTTCATCTGCACCAGTTGTTAGTACGACTCAGTCGTCAGCGTCTGCTGCTATTCGTAGGTCTATCTTTATCCATCCCACGATTCCTGTTAGACCCGCCGTGAGTGGATCGCAGCCTCGCGCTATGGAAACCCATCCTACGTGCACTGCACCTATGGTTTCTACTTATACATTCGATGACTGTCTATTGGAAATTCAGCGATGGTATGCTCCCTCTTTGTATTCTCAGCCACAGAATTCCACACCTCATGGTTCTCAGAAGCCGCAAGCTCCTAGAAATCCTCCCCATCATTATGATGCATACTGTAATCATGTATATTTGCCACCCATTGATCCTAATCAACTCGTTTATTTGCCTTCAACTAATCCATATCAGACCGTTTCTCATCAAGGACCATTTTTACAGGGACAACCCTCGGGCCTACAAGGACAACCCTTATAGGGACTACCTTTGGTCCAACAGGGACAACCCTTTGGTTCACAGGGACAACCTTATGGTCCACAAGGACAACCCTTACAGAAACAACCTTCGGTCCAACAAGGACAACCCTACAGTCCGTCTGGACAATCTCAGTTTCAACCACGAGCATCTTATGTTCCTAGGGGGAAAATGTATCCACCACAGGGACAACATTTTGTGCAACAACAACAACCTTACGTTCAGCAAGGACAACTCTACGGTCCTGCGCCGAGTCAACCTGGTTTTCAGGGGCAACCTTGTCCATCCCGACCATCAGGCCAACCTCTTCCACAAGGGCAACCCGATGGCTCTCATTATCTAGGCCAACCTGCTCCGTAGGGACAGCCTGCCCAACCTCAATAGTCGATTCAAATTGCTCAACCCGCTCAACAGCCGGTTCAACCTATTCAACCTGCTCAGCAACCAGTTCAACCTGTTCAACTTGCTCAGTAGCTGGTTCAACCTGCTCTGCAGGGACAACCTCCTCAACCTCAAGGCACTACTTACCCTCCTCAAGGTCAATTTCAAGCAGTAAATAGTGCGCCCCCAAGTTTCACTTATTACCCTCAAATTCAATCCCAGATGGTGTATAATCCACCTCAAGGCAATGCTTACATTCCACAGAAAAATCCATATGATGCTCAGCAAGGTCCTCAATGGTATGCTCAGAATCAATATCGCGGTCCTCAAACCCAATATGGGAAGAACTATCAGGCTTATAACCCCTACGGACATAATCCTCCTGAAAAAAACATATCGGGGCATAATTTCTCTCAACCTGGATGGAATTCTAACAATGGTATTTATCAACGACCTCCAATGCCTTTTAATCCTCAATTATTGTTTCTCACAACGTTCAAACTGCCTAATGTGTCAAAGTTGACGAAGGATCTGATCCTTCATAACCCGTATTGGCCTCTAGTTCCAACCAAAATTCCTGGTGATTGTCCCAAATTTGATGGCAAGTACGGAGAAGACCCCTAAGCACATGTTATGACATACCATCTTTGGTGTTCCTCTAACTCTTGGGTTGACGATTCTATCTAAATCTGTCTTTTCCAACGAACTCTTATTGGTGTCGCTGCTAAGTGGTACATCGAGTTATCTTGTGGCATATTTCAAGATTTCAATTCTTTAGCCATGGCTTTTCTCATGCACTTTCAATTAAATTTCGTATGAAACCGAGACGCACCTCCTCACATCCTTGAAGCAAGATTGAGCTACCCATATCTTAGATAATATTCATGAATGGAGGCATCGTTGTCGCCTGATCAAGTTTTAGATTCTTGATCAGCTTCTGACTAATTGGTTCACTATCTCTTTCATCAGTCCTATTGCTAAGGACATTGCTATGGGGGCATGCATCACTGAGGAACAAGCCATTGCTCGTGTCTAGTACCTTGATCTTTTGTACTCTCATTCTGGCACATTGTATGATCTCTTGCCTGATGCTCCTAGACCTGGAACATCCAAAGTACCAGCGACACCATCATTCGACAGTATTATTGGTTCTGTGCCTCAGACTTCTCGAAATTCTTCTCCTTTGAATCCTAGGAAGCAAAAATCTACTCCTTCCAATGATACTGCTTCTCATCCAACCCCAAATTTTGGTAAAACCACGAAAGTGAACGTTGTTCAGGCCAATCCAGCGAATACAAATTCCAAGGGTAAAAAGAAGGGTAAAGGTGAGGCCAAAGCCGATACCCCTAATAGGATTCTCATAAATTTCATGTTGATGACGGTTCACAGCGTAAACCAAAGTATCCTTGTTTGATTTGTGACAAAGAGCACTACACCAAGGATTGTCCTCGACGGGCCAAAGTGAGTCGATTGCTCAAAGCCACCCAAGGAACTCCAGTTTTTCTCAAAGAATTGTTTCAGTCACAGCAGACTCAGTTGGTAGAGAAACCTTAGTCCTCTGCCCCATTTGGCTCTGAGGTTTTCATGATGAACGGTTTTGCATCTGTTTTCATAGCTACTCGATCGAAAGATTATACCAAACCGCGTCTGGCAGCGGGGAAAGAGATTGTTGATGGTCCTCATCCTCCGCCTGCATCTAGCCCTCTTCAGAATGAAAGGCCCAGTACTGAGCCCATTGTACGACCACCTTCCAAAGGTGTACTCCGTAAGTCTTCTTACAATCCTAACGCCCGTGCTGCTCAAAATTACAGTATTTTCTAGGATTTGGCTCAGGCACCATCTACGATGTCTGCATTAGAAGTAATTCAGAGTTGTCCATCTCAACGGAAGGCTTTGCTATCTACCATCGGCGGGGTTGATCCTGTTGATTCGAGCCTTATCACTTTCGACTTGGAGAATTTCATCCCACGTCTCCCTCACCAGCTTGCACTCATCATACAAGTTGGCATTAATGAACTGAATATCCATCAAGCGGTCATGGACGAGGGTGCATCTACGTGCGTCATGTCATCTGCCTGCTGGAAAGCTATCGGTTCTCCAACTCTGAATTCATCTCCAAATTCTCTAGAAGCATTTGATGGAAGGGAATCTAAACCTCTTGGTGTTCTCGCTAGTTTACCGATTACTCTAGAAGGGAAAATAGTCAATGTCGAGGTTGAAGTAGTTGACTCCAAGCTCAATTACAATCTTATCCTCGGTCATAGTTGGACCCACTCCATGTTGTGTGTTCCGCCCAATCTCTTTCATGTTTTGTAATTTATGCACGAAGGAAAGATCGTTACTTTCGATCAGTTGTCGTTTTTCACTTCTTCTTCCAAGAACAACGTTCCATATGTAGATCAAATTCCTATGCCTTACGAAAGCATAGGGCTGGGTCTCTTCAAAGATACTGCCCTCATGGGTATTTTTCCTCTTCCTCCACCCGACACTGTTAAGGTTAATATGATCTCCAGGTATGATGATCCATGGATCATCCCTTCGCCCTAGCAGATTGATTCATTTGGAGATTCGATGTCGTTAAGTCTGATCGAGATTGATTATTGTGAACTTATTTCAGCTTTGGATCCTTCGCCTCTTGATCATGCTCCTTTGGGCATGTCTCTTGATACTTATTCTCAATCCCCTTATCTCGGCGATTCGGATTCGCCCGATCCCTTGAAAGAGATATTTCCCTCCGATGAAGCCATCATGGAAACTATGTCTATCGAGGATCCTCCTTGGGACTATATTCATCATCGTTCCTCATTCATGCCTAGCCTTGGGGCCATGTCTACATGTCTCGAGAGGTTTTCTTCTTAGGTTCCTTCTCCTCTGCTTCAAACGCCTATTCTGACACATGAAGTCTTTACAGAAGGAAACTTTAGTAACTTCACACAAATGATGCCTATCGACATTTCCATCAAACTAGGAATTATCAAGAACATCCATATTGGGGTGACCTGTTCTCCTGATGAGGTTCAGGTCTATACTAGTCTCTTTCGCGAGTTTCGCAACATTTTTGCATGGTCTTACGAAGATATGCTTTGCATTTATCCAAGTATAGTGGTGCATGAGATTCTTACCTATCCTGGTGCGAAACTTGTTCACCAACGTCTTCATCCTGTGCACCCTAGAAAGGCTGCCGCTATTATGGGAGAAGTTGAAAAACTTCTTAAAGCTAGTTTTATCTATCTGATTCCCTTGACAAAATGGGTTTCCAATATTTTTTCTGTAGATAAGAAACAGGGTACCATTCTTGTTTTTGTTGATTACCTTGACATTAACCATGCTTTCCCTAAGGATAATTATCCTACTCCTTTTATTGATCAAATCATTGATGACTGTGCTGGGAGTGAGATTTTTTCCCTTATGGATGGGTTTTCTGGGTACAACCAAATTAACATTTCTCCGGTCGATCAACATAAGACCGCCTTTATCTATCCTTGGGGTACTTTCTCTTATAAAAAGATCCCTTTCGGTATCAGAAATGTTGGGGTTACATTTCAGCAAGCAATGTCATATGCTTTCCACGATATCAAACACATTACTCAGCCTTATTTGGATGACCTTCCGGGTCATTTAGCTAAGCATAAAGACCATCCTGATCATCTCCATCATATCATTCTTTGACGTCGACACTATAACATCTAGCTGAATTCGCATAAGTGTGTCTTTTGCGTTGATTCTGGTAGACTCTTAGGGTTTATCGTTTCCAAAGACGGGATTCGTCTCAATCCACTCAAATTTGAAGCTATTATTAATCTCCCCTCTCCTTCCTCCTTACATCAACTGCAGAGTCTACAAGGAAAGCTAACTTCTTACATCATTTTATACCTAAATATGCCAAAGTGGTTAAAGGATTTACGTGATTACTGAAGCAAGGCATCCCATTCCTCTGGGATGAGATCGCCCAAAATTACTTCGATGCACTGAAGACGTTGTTCGTCAATGCTCCTCTGTTGCATCTGTTAGCAACCTATAAATATAGGATTCATAATTTTGACTTGACTGATGGTAGTCTTGTAAATATGTACATACTTTGCTTTCGGCAAGTTGTATTCCCATATTTTGTTAAAAAAAAAAAAAAAGGGGGTAAAAAGTCCTAAAAGAAATATCAAAGGACTTAGAAAAAATAATATACCCCAAAAGAAAAAAGATGAATAAAGCATGAAAGTGTGCAAGTATAAATGCCACTACTTTTACTTTTTGCAGTTGATTATGGCAGAGTGTCAATAAATTCCATAGTCTGTGATGAGTTGAACAATTTAATCTTGACTAGTCATCTTTCAATTTCAAATGTTGTAGATTGTGAAAAAAAAAAATTCATACAGTTTAATCATGATAATTCAGTAGTTAGGTAGAGAATAAAAGAATCCAACAGTTTAATCTGGATTCTTGGTTGAAATAAGTGTAGAATTAGATAGTTTACTTCTTTCAAAAATAATAAAAGGTTGTAAGGTTGCTAGTTCAAATGCACCTGATTAAAATAGAAGGAAAAAATGTTAGAAGATATGACTGAGTAGGTAGAAGAAGGTGGGAAACATCATTGTAAATATCTTTCACCAGGCTATAAATAACTAATTTTCCCTCCCCATAGCAATTTCATATTCTAGAATATCAGTCAAAGAGGCTCAAGGCATTTCCTTGACTTCTGTTGGGATCGGACCCAAGGCTCAATGACTGATTAGTTGAAAATATTAATTTTCTATATTAATCCCAGAAATTTTCATCATTTACCCCTTCATGCACTCATCACCATTTAACTTCATAAGTGAGAACTCTTTTCTTACTTAAATGTTACATAAACACCCATTTGATTAACTTCTTCCATTTTTACAAGGAATAAAACCCTCAAAAACATGATATACTAAGTAAAAAGTGAATGAGTTATGAAAATAAAGCTTTACTCTAATTTTCACTTTCCTTAGTTTTATTTATGAATTTTGAGTATTCATTGTCTCTTTTCATATTAACACTTAACATATTTTATTAACTCCCTATCAAATATCCTAGTCCTATTAATATAACTTCTTTTTATTTAGTAACCCAAAAAACCCCTTATTATAAGCTTTTTGTGTCCAAGATATTAATCACATGTTAAAATAACATCCCTAAATTACCCCTTTGACACAAAACTACCCCATAAAAAATATTCCCGCTCCCCTATAGTTTTAGAACTTTAAATCTAAAACTATATAATTAAATTAAACTTGTAAAAAAACACATTTTACATACTCTGTATTAAAATAGCGCAGAAAAAAGAGTACTTACTCTCGTTCCCGCATTGCCTCTACCCAGGATTAACCTTACCCCTTTCCTCCGGTATATATCCCCTTACCACATACTAAACCTTGGTTAATCATTTAAATCTGCCCCATTCTATGTATAAACCCATTTTATACATAAAACCCATCAAATAACCCGGCGCCCTTGCGCTTATCCTCAACCCTCCGATCATTTCTATAATCCTAATCCAACGATCTACGCTCGCTGCGATAATTGGGCCTCATGCCCCACCATTCCTTATCACATTAAAACATGACTGTCGATCTTCTCTTATCAAATCAACGGCGCATATCAAAAAACCCAGTCCCACCTTGTTTCCCCGAAGCTTCCCGATGCATCTCAGTCGTTCGCATCGCTCAATCAAATCCAACGGTGCGTATCTCATATCGCAATACAAAGGTGATCGGGCGAAGTTGGAAAAAAAATTTGCGAAAAAGTTGTTTCCCAAAACCACCATATGCTACGTGTCGCATTTCTACTAGATCGTATTGCAAAAGTGAAAAACCATTTATCGCCCAAAAGAAATGCGATAACCACTAATGGTTTCGCCTTCAAATACGAAAACCGCTCCCGCCATTAAATTCGACCTATAATAAATGTTACCTATATTGATCAAACTTAAGGTTTCAACCTTAGTTTTTATTATTTGTACATCATTTTCTCCTTCGACCTTCAGAAAAACTACTCTGGACACCATTGTTGAACCTCTACTGACCAATTTGCCTACCTGAAGCTGATTTCCCCTCTGAAATTCGACTCTGAAGACCTTCTATGTCTTCTAGCAAACAACTGCGACCAGTTTGAAGATTGGTACAACCTGGAAACCCTCTTCGATCGCAACCATACCTATTCAAGGTATTTTTCAGTAATCCAACCTGCAAATTTTAATTTCAAAGGATAAAATTAAAACACTTTGAAAATATAAACCCTCTGAAAGTATTCAAAACTTGGAAAAATAGGGGAAACCCTGTCAAAATTTCCTCAAAATTTGTCACTTCCGCCTGAAGAGTTTGGACCATCCAAAAGCCATTTCCACGGTTAAAATCCATTTGAATTACCAAAAAAAAAAAAAAACCATTAAAATCCCTTTCTAGTCCTCTGTACATTGAAAATCTGTGTTTTCATCATAAAACCCTTGCCCAGATTCTAAATTTTTCCCCAAAAGCAACTTAATTGACCTTATGTTTCCAAAAAGAGCTGATAAAATAGTCTAATCTTGCTCAGTTTCATTTAACATGACAAAAAAGCAGGTCACCCCTAGGGCTGGAGCTCCCAAACCTCAGAATCCTGCCTTCAGCAAGCTTCCAAACCCTAAACCTTCAAAAATTGATAAACCTACTCCTATCCTAACTGCAGATTCCACTGAAGTAGTCAGACCATTGCAGCCACCTGTCACCTCTGAAGAAAACAGTCCCTTGATTGATTTAGATTATAGAATTACTGATGCTACCTTAGAATTTGATTTACTTGAAGTACATAGCTGGTGTCATGAAAAAATTGAAAATAAAGTGGCCAATGATATACCTGTATGGGACTCCAACTTTCCTAAATACGTGGTTCCCATCACACATCCAGCTCAAGATTTCATTAAGTTGTGTCAGTTGCACTATATCCCTGACCAGAGATGCATGGTGATCAAAGATAGTGAGGTCCTGTTTTACATAACTGCTGAAGCCATCAATGATATGCTCCAACTAAGCTAGGATCCATGAGCAGTATCATTGTCCATTGAAAATTTAACTCAGATGCTTTTAGACTTGGATTTCCCTAGGAAGTTTATGATCCTTCAAAACTTCATGCCTAATCATGTTAACCTTCCTAAGGTAAATCCACTGTATGATACTTTTGATTTCCCTGAGGGCTTTAGACAAATCACTTCCATGTTGTCATTCATTTTAGGCTATGCTAATGATGAGTTTACAGATGCCTCCATTCTAGGTTTCCTCTCTACTTTGTCTCGAGGACAACATCCAGAACTAGTTTTCAACTTTGCCAAATTCATTGCTGATAATATGCATTATCAGTTAATTAAATTATCTGATGAAGGAGTGTTCAGATATTCATCACATCTGTTACATCTCTTCCTATTTTCTCAGGCAGACAATTTTCCAATTGCATTACAAAAGATGGATGTGGAAGGTAAACCTCTCTCAGTGATATTTTGGACTTCTCTACTCAGAAGAAATAGCAGTGAATACAGCTACAAGGACTTCAATGATTTGTTTATTAAATCTGCCATGAGTTTGTTGAACAAAGGAGAGCCACCAAGGATTAATGAAGAAATCAAAATAATTTTACAATTGTTTGAAAACTGTAAGGTTGGAGACTAGTATTTGTACAAAAATCACACAGAAATCAGAGTATATGGTGCACTTTTGACTCCTTACAAATTACCCAAGTTTCTAACTACTAGAATTTTTGCTTTGGAGTACTTAAGGAAAATTTTGAATGCAGATGCAGTGAATTTCATAGCCTCCAAAAAGAAAGCACAGTTCAAGCTAAAAAGTCAAATTGGCCTCTTCATAGTCAATAGTAGAGATGCTTTGAAAGAGGTAATCAACAAATTATCAACATTCAAGTTCCAAGAAAGCTTTTACTGGAACTATGACCCTCAAGGTATTTTAAGTAACCTCAGGGTCAAGTGTAAGTTAACTCCATTCCTCCATGAGTCAAAGCCACTAATTGAAAAGTATGCTAATCGGATGGAATGGGTTGCAAACAAATTGATTGATGATATTCAGGAGATGCAAATAGATAGCTTGCATGAAAAGCAGATGGACAGTACACAGGTGGTTACAGTTGGCCAACAAGCAGAAGTATCTAATAAAAGACCTAGAAAAGAAGAAGGTTATTTAGCAGAAACAATTATTGAAAATAAATTTAAAAAAGTTTACAGCAAGAAGGCCAGAATGACTACTATAGAATAAGAAGGAGTCATAGATATAGATGATAATAATGGTCAGTAAACAGATGATGAGGCCACAATGATTGTCAATGAAACACTTAGAGAAATTCAGAATGAGCAGGTACTATCACAGGGAAAAGGAAAAGAAATGGTTGAAACAAAGATAAATACAGAAGCTCCCTATTCCTCTAAATCAGCAGAAGAAACTGATTCTGACATTCAGAAAAATTTCAAGCAGATCAAATAAAAGAATGAGGAAATTAAGAATGATGTCTATTCTAAAATTCTTAAGGAAAAACCAAAAGATAAAGACAGACTTGTGACAACTTTTGATTATTCAACAAATAAAATGATCATGTCTTTTCTCCAGCCAGTAGTTACAGACCCAAAGTCAGCCACAAATTATAGGAAAACAGAGTTTGAAGTAAATGTAGATACTATACATGAACTTGACCAGATAGAGTTTCATAGAAGTGCTTCAGAGATGTTGTATTCAAAGGTAGTTAGCAAAACCATGAGTGCTACCATGCTTCAAAAGACTGTATCTAATTTACAAACTTAAATGAAATTAGATAAAGCATCTCTACATGCTAAAGATTTGAGGATCAAGTCCTTAGAAGATTTGGTGATAGAAGCTGGAGTAGATCCCTCCAATACTGAAGTTGCTAAGACATTAATAAGGAAAAAGAATGAAGATATTGTTGCCTTGAGAAAGCAACTTAAACTACCACAGAGTGAGCACCCACAGGCTAAATAAATTCTTCGGGAAAAAACAGAAAGGATGAAACTAGGCAGCTAGTTTTAAAGATGACAGCTCATATTAAAGAGATGGAAAATCAAATAGAAACTTTGATGAAGGAAAATGAAACATTTAAAAAAGCACAGGAAGTCACCATTCCCACAGTTATTCCAACTGTCAGTACAGTTTTTCCCTCTACATTGGCAGAACATTTAGCACCAAAAGGAGTATTGGCAATTGCAGTGTCAATTACATCTAAAGATATTTTTGCCACTTCATCATCTACATCATAAGTAAATCAATCAGGTGAAACAGCTGACATAGTCAAGGCTATGGAAGATATGTCCCTAAAGGATAAAGAGACAATCAACTTGAAAGGCACCATCCGAAATCTTGAAACATCAAATAGAGAGGCATTGATTACATCCAAGGGACATGAGCAGAGAGCCAACAGATTGCAAGAGCAGGTAAAGATTCTACAACAATAGGTTAATCTTAGTGAACATGTATCATATATCAAGAATTATCTATGAAACAACATAATTCAAAGCATACATCTACAATGGCCTTCAATCCAAATTATTTATGAACAGAAGGATTTACTCAAAGCAACACAAATAGAAATTTAGAAGATAAAAGAAGAACTAGCAGACAAACCTTCTCAAGCTTTAAAACTAATCACATTTTTTCACATCAAAAACAAAGAAGAGCTTGAAGAGTTGAAAATTCAGGATAGGACTGAAAGAATATTACAAATCAAGAAAGTCATGAATAAGAGGAATATGATGAATAATTTGGAGGAAAGATGTAAATACATGAACATGGAAATCACAAGATTTTGGGCCAAATACATAGTACTAACACAAGCAGGCCTTCCAGACATTCATGCCTTAAATGAAAAGTTAATGGTGCAGAAAGATTATGATATGAAAATCAGGGCTCATGCCAAAGAGCAGGTCAGCAAACCTTTACCACAAGGGTCCCCAACTGGCAAAGTTATTTTGGAATATTTTGAGAACTTGTTCTTTCTACAAAATGAAATTAAACACATCTTCATTGTCAAACCCAACTTTTCTAAGTATACAAAGGCAGATGAGAGCTATAGGAAATTGAAGAACATGATAATTCCTAGTACAGAACAATGTTAGGGATTCACTGACTTGATATAAGGGTTTGCAAACAGAGCAGAAAATTACATGAAAATCATAATATTACTATTGCCTAAAGGGTAAGATTTGCAGTCAAAGTGTATCAGGGTAATGAGCAGAGTCAAAGAGTATCAGTCAAAACGCCTTTTTACTGCAGATTATTCCTTATTTTACAATAGTAAAGCAGTAAGAAAACAGCATAAAGAGTATCAGAGATAAAGCACAGGTTAAAGGATGTGAATTGGAAAGAGTGTCTTCCAAGTTATCTTCCAAAGATCTTTTTCCAAAATTCCAGCAAGCATTTCCAGCAGCTACAACAAAGTAGGAAGTTAAGATAATTAGTCCTATTTTTTATTTGATAAGAGGATAGCTTGCCAGTTTTTTTTGCAGCTGTCCCTCTTTCTATGTAATAATATTTATTTTTCCGTAGAGATATTCCTACATGTCTCTCAGATATTTTGTAATAATTTTTGTATAAATATTTCTCTTTTTGAAGTATTAAGGTGGAATAAAATTTGTCAAGATTACTATAGACATTTTTGTTGAATCATTGGAGTTTGTGTGAGTCGGTTTGAAAAGCAGCAGACAGGAACTAAGTCAAATAGACATCATAACTCATGATTCTTGTGTTGATCAGATAAGTCAAGTATTTTCCTGTTTTCACTGTTTTTCTTTCAAAGTTCCATACATACATTTTAATGTTTTTTGTCTTTAATGATTAACTAGGAAAGCTTAAACAGGATTAGCGTTAAAAATCTCCCTATTTTTTACTATTTATTCATTGATATGTTTTATGATGATAACCAGACTTAAGAATTCTTAAATGCTCTTAGTCCCTATTTGACCCCTTTCTTTCATCTTCATTTCTGTAACTTAAGGATTCTTAATTGCCCTTTTGTTCAGATCTTGACATTTCATCAAAAAGCCTATTTCAAACCCTTTGAAGGTCATCTACCTTGCCCTTAGTACATTTTCTCTTTTGACCTTATTTCTTAGCTCTGCTTGCCAATAAGTTGACTCCATAGCCCAATCGTCTGGTAGATCCGTCTGTGGTTTACCTTGAAGTACCTTTTATTCCCACCAAACATTCAAAACAAACCAATTGTCCAATCATACCTAGCCTAAAATCTTATAACAAAAATCAAGCTAAATCTTGAGGAGAGATTCCTCTTCGGAATTTAGGAAGGCTAGATCCTAGATTTCAAAAGAGGTTCTTGGTTACCCCTAGTTTTCTTTAACTATAAACCAAAATCCCATGACCTAAGAATTACTAGGGTGATAACAGCATCCTCTGAATTATCATCGCGATTACTCCCTCTATTTGGTTGTCGCATTTAGCATGATTGCCATGGTTTTGGTACAAGACGATGATGATGGTTACGACCATGTCATTTACTATCTGTCTCGTAACCTTATTTATATTGAAACGCGATATGCACATGTCAAGAATTTGGTGTTGGTGTTCAAGTTGTTCAACGTTTTCGTCACTATATTTTGTTGCGTACAGTGACTGTGATTTCTGACTGCAACCATATGACTTACATATTGACTCGTCAATTTCTGGGGGGCATGTACTCGAAGTGGATTGTCATCCTCCAAGAGTTCGATTTGGAGTTCACTACTAGAAAGTCAAAGAAGTCATCAGTCTTCGTTGATTTAATCTACTCTCTCCCTTCCAATTCCACCCCGTCTGGTTCCGAGGAACACATTCCGGACGACACACTTTTTCTGATTAGCACCCTCGATCCTTGGTACGTAAATATCATTATATATCTTCAGACTTCTAATTTTCGATCTGAGTTGACGAAGGATGCTCGCCGACACATCCATCATCAATCGCAACCCTATCGCATAGTCGGAGATACACTCTACTGCATTGGAGTTGATTCCATTCTCTGCCGGTGTTTGACTCTTGAGGAGGCTAAAAAAGCCTTAAACGATTGTCACAGTGGCTCCTGTGGCAGTCACATGTCTGGTTATGCTACTGCACAAAAAATTATTCCTGCTGGATATCTTTGGCCCACCATTTTTAAAGACTACATTGTTGATGTCTGTAAGTTCCATGATTGCCAGATCTGTCAGCGCAAGCTGTGCGCGCCGCATTCCCATCTCCACCCTGTCATTACCGTTCGTCCCTTTGCAAATTGGGGCATCGATTTTATGATGTGCACCCCTCACTCGGCCGGGGGGGGCATGCTTATATCATCGTAACTGTTTACTACTTCACCAAATGGGTCAAATCAATTCCTACACTTACGACTGACGGTAATACAACAACACAGTTTCTATTCAATCATGTCATTTCTAAGTTTGGTGTCCCTCAAGCCATTGTTACCGATCATGTATCCCATTTTTGGGATCAAATGGTGGTGGAGTTTACTTCCAAGTTGGGTCTGCTTCATGACAACTCAACGCCGTACTATCCTCAGGCCAATGGCCAGGTTGAAGTCGTGAACAAAGTTCTCATCACTATGATTCAACGTACAATTGGGATGCATAAATCAAACTGGCATCTCATGTTGTTTTCGTCTCTTTGGGCATACCGAACCCTAGTTAAGGATGCGACTAGATTTACCCCATTCCATATTGTCTAGGGTCTAGAAGCCATCCTTCTGATTAAATGTGAAATACCTTCACTCAAACTAGTTGTTGAATTGTTGATACTTCGCCAGAAGAAGAGCATCTTCTCTATTTAGAAAGGCTGGATGAAACTCGCCGCTTTGTTTCTTTGGTCATTGAAGCATAGAAAAAGCGAGTCAAAGCTCGTTTTGACCAGTCGGTTTCCTCTCGTTCCTTCATAGAAGGAGACCTCATCCTCTTGAACGACCAAGCTCATGATAAGCTGGGGGCAGGAAAATTTCAACCCATGTAGCATGGGCCCTACATTGTTAAACGTGTTTTGCAGAATGGGGCTTATGAGCTTATTGATTATGAAGGTCATCCTCTAGATCAGCCCAAAAATGGGTTGTATCTTAAAAAATATTATGCATGAGTCATTCATGCATGTTTTGTGTACATAGGTGTTCTTTTCATTTTTGTAAATTTTTGGCTTGGTGTGCTTTGCGAGTGTTTTCCCGCTTATTGGATCGTTTCTTATTGTGCAGATGTCTATTACCCTTTATGTTGGTTTCGCGGATGGTGCTTCCCACAGTACCCGGAACCTGTCTTCAGCAGCCTGGGTGATTTATGATCCTGCTGGTGAGTTGATAGACCTTCAAGGTATCTGTCTAGGAAGAACTATAAACAATGTCACTAAATATAGTGCTCTTATTGAACTATTAACCGAGGCCATTGCTCTCGAAATTCGTGCATTGATTGTTAACCTAGATTCACAACTTGTTGTTCTTCAACTTAATGGACATTATTCTGTTAGAAACCCTCACATATTAAGGTTGTATTTGCGTGTTCATTTACTAGAAAGGCATTTTGATTACATTACATATCAACATATTCCTAGACGAATGAATGCATTAACTGATACAATAGCTAACCTTGTATTAGATAGACATTTGTGTCATTTGTAAAAAATCATCATCGCATGACAAGATCCATACAGGAAAATAGATATATATATATATATATATATATATATATATATATATATATATATATATATATATATATATATATATATATATATATATATATATATATATATATATAGATATATATATATATATATATAGCTAGTGTTTGCATCCATGTGCATCATAAGTTCAAAAAATATGTATGTTTCGGTTACATCCTGAGACATCATGTCTCTCAAAAACATATGCGGAAATAAAACCTAAGTGTCTACTCAACGTGACGCTCATGATAACACGTCACTACCTGTACAAGCCACCTCAGCAAGCAGTGAACCCAGTTTGACACCCCTGCAGTGTGTCTCTGGTATGCACGAGGAACATTACCGAATCGTGCATAGTTCGGGATCCCACGAGAGATTCCCTCCAAGTTGCATATGATTTCCTCCTCCTCGACTCCCTCACCATGAGGGGCCACATAAAAGTTGCGAGGAATCCACCGAGCTATCAGGGACATACCTACAGGTCTCTTTGGGCCAACATCTGCAATTACATGGATTGATGTCAGAACATGCATAAAAAAAATTTCATAATACTCGTCAAAATAAAAAGTGAGTCTTACCCGGTACTTCATCCCAATCCTCTCCTTTTGGGAGCGAGAGATCTACATCAACAGCGAAATCTGTGCCAGAGTAGGGCCAGTCGTCCACGACAATCAGCTATCAGCAGAGCCATTCAAAGAACTCTGGTCTCCAGGACATCTATTTACTGCCCCTTGACCTTGGCATCAGAGATGCCCAACGGGCCATCTGTGGCTCCTGGGCTGGTGGTGTCAGAACTATAACCTCCTAACGCTGGAAGATTGGTATTCGTTCCAATATCAACGATACCAATATGGACCAATAGCCGAACTTCTTCTGTTTGGTTTTCTTGCATTTTGTCATTTGACGCTTCATGTTGATTGTTACCGCCTCTGCCTAGTTGTATAAGGTCGGAGCCATGCAATCTACAGCAAGAATTAGTTGTGTTTTTGTGGCCTTGTGTGGCACCTGTGATCCGGCAGCTTGTGTGATGGTGTGCAACACTACCTTTAGTGCAAAATTTGAAATAGTTTGGATGTCCGCTTCCCAATCCTTTCCTTGCCCCTAGGCACACCCTGTCAATAACCATAATCATGTTATCCATTGAGGGCCAGGTGCCGGTCAGGATTGGTACTGCCCCCCTTCGCAATGCTCTAGTTATGAAATAAACATCTGAGACTTCAATCTCATGTTCCTGGTCGTGAATAATGAATTTTTCCTGATCAACGTCCCAGACATTGATCAAGTACTGCAACAGCTCCAGTTGAGCTCTGATACGTGGTGCCATAAATAATTCCTTGAGCCCGCAATCTTTGAGAGCTTCCATGCATCTTCTATTGCCCATGGCTTCCTCATCTTCTTCACTATGTTCTCGTTCTTTCCATTCAATCACCATTTTTCCTTTTCACACCTACAAAAACGACCATATGGTTGTCATTAGCCAAATCCAAAGCTTTTGGATAGTTAATTTGGGCATGCTTGTTTGTATTTACATGCTAAACATGTTTCCCGCGGTTGACACGTCCCCATTCAAATTTTAGGCCGGTTGGCGTGAATCTGTGCCCGATACCGCGCCAACCGCCGTGCCCTAATTTTTGAAAAATCCACCACAGATCTACATAATTGAGGTTGCATGTAATGAAAGTATAATCAAAATGTAGGGAAGGATGTAAGCTCTTACTTGAAACTGATAGATTCAAGATTGCACTTCCGGATTGCCTACTGTCAACGCCGCAAAATCGCAATGAAAAAGGGTAACAAATTGCTCACAAGAGGTAAAAGTGAAAAGTAATTTATTTTTTACCATATTTGGCATTTTATAACTTTTCAGAACTCTAATTAGGTTTTAAAGCATATTTTTCACCTATTTCGCTATGTTATTTCGAGAAATGAGTTTTACGTGCATCTCTTGTGCAGCAACAGGTCCTCAACGTGACGGTAATGAAGTAACGAGTTGTATTTTATACTTTTTCGGACTCAGTAAAAACACGAAAAATTCACTGTTGGAGTCATATTTCAGCTCTTTTATGACTCTCTAAAATTGAAAAGATTCCCAAGACTCTTGCCGTTTTGAACTTGTTAAATGGCTGCGAAATGATATCTACCTAATATACGTTTACCCCTTTTTTGGGCTGGGATAGATTATTTACGAAAAAGGAATACCTTAGCCTATCACGAATAAGATGTTCTCTCAAACACATTTTTCTACCTTTTCGGATATGTGAGACTACCTACGAAATGGGACTGCTGGAGTTTTCTTTTCCGCTTCTTTTCAAACTCTCTAAACATGAAAAGATGTCGATTTCTTCCTTCGTCAGACTCATTAAACCCTAAATGACGTCGGAAATCGTCACCGAGTTCCTCCTTCCTAGGGCTCGTAAAATGTACTAGGATGGATTTTTCCGAAGGACAAACTTACATGACAAGCACATGTTATCCCCTTCAAGCTTGTTTTCCAAAAATAATTGGGGTACTCGCCAGCAATGGTGGGGGAAAATGGAACCAGTTCTGAGTCGTATCGGCAGTATGTCGCTCTTGAACATGACACTCATCTGCATTCGTGTCGTGTTGGGGACATATCATTTCGTCATTTTTGCCTCCATGGGTTTGGGTAATCTGTTTTGACCTCCCATCTACTCTTTTCCACGTCATCATGACCTCAGATCCCTTGATGTCAAATATTTCCAAATCCGGAGTCGTGTTGCTGATATGTTCAAGAGAAGTTTGTGTTTGTAGTTTTCAACCTCCCTCTAATCCTCTTTTGGTCCTGATTCACTATCATCATGTTCCTCTATCTCGTGTCGATGATGTGGGAAACATTATGGCCCTCCTTCGACCAAGTCACTTCCTGTCGACTTCAACTCATTATCTAAGAAGTTGATCTAGAGACTCCCTTCCGGTACCTTGGAGATTGCGTGCCTCAATGTCAAGTTCTTCGCATTCGACGACATGTCCACATCATTTGCCTTCGATCGAGTGCTTCTGCGAGTGTTCGACGCCATATCACTATTCACATTATGTGGATTGTACTAGTTTTACCTTGAGATCCATTGTCATTATTGGTGGTTTTTCTCGTGCATGTTAACAACTTTCATCATTAGCTAGTAATCAGGTGACTTTCTTGCATGTTCGACTTCAGCTCACATATTCGCATGCTCGAATTTGTAGTTGTTCGGGTCGAGATGGAGAGAAATACCTTGGGTTTTCTCTTATAAGATCCAGGTTGCGGGATATTTTGGTTTATCGTGACTATATGCATGACTCTTTTGATTGGAAGGTTGTGACCATACCTGAGTCTATTTGTTGATCCTTATTGTTGGATGGCTGCATCCATATCTCGGATCTCATTTTTTATGTACTCTATTATGGATGGCTGCACCCATGCCACATGTTCATGTATCAGATATATTAGTTGTATTTTTACTTGTAGGTCTTCCAACAACGGTGTTTGGTTCGAACGTGTTCTCATAAAGCATTTCACCCCTCCCTCTCTCTCGGACCTCATGCTTTAGGGGGCATCTATTACACAACATTTTATCACCATCCCTGAAATCCCCATCTCGCACATTGGAGGACCATTTCTGTGACTTATATGAAGTTTCATGCCTTTCAAAAAGTGGCATTGCATCCCTTGCCATGAGAATAAGATTTCCTCTGTTGAATTTTCCTGGAACATACCATGAAAAACACATGATTTTGGGTTGGAGTTGGCAGGCAGTTATGGCCTCACACCCATAAAGCAAATTAACACTGGGCCCCGCGCATTGGCACTCTATCTCAGTGAGCTACCCGTGCCGAGTTGTTTTTGGAAAGTTTTTTAAATATAGAAGCAAAGTTTCCATATAACTACTTCGTGGGTGAGACAGCTTAGGTTGTTCAACTGAATAATGTTGAGCACCTTCCTTTGGCTTCTTGTTTCCTCCTTTTGGGGAAACCTCCCAAAGGATAAGGCCTCCCTTAAACCATTTGAGGGATCTCAACCTCCTCCTCTCCTTCTATAAATATATCTCTCTCACATAGATGCAGCTAGTTGAATAGGAATTGTTGAACATTTTTCTCAAACACTCTGATATAGCTGGTGTGAGATAGAGCAGAGAGAGACCCATGTCAAGACAGAGCTTAGGCTTATTTGCTCGCCATGTCCAAATTCCCCGATGAATGCTCGAGACGCGTTTTGACTAGACTTGCTGAAGGATTGCAACGTGTCAGGACGAGGATCAGGAGACCATTGCTACAACTACGACAACCGCGTTGGATCACAGGTAGGACAATCTATCCTGAATCATTTCATTCATTAGCTAGGGATCGGTGCATTATCATATCCTCTTACTGCTAGACCCACTCTAGGGCTAGAGGGATAACTTTACCCAGATCCTTCAATGGCTTCCCACCAACGGCACATCTACATCCAACAGCCACTTTGGAGGCACCACTCCTTTTAAGGTACAAGTAAACTTTGACATTCCCATATTTGAGGGCCAAATATATGTATATGATGCAGATATATGGCTGAATCTATTAGAAAAATATTTGTCAGTTCATGAATTTTCCGACTAAGAAAATATTACTTTTGCACTCCTCAAAGTTGCCCCCCCATGTCCAGGACTGGTGGGAAACCTACTGTGAGAAAAAGGATGAGGGGGAACCCTCTCTGTTCTTGGTCGCACCCATTTGGAATTCTTTTCGAGATGCCATCAAGGAACAATATTTTCCCGTGGGGAGTTATGAGGATAAGTACATACAATGGACTACGTTGTGGCAACAAAGGGATCAAGATGTGCATGAGATGATGAACATGTTCCATACCCTACGCACAAAGTTGGGTATTAAAAATTCAAAGAAACATTTGGTGCTGAAGTATCGAATTTATCATCACATATGCATTTAAGAGGAAATGGAGTTCCTCGACATCTCCTCGCTTGGTGCGGCATACTGGTATGCTGCAAATATTGAGCATAAATTCAAACAAAAGAAGCGAAAGTTTGGATCTGTGAATCAAAATCAAGGGAAAGGTGCCCCTAAACCGCAAAACAAAGGACAAAGCCAAGGCGGGGTTGCCCAAGACAACCTACCGAATTCGCAAGAAAATAAAACAACCGTGAAGCCAAATAAGGACACAGGAAACTGATGTGAGTTTCCATAAGAGCTAAACTCACAACACAAGTGAGTGTCGGGTCATGTACTCATTGGTGGTCAAGATGAAGGCTTCTGAATCAAATGCATGTTTCGACTCTGAGTCGGAACCCGACAAGGGGAATGACAAAGGGAAGCAGATTATTGATGCGGATCCCAATGCCACCATTTCCACCATGATGATTCAGAAGGAGGAACCCTAATATCCAAAGGAGGAGGAGCGTTTCTTCCACTCCCAGATGTGGGTAAAGGGTTCCCCTCTACAGTTGATTGTCGACAGCGGGAGCCAAAAGAACCTCATTTCAGCAGACGTCATGAAGCGGCTTGGCTTGCTGACCACAACACACCCACATCTGTACACCATCGGCTTTCTTCACCAAGGACGGGATCTACGCGTCAGCCAACAATGTCGCCTTCCATACAACATCAAGCCCTTCAAGAATGAGGTATTATGTGACATTGTTCATCTTGATGTTCGTGATGTATTATTAGGTGAACCATACTTGTGGAAGCGACATGTTGTGTATGAGTCAAGGCCTCGCGCTTTTATTTTTACCTTGGGAAATAAGTTGTATAGGATACCAAAGGTAGCACCACCTACCGCCATCTCTTTGGTTACTACAAAACAATGCAGTAAGCTCATTTCCAAAACCGAGAAATTTGTTTTCCTGATGATCCACCCTTAGGGAAAGAAGAATATTGTGGCCACGACCTCGAGACAGGGCCCCTCCACACCACAAAAACATATGGACAAGTTCATGGAGGATTAATAGGACATCTTCACCTCCCCCACAAGGGTGCCTCTGCACTATAAAGTTAAGCACTCCATCTATTTGACCCTAGGTGCGTCATTGCCCAATGGACCAATCTGTCATCGCTCTATTTTTTAGAACGACAAAATCAAGAGGCATTTTCAAGAGCTGCTACAGAAAGGTCACATCTGGCCAATTTCATCGCCCTGTGGGAGCCTAATCGTGTTGGTGCAGAAGAACGATGGGACTTGGAGACTCTGTATTGACAATCGGGAGCTGAACAAGATCGTTGTTTGGAATAGGTACCCGATCCCGCGTATTGATGACCTTCTGGACCAACTCAAGGAGAAGAAATTTTTCAACAAGATCGACTTGAGGTCTGGGTATCACCATGTACCCATCGAAGCCTCCTATGTGTGGAAGATTGCCTTCAAATCCAAGGAGGGCCTTTTCGAATGATTAGTTATGCCTTTCGAGTTGACGAATGCTTCTGCAACCTTCATGAGGCTGATGGATGACATCTTGCGGCCATTCACGAACTCATTTGCAGTGGTATACTTGGACAACATCTTGATCTTCAGCTAGAGTTGGGAAGAGCACCTCCACCACATTCGACAGGTTCTCCAAACACTACGGCAACACAAGTTGTTTGCCAATTTGGAGAAATGCACTTTTGGCATGACCCAGGTTTAGTATTTGGGATACATTAGCGATGAATGGGGGGTGCATGTGGATCCAACCAAGATCCAAGTCATTCGGGATTGGCTAGCCCCAACCACTCTGACAAAGCTCCACATCTTTCTAGGTCTTACTAATTTCTATCGTAGGTTCGTGTTGGGGTTCTCTCATATCACTTGGCCTCTAATTCAAGTCACCAAGGGAAGAGCGAAAGATAAATTATTTTGGTATGAATCTCAATAGAAGACATTCTCAGAGTTGAAACATCGCCTCTGCTTTGAACCAGTGCTCACATTACCAAACTTGCAACAACCATTTGAGATCGAGAGAGATGCCTCTGACTATGCTATTGGGGCAGTCCTTATTCAATAGGGGCATATAGTGGAATATCACAGTGAGACACTTTCAGATGCAGTCTGGAAGTATCCCACTTATGACAAAGAGATGTATTCCATTGTGTCAGCATGCCGATAATGGAAGCATTAAATTTTGGGGAAGGATATGATCATCCACACATACCACCAATCCTTGCAGTTCATGCAAATGCAAGGGAAGTTGAAGAATGATCACCATCAGAATTGGTCCACATACTTGCAACAATTCAATTTTAACATCAAGTACAAGAAGGGCAGCACCAATAATGTTTCAGAATACCTCATCCAACCACCGATCATGGTGTTAACCACCGCATTCAACTCTTGTAGGCACAAGACTTCTAATTGTTCACCTATCTACAAAAGCGACCCAAAATTTAGCCGCACATACCAGACACTCTTGGAAGGTCAGCAAGTTCTAGATTTTCACCTCCAAGATGCACTGTTATGCCACTTGGGACACCTTTGTGTTCCTTCAAGCGAGTGTTCCAAGATGATTTGGTAAGCACACTACAATCAGGTCAATGGACATTTCGGGGTCGAGAAAATAGTGGCAATACTGCAACAATATTTCTACTAGTCGATCCTTCAACAGGATTTTGGAAAGTACATCAGATCCTGCACTTCCTGCACCATTTCCAAACCGACCATCAAGAAGCAAGGCCTCTATACTCCGCTGCCTACCCCTAGTTGACCTTGGGAATCCATCTCCATGGATTACATGTCGGGCCTTCCTTCTACTAAACATGGCCACTACTGTGTTTTTGTGATCGTCGACAGATTCTCGAAGATGGCCATTATGGAAGCCTGCAAGAAGAATATCACAGCAGAAGCCACTACTAAACTCTTATTTGAATGAGTGTGGGTACACTTTGGGATCCCCTAGTCTTTTAACTCAGATTGGGACAAGTTCCTTAGTAAGTTTTGGTCCAGCCTTTGGTCGATGCTCGACACCAAACTCACTAATTCCACCTCTTCCCATCCCCAAACAGATGGCCAGACAAAGGTCATCAACGGGATGATCGTACACATTATGCGCCTGTATAACTCAAAGCATCCACACACATGGGATGAGAGCATCGCCTATGTCCAACACAATTATAATCGGGCTATCCTCAACTCGACTGGCCATAAACGCTTTTGGGTGGGCTTGGGATTCCATCCACTATGCCCCATTGATGTGGCCATAACATTTGTAGCTACTCAGGCAGGTTCGAATCATGTCCAGTTCGAAGCCGACAAGACAAAAAACTTCATTGAGCACATTCAACACATCCGCTAACAGGTCCATGAGATATTGGACAGAGCCAATGCTAAGTACAAACAACGACATGATCAACATCGGGTGCCACACAAGTTCCAGGTGGGCGACAAAGTTTGGCTACATTTGTAGAAGGAATGCCTTGTTGGGCCCCACCGCAAGCTTCACCCACTCCGATATGGCCCATACACCATCACCAAGTCAGTAGGGGACAATGCCTTCGAGCCCAATATTCCACCATTCCTTGGTTTGCACCAAGTGTTCAACATGGACCGTCTTTGGCCCTACTTTCCTAATCATGAGCTCAAATTTAGGCTCAAAAATTAAATTTTTTGGAATCGCTCGAAACCTGAATGACCGGATAGGTATCGTCGTCCTGATTCCAACTCGCTTAGTTTCATCGAAAACTGACTCCATATGTGAAAGTTAGAACCTACTATCCATTTTCTCAAATAACTAAAATTTGTGCAGAATTGACAGGATGGTGACTAGGCAGCCCAGTCAGGAAAAATAATATTCCAAGGAATATTCCTCCAATTGGTCGAATCAGGTGTTGACAAGTTTCAGCTCATCATTGGATGAAATTGTAATGATTTGGCGCAATTTTATTGGTTTGGGTCAGGCCAATGAGGTCACGAAACGTGGCTAGCCTGGAGGTTGCCACGTGCCCCCCCAAAGGTCGAAATTGTGTTATGTTTGGTCCAATAAAATTTTATATCAGAGGACTGATGGAGGTCAGGGTCGACCCCACGACCTCCCACACAAATGCAACAACATACCGTTAGACCATGACGATGGTTCTTAACATATTAATAACTTTGCATATATTTTTTTTAACCCAAAAGTTATGGTGTGGGTAAGTGGTTACCACAGGACCACCAGCCATGACCACGGCGGGAGCTCCAACAAATGCGCGAGGTTTAAAACTTTAAAACGTGCTTAATGAAAGCACTAACCCATATTATTAGCGCTAATCCACACTAAAATTCGGATTTGTAAAATGCGCCATTAGCATGCTAAACCTCACTTGATTACTACTTGTTACACGAAAATTTGTCACTATCCTTGTACTCCTCGTTCCTTGATCCTGGAGGACCCATACAGTGACCCATGTGTACTTTCCAAGCATGGAATACATACCCCTAAACCACACTTTGTCTGCCAATTCATCTCCCTTTACAACTTATCTGGAAGATCCCTATAAAAACCTGGTTCTCAAGGTCGGCGCTTTGTCTCAATGTTTGACCCGCGCTGATAGCAGAGATTTGCACTAAGCCCATGCCGATCGGCGCTCTGTCTTAATGTTTGACCCACACCGATCCTCTTTTGGAAAGTTTTTTAAATAGAAGTGGAGCTTCCTTGACTAGAAGCTTCGCGAAGCGGAGAGCTGGAAGTTTGTTTTGAGGATATGGCTGAGGAATTCCCCTTTGGGCTTCTTGTTGCCATAAAATAGGAACTACTCCAAAGGATAAGATATTTTCCCATTATTTGAGGGCCCATGTCCTCCCCCTCCATTATTCTATAATGAGACCTCTTTCACCTTCATTGCCTTATTTAGTGAGAGTTAGAGTTAGTTAGCTAGTTAGAAGAAGCAATTGTAATATTCCAAAAATTTAGCCTTCATCTGAATGGAATATTATAGTTTGTTTTATCAATAGGTAGGTGAATAAGTGGGTGGGGAGGCCCATAAATCCCCTTTAGAAGGGACAATAACACTCCTAATGTGAAAGGAGGAAGAAGAAGCAGCTGGATTAAGCACCTTTGGGTGTGAACAGGGATTGGATCATGTTGATTCAGTCAACTTTGACCAAGTCAACATCGATGTCATGGAGGAGTGGCCTTTATGACGAGACAACGCAGTTTTAGTGGAGGACAACTTGCAAGAGCTTGGTGGTAAGTATGGATGGGACCCAATGTGAGGAGGTTCACTTGCTATATATGGAGAGGATGGCAGCCTTTTTTATTCATGTTTTAGATTATCATTTGATATTGGTCTGTTTAGACTTTTGCTTCCTCTTGTTGTTTAGCAGGGTTGTTGTTCTGTTTAGCACAAGGGTGTTCCTGATCGGGAATCCCTACCTCGTCCTCAAGGAAGGAGAGGTTCTTTGGGCTGATCGGGAATCCCTACCTCATCCTCAAGGAAGGAGAGGTTCTTTGGCCAAGCTACCTACTTCAGCTACAGCGCAGTTTCTATTTAGAGTTGGGTTGTGTTGTAGGGTGCAGCAAAGGAGGACCACATTGAGCCATTTCTGGGCTTGTTTTTCAGTGGAAAGGTAACCTATCCATTGGAGAATTAGAAAGGAGGGATCCTGGGCATATTTTCACATCTTTGGCATCAGGCCAACCATCTACCATCCCTCACAACGTAGTCACAATTCTGAACTGCATTATTTTTGGAGGCAATTGCTGGGAGGGTTCATTGAGCTCATCAAGAGGGTCTATTTCTGAGTAGAGAGATCAGCCTTCTATTTACAATTACCATTGGAGGAGGACATCATCATTTCAGATCTGTCATAGCCTCATTTTATTCAGATCCAGTTTTCAGTGACATCTCAACCCCAGGGTTATTTGTCACATTGTATATTTCTTGGTATTTCTAACAATCTTTTCCGGGTTGGCTAGAAATCATGTATTAGAGCCCGCATCTTATTTTCTAGGAATTTATTTTGTTTCTATCAGCCATATATCATTTATGTATTTTTACAGCAGCAGCTACACTGATATAGATAATGTCGTCACTGCTCTCTGGCATTCTATACAATTGCAGCAACTCATGTGTTGATTGTTTTGATCATTGGAGGATTGTTCTTATTTCTTGACTGGCTTGACCCTCAAGATATTTTTGTATATTTATGCTGATATCTTAATAAAATGATGGCTGCATATTTATCCCTCTCATGTCATGATCAGATTTGTTGTGTTTTACATTATTATGTCTTGTATTGCTGCTATTTCCATTTTGGAATATTACAATGGTATTTGGAGCATAATCTTAGCTCAGTCTGTGCATTCAAGACATTCTGCCATTAGAAGGAGAAGCTTCTTCTCACAGAAATGAGAATTTGTACAGAAGAAACAAAGGCATGACTCCATTATTTGGAGAAATGAAGGAAGAGAGGATCTCCCAACTTCTTTTCCAAACTGTGAAAAATATCAAGAAAGATCTCAACGAGATGAAAGGGGAGAGGTGTAGAAAAACTCCAAGAGGGTTTGAAAGTGAATCAAGCCCTAGTTATTCACATGATGGGTGTGGACATTCAGCCACACATGCAGATCCACAGTGCAGTTTATTTCCCACATTCACTGCAAGAAGGATGGAGGAAGAGGATGCACCAAGGGAGGAGACCTTGAGTGACTATCTTCAGGAGTATGAGTCTCAATCATGGAGATTCAAAAAGCACTTGGACTTCCAAGGGTTTTTCCAACTCAAGGAAGAGAGAAGAAATAATAACCATAATAGAAGCAAGAGAGGTAGAATATTTCTATCTAACTTTGATGGATCAGAAAAGTGCACAGCCAAAGCTCAGGTGAAGGAGCTAGATTCCTATTTCCAGCTATAGTAAGTTTCAGAAAAGGAGGCCATTAGAGTAGCAGCGCTGCACCTCAAAGGTATGGCTCATGATTGGTGGTTTTATAGTTTTAATTCATTTAATCATACAAATGTAAACACTTATGTTGGTTTCACTAAGAAATTAGTGAGAAGATTTGATATTAAACATTGTAAAACATCATTTGTTGAACCCAAAAACTCAAAACCTTTGCATGAGTTGGAGAGATCTATTATGCCATCTCCACTTCTTATTTCTGTTGAATGGGATAATAACATGCATGATACCTTGCTAAGGGCAAGATCCCCACTTCTTGAAGAGCTCTCTTCTATATATGAAGACATGGAGGTTCCTCCTTCAAGAGAAGTCCAAGATCAAGGGTCTCTCATTGATGATGAGGCATTCTCAAATATTGATGAAGAGGATGAGAAAAGAAGAGATAACAACGTTGTACCATCAGGAGGAGATCCATCACCACATGGAGATGGGAGGGGATCCATTTCTTCCATTAGAGGAGCCCTTGTGTCTTTGCAAGGAGTTCCAAATGATTTAACATGTGGGAACCAAGGCACAATTCCGGAGCAGCATGTATTAGTTTTTGTGGATTGTGAGAAGGAAGAAGAGAAGGATCAGCATCAAGGAAGGATGAGCATTCACCCTTATCTATTTTGGGAGGTTTCTGCAAAAAATAAGGAGACTGTATTGCGCAGTGAAGAGAGGGACAAATCAGTCCACTCATATATACAGTCTACTTCAAATTTTGATGTCTCATTACATGGGGGCATTCCACCTGGGAGGCCACCAGATCTAGATTTGGTGAGGGACATCTTGCCATTTGGTTCACAAATGTTATATTATGGAGGGGTGAAGACCTTGGAGGAGTCTAGTATAGCACAGAGAGTCTGGGGTAGGCTCAAGGAGGAGGGATACATTCTCCCATTTTCAGCATCACCCACTCTCACTACATATTTTGCTCTAACAAAAGTTGTTGCAGTGATGGAGGATGGCACCTTCATGGTGCAAGGGAGCTGCTCCATGGATTTTGAGAAACAGAGGGTACTCCCTTTTAGGAATGGATCCTCCATACATTGGAGTAGATGGAGGCCACTCATGATTACATTGGCCAAGATCAGGAGGTTTTTTTGGATGGTAGCTTCTCATGGGAGGACCATTTCCAAAGATCACTACTTCTATTTGAGCATGAGAAATTGAATGATGGGCATGGCAACACTTTGGAGGATTACTTTGGCATGAGGGATGTCAAAGGAAAAGACAACAGCATGTGGGGAGCTTTACATTTCAGATCTTCAGCGTTATCTCTTAGGAGGATTGATCCATATTGGAGGTCTCAAATCTTGGTAGAGTACTCCAAGGATCTTGGTGCTTGCATGATTATTGATGACCAAGAGGGAGATGATAGATACATGGTGGTTGAAGAGGTCATATATTCTAATGGCATAATCTTATTGACTAGAGTTTCTGAGCTCAAGAGGAAGCTACTACATGCAGCACATGTGGACTTTCTTTCCATGCACTTTGATGCATTTCATTCTTTGATGGAGGAGTTCACTTGGGAGGGCATTCAACAGGATGTATATCATCACAAGGAGAGATGCATATCCCGGATGGTGATGGAGAGGCTGTCACAACCACTTCCCTACTCATTGAGAGTGAGGGATAATTTTCGGTTGAGCCATTTCAGCTCAAGGACCAAAGTACGTGGTAGAGAAGGTACAATTTTGCATTATCATTTGTACTTATTTACTTTATATGAGCAGCATGTTGTACCAAGGAGGATTATCCCTTATTTCACAGTATATTATGATGTACTTAAGGCCAATTGCAGCATTGAGGTTGGCTATTCTATTGTTGGTTTGTGGGGGAAGCCACATGATTCTTCGTGTGCACCATTGGCACCACATTTTACTTTCATGATCCTATCTTGTAGGATGAATGTGGCAGCAAACAAGTGGCTGGAAAGACACTTGTTATTATTTGTTTTGAGGCAGGCAAGGGATGCACTGCGCTGGTTCCATATGTGGAACTATGATCCACCTCCCAGTTTTCATATGGCAACTTGCTTTCATTGGTTTTTTCTTCCATATGTTGGAGATGTTCTTATGTTTATGGGAAGCTTTGTTGGGAGAGTGGCACAAAAGTTGAATGTGCCCATTGGGAGTATGATTCTCCCTACTTTACATGATGCATTTTTTAGGAGAGACAATGGGAAAACCATGATTGCCATACTGCAACTCTTTTCTTCACGTGGGAGGAGCCATTTGGAGAACTTGAGTTCTTGGAGGAGGCACTTCATGGTTGATTTGTTTGGCAAGGTAACTTGGTCCATTCTTGGAGGCCATGAAATTTCAGCCCAAGATCAGCAAAAGCCCCATACTTACCATAAATGGAGAGAGAAACAACTTGGATGGGAAAATCTAATCTCTCCATGCATCCCCAACACATTACATAAACCAGGGTTTGAGGATTTCTTTGATGAGCTACCCAGAATGGCTCATTTCATTTGGATGATAGCATGGGTATGGGAGACTCTCATTGGGGAAGAGACTCCCTATGTTTATCATCACTCCTACCTTGAGGAGGCCATTGGAAAACAAGAATGTTTCCAATTACACCTTCCACTTTCTCATGATGTACACCATTTGGTTTTGCATACTTGGGAGGAACCATTGGAGGGCAGATTTATTGCAGATTATGTTGAGTTGTGGTGGGAACTATTGATGAGGAGGCCACAAGAAGAGGAAGGGAGGAATTTTTCTCCACATTTACAGTTGCTTGAGGACAAGCAACATTTTGGAGGGGAGGACTGTAATATTCCAAAAATTTAGCCTTCATCTAAATGGAATATTATAGTTTGTTTTATCACTAGGTAGGTGAATAAGTGGGTGGAGAGGCCCATAAAACCCCTTTAGAAGAGATAATAACGCTCACAATGTGAAAGGAGGAAGAATAATCAGTTGGATCAAGCACCTTTGGGTGTGAACAGGGATTGGATCATGTTGATTCAGTCAACTTTGACCAAGTCAACAGCGTTGTCATGGAGGAGTGGCTTTTATGATGAGACAACGCAGTTTTAGTGGAGGATAACTTGCATGAGCTTGGTGGAAAGTATGGGTGGGACCCAATGTGAGGAGGTTCACTTGCTATATATGGAGAGGATGGCAACCTTTTTTTATTCATGTTTTAGATTATCATTTGATATTGGTATGTTTAGACTTTTGCTTTCTCTTGATGTTTAGCAGGGTTGTTGTGATGTTTAGCACAAGGGTGTTCCTGATCGGGAATCTCTACCTCATCCTCAAGGAAGGAGAGGTTCTTTGGGCTGAATTTCCTCATTCTAGCATTTTGGCCAAGCTACCTCCTTCAGCTACAACGCAGTTTTTGTTTAGAGCTGGGTTGTGTTGCAGGGTGCAGTAAAGGAGGACCACATTGAGCCATTTCTGGGCTTGTTTTCCAGTGGAGAGGTAGCCTATCCATTGGAGAATTAGCAAGGAGGGATCCTGGGAATATTTTCACATCTTTGGCATCAATCCAACCATCTACCATCCCTCACATCACAGTCGCAATTTTGAATTGCGTTATTTTTGGAGGCAATTGATGGGAGGGTTCATTGAGCTCATTAGGGGGGTCTATTTCTGAGTACAGGGATCAACCTTATATTTGGAAATACCATTGGAGGAGGAAATCATCATTTAAGATCTGTCATAGCCTCATTGTATTCAGATCTATTTTGCAGTGACATATTAACCCCAAGGTTATTTGTCACATTGTATATTTCTTGGTATTTCTAGCAATCTTTTCGGGGTTGGCTAGAAATCATGTATTAGAGCCCACATATTCTTTTCTGGGAATTTATTTTGTTTCTATCAGCCATATATCATTTATGTATGTTTACAACAGCAGATACACTGATATAGACAGTGTTTTCACTTCTCTCCGACATTCTATACAGTTTCAGCAACTCATGTGCTGATTGTTTTTATCATTGGAGGATTGTTCTTATTGCTTGAGTGGCTTGACCCTCAAGGTCTTTTTGTATATTTCTATTGATATCTTAATAAAATTATGGTTGCATATTTATCCCTCTCATGTCATTATCAGATTTTTTGTGTTTTACATTATTATGTCTTGTATTGTTGCTATTTCCATTTTGGAATATTACAGCAATCATAGGGAGAAGAAGAAATCATAGCTTCGGGAGAATAGAGAAGAGTGTGATTGTTTTTGTGTGTTAGGAACATAGTGAGATATTGGACCTTTGTGTATGAGGGTGTTCCAAACGTGCTTGGATACGGACCTTCCGAAGGAGAGCCTCAACATCAAGGCTTGGTTGCAAACTCCCCTTGTCTTTATCATAATAAAATGCAATTGATGTTTATCTTCCACTCTTGTTTACATTTATAATGAGATTTATAGCATTCCTTGATCAATTAGATAGGTTGTAGTTGTTTTATTTTTGTTGTGATTTTACGCTTGTCGTGGTGTCTTGATTGTATTTACAGGTAATCGAACGTTGATAACAGCGTGTATCGAGCTTGAAAAGAGAAACGCATCAAGAAGCTTCAACGGAAGATGACAACATAGCATCAAAACAAGATAGGTCATATTCCTTACTCTGAATTTCATTTACAATCTAGGAAGGTAGATATTAGTATGTTCCCGTAGTTGCTAGACCCACCATAGGGCTAAAGGGATCACCTCTGTCCGTAGAGGGGATTTACTAGCACAACAAACTGGCGACTCCGTTGGGGAGTTTCCTTTGAGTTTTTCACTCTTTGAGGTCTTAGTCATTTGACTAGTTTAGTCGAACAACCATTTCCCCATGGAAAATTTTAGGGGCTAATATTCGCAGGTGGGCTAATTTTCCATGGTTTTTCCAAAAAAAAAGATTCGCCAATTTCCATTTTTTTATAAAAACAATTCACCCAAATTTTACAATATAAAATTATTTTACCTAAACAATCACCAACATTATATAGACAATATATATATAATATCATTATAAATTTGAATAATTTTACAAATACATCAATAAAAATTTTATAGTTTTCATATTAGGGACTAGTGAGATTCGCCAATTTTTTAAACTTCAAGATAATTTCCCATCCTTAAAATTATCCCTGCATTTCCCTGTTTGTTCCTATGTTTTTCATCAATTACAATATTCTAGTTTTTTCTTGAATTTGCAAGTCTCGTCTTGGTTAGGAGAAATTCATTGTTTTTTGTTTTTCAGGAATTGGCGCTTTTATTTGTTTGATAGTCACGCCGATTGGAGCTAGTTGTCAGCTATAAAGCCGCACAATTGGGTCGTTGGTGCTAGTTTGAGCCCCTAAATTCACGCCAATTCCAGTATGTGTGAAAAAATAAGGTTTTTCCCTAAGTCTTTCACCAGTGTGTCTTACCCTTCCGGTCCTTTTATCTGTTGATTTACATGTTCTCCCCTTCACTCAATTTCGTTTGATTGGATCGTTGCCTTGGTTTTTGGTTGTTTTTTTTTTTATTCTTTATGTTGGGACGTGCATCCTAACATCCTAGTTTTTTCTAGGATCGTGCATCAATTTCCTGGTTGCATGCTTCGCGGGACATCGCCCTGCTAATTGAGTCAGTCTCCTTGCTTGGTGAGTCATCTCTAGTTGATTGCGTTTTTCTTTTGGGTTGATTGAGAGATCAAGTCTCAAGTGTCTGTCCAGTTTAATTTGGTTTGCTTGTTCGCTTGTGAGCATAGATTACATTGCTCATTGTTCAGCTGAAAAGTCTTCTTTGTATGATTTCTTGATGTAAAAGGGAATGAATGCCTTGTTTTGAACCCACGCTTTGGAAGTCCTCTTCGTTCTTGAACTCATATGTATTGTAGCCTTTTAAGGAATTTCGTTACAAAGTGTTTGAAACAATATTGTATTCTTGATGTTTGGTTGCATCCTTTTTGCACTAAGAAAATTTGCATCCTTTTAGCTTTCGTCTCAAAGTTTGCTTTTTGTTAAAATGCATTAGATCAAGTTGCATTGAAAATTCATGTTTGAAATTTATTATTGAACTTAGATTACATGTTTAATGATTGAAAACTAAAAGTCGCTTTGAGTGCATTCTTATTCATTCAAAAGAAAAATGAAATTGTGCATAGATTACAATTACATAGTTTTCAAAAAGAGAAATTTTCATAGATTACATTGCATAATTCGTATCTTTGAATGTTTTAGATTACTTTTGGATTGTGAAAGTCATCTAGTGATCAGATTCAGATCAAGGACCTAAGTGATAGCTCAAATTTCAAAGTGTTCGAAAGTGTGTTGAACTTAAGCGACCGGATAGATCTCGTCTTCTTGATTCTAACGCCGTGAACGGTTCGAAAAACCAACACCATATGAAGAAGTTATCGCGGTTTGAAAAGTCTAGTAAACTTCAATTTTTAACATTTGACTAGGGTTGACTAGGTTTTTTAAAAGTCAAATATATATATTCCATGGAATATTCCTCATAATATTCCCCAGAATATTCCTTTTGAATGAGTAGTTGAAGGACAAGTGTCACATTATTAGTGGGCATGTGGATTTGAAGGTCCAATGGGAAGGTGTCACGTGGCCAACCCTGAGGTTGCCACGTAGCCCTTGAACAGTGTGGAAAAAATTTGTTGGGTCCCCAAGGCTCATCCCCGAGACCTCATGCCTAGCACGCGGGCGCCTTAACAGTGTGCTCTACGAGGTGGTTCTTAACCATAACAATTCCCAATTTTTTTTAACGTTGAATGCATTTGTATTTGGGGTTTGGAGGGTCCAACCCCCACCGGCATGCAAACCGTTTACAACATCACCAGCTATTAACTCCATGGCTTATCACATGGCAACTGTTATTAACGTTTATCCGACAGTTTTTCCCGACGGCTCCACTAACAACTTCTGTTAACTTCGAATTTTGGGGTCATGTGACCTACCCATAAATTTTAATGTTGCAGCTAGAATGGAAGGTAGTTTGGAGCGTGCCTTAGATTTGGTTGGTTTTCCAAATTTATTTGTAGTTAAACTGAAGTGTTCCATTTTTAGTGGAGTTTTAGGTGAAACTGGACAAAAAAATTTATGCTCTATCTTGAACATTATTTGGCCATCCTTGGAGTGTGAATAGTCAATTTCTACTTTCTTGGACATTCAAAACTCATTGGTGAGGGTTTCAAAGCCATCAGAGGACTTATGGGTGAGATTTTTCTTCAGATAAGTTCCAGGGGCCACTAGGGCCACTAGGGGCCAACAACAGTTTGAGGCCTAGCTAGGGCAACTAGAGGCCTTTTTCAAGAAGAAAATAGTCAATTTTGGATGTTTCAGATATTCTAGAACTAATGGTGAGGTTTTTAGAGCTAGTAGAGGACTAATGAAGGCCGAGTTGATTCATATAAGTTCCAAGGGCCACCAGGTGCCAGCAGGAGAATGAGGCCTATCCAAAGTAGCCAGTATCCATTCTCAACAAACTAGTAGTTTATTCTGACTATTTTGAACCTTCTATATCCAATGGAAGGATTTTCAGAATATTTTGAAGACTTCTGAAGGTCTAGATGCTTCAGAGAAGTTTTCAATGAACCTAGAGCCACGGGGTGCCACCAGTTGTTGGAGGTGTAACCGGAGCAGCCAGAGGCCAATTTTATTAAGTGAATAGTCTATTATAACTATTTTTTCCATTATGAATCCATTGAATGAGTTTTCAGAGCCATTTGGAGACTTTTGAAGGTAGAGAAGCCACATGGAAGTTTCAGGCAACCCAAGGCCAACAGTGGATGGAGGCCTAAATTAGGGAGCCAGAAGTCATTTTGAGCAAATGAACAACCTATTTTGGATGTCTAATATATGATGGAGATAGTAGGTGAGGTTTTAGGGATAGAAAAGGATTTATTAAAGAGTTAGTGCCATAGAGAATCTCAGGGAAGCTTAAGGGTGTCGACAGAAGAGGCCAAGTCTAAGGGAACCTAGGTTTATCTTCAGAGAGATAACAACCATTCCAGGGATATGATGGTATTACAAACCCAATGGTACAGTCCAAATAATCATTGGATTTGAGTTAGTAACATGTAAAAGAATTGATACATCATAATCCCAAAGAGCCAAGTTAGTTGACAATGCCTCAAGCAGACGTAGCCCACGATATTCAGGTTAACTCCTTTATTAAATTTGTTGTTATGTGTTGATACTTATTTGTTGCACTTTATGGTTGTTTTACGTGCTTAATATCAGCAAAAACAAATGTTCTTAAATCTTTTAAACAGTTAAAAAAACATACACCTGTTTCAAGTATTCATTTACACACAGTCATGTATAAGCAAGATATTTTATCTGTTTAACTAAGTGGGAGATGCTTGTGCATATAATTTCAATTTATCCACCCATTTCAAATCAGGTTGGTCTCAGAGCACTAGGTTGCTAGTTTGACAGAGCACTAGCTTTCTTGTTTTACTTGGAAGGTGTCTAACAGTGCAAAGAATTTTACTATTTGCAAGTTGACTGATGCTTACAAGTTTGAGTTTTCTAGAGGTGAAGGGAGAGCTACTGTTAGCTAATTCTAGATGAGGACAAGAAGGAATAAGGTTGAAATAATTATCCTTACCCAAAGGACCTCAAGGCAGCCCTTGAAGCACAATCCCTCTTGAAGTTTGTTTGCAAAAGTGGCTCTTGAAGATTGTTTGCAAAAGGATGCTTGAAGAAGAGCTTGACTCTACAGCCATTTTGTTCAAAGGCTTTGTCAATTTTTTTTAAAGCTTTCTGAATTTTTGATGAAGTTCCTTAATTCATTTACATAAGGATGATAACTTCATCAATTTAGGTTTCAAAATCCTCCTCCTTCACAAGATTCTTTGATAAGGAGATGAAGCGAGACTTCTACATCCTCAAGGATATGGTGCAAACTCTATATGAAGATGGAAGGGAAAGCACTAGACTTCATGAGAAATTGGTTGCTATGAAGAAAAAGAAGGAAGGAATTCTTCAAAGAATGCATGAGATGGAGATGCAGCTCCCTCGTGCCCAAGAGGCCTTAACCAAGCACATGCTTGAAGCATAGGTAAATCACTCAAATTTGTGTTCAAATTCCTCTTAAAATAGATGTGTAGGTTCATTTAAAAAGCACACTAAAGGTATAGGGTCCAAGTTGATGTTAAAAATGGGCTATGAAGGCAAGGGTTTAGGAAAACATGCACAAGGCATGATTGAACCTAATTTGGTTGAGAAAAGGCCTAAGAAATTTGCTCTAGGTTATGTTCAATCTTATGGCGAAAACTCTATAGCCATGAAGGCATTTGAGACAACTCCAAGAAGAACTTTTTTTGCAAGTTCTAAACCACAAACATGTCAAGTTTGTTTTCAAGTTTAATGCCATTGTTTGAAGCCTATGTTGTGGCAAGATGTTTGTAGACATGCAGATTATGGTGAGCATGAGAGTTCTGACAGCTATCAAGACATGAACAATGATGTTGGTCTTCAAAAGAAAGCTCGAACCTCTACAAGTTCATCTCCTCAAGAAGGTAAAAAGATGGGCATGCAAGGCAACATTTGAGGTATAATTCTTCCCATAGTCAAGTTTATTATGTTTATGTTAAGCATGACAATTTTTCATGCATGAAGGGAAGAAAGAGTTGATGTTCCTATTGTGGTTTGTGTAATCATGAAGTTTCAAAATGTTGGAAGAGGATGAAGGCATACATGAAACAATTGAAGTGAAGGAAACTTGCAAATAAGGTGCAAAAGACTTGAACACATTGCTAGAAGAAGGGACATGTTATTGCCCAATGTTGGACATTGCATCCAACCAATCATCCCAAGAATTTTAAGCAAGAGGATAAAAATACTGGCGAAATTGGAACCAAATATTCCATCATTGATGTAAGAACAGATGTTTCACAAGAAGAAGATTTTCAGTAGAAAAAATCGCCATGGACGTGGCTTGGTAAGAAGTGGTTTGACTTCTTAACTCAGTAAGACATACATTCATTTGTACATATGCAAATTTCATTTATGTATGTATTTTTGTTTAAAACTTACGTTTGTTTGAGCCACCTTTGATCGATGATCAAGGAAGCGATGTTCAACTACCTTCTACTGAAGATTTCTTGCCAGAAATTTCTAGGTGAGCTCAAGGAAGACAATTCTTGACAGGAGGACAAGAGAATCCAAGAAGGAAAGTGTTGACTACGTTCAAGTTTGGGCTCAACGGAAATAATCCAAGCAAGGAAAAGTGTATGGAGGCTGGAAATGTGAGGGTGTTGTACTCTCATCTACTGAACAAGTAATCAGTATTTTGGGGTCCAAAAGATTCCTAATGGGGAGGAGTGATCATATTCAGATCAAGGACCCAAGTGATAGCTAAAATTTCAAAGTGTTCGAAAGTGTGTTGAACCTGAGCTATCGAATAGATCTCGTCTTCCTAATTCTAGCACCGTGAACGGTTCGAAAAACTGACATCGTATGAAGAAGTTATTGCGATTTGAAAAGTCCAGTAAACTGCAATTTTTGACATTTAACCAAGGTTGGCTGGGTTTTTGAAAAATAATAATAATAATAATAATATTCCAGGGAATATTCCTCAAAATATTCCCTGGAATATTCCTTCCGGACCAGTAGTTGAAGGACAAGTGTCACATTATCAGTGGGCATACGGATTGAAGGTCCAATGGGAAGGCACCACATGGCTAGCCCTGAGGCTGCCACATGGCCCTTGAACAATGTGGAAAAATTTTGTTGGGTTCCCGGGGCTCGACCCCGAGACCTCTTGCCCAGCATGCGGGCGCCTTAACCGTCTACTCTACGAGGTGGTTCTTAACCATAACAGTTGTCGGTTTTATTTAACGTTGAACGCGTTTGTATTTGGGGGTTGGAGGGGCCAACCCCTCCCCATAGGGCCGTGATCCTAGATACAGGGCTTAAGCCCCTAACCACCAGCGCGTAAACCATTTACAACATCACCAACAATTACTCCATGGCTTATCAGATGGCAACGGTTATTAACGTTTATCCGACATTTCCGCCCGAAGGTTCTGCTAACAACTTCTGTTAACTGCGGAATTTGGGGTCGTGTGACCTACCCATAACTTTTAATGTTGTGGCTACAATGGTGGGAATTTTAGAGTGCTTCCTAAATTTGGGCGGTTTGCCAACTTTATCTGCAGTTAAACTGAAGTGCTCCATTTTTAGTGGAGTTGTTTTAGGTGAAACTGGACAAAATTGTTTATGCTCTATCTTGAGCATTATTCGACCATTATTGGAGGTGAATAGTCAATTTTGAATTTATTGGACATTAAAGACTCATTGGTGAGGGTTGCAGAGCCATCAGAGGCCTTCTGAGTTAATGTTTTCTTTAGAGAAATTCCAGGGGCCACAAGGGCTAGCAGCAGTTTTAGGCCTAACCAGGGCAACCAGAGGCCTTTTTCAGGAAGCCAATAGTCAATTTTGGATGTTTCAGACATTCTGGAACTAATGGTGATGTTTGTAGAGCTAGTAGAGGACTTCTGAACGTCGAGTTACTTCAGAGAAGTTCCAAGGGCCACTAGGTGCCACAAGGAGAATGAGGCCTGTCCAGAGTAGCCAGTATCCATTCTCAGCAAACCAATAGTCTATTTTGACTATTTTGAACCTTCTGAATCTGATGGAAGGATTTTCAAAATCTTTTGAAGACTTTTGAAGGTCGAGATGCTTTAGATAAGTTTTCAGTGAACCAGAGCTAGGGGGTGCCACCAAGTGTTGGAGGCGTAACTGGAGCAGCACGAGGCCAAATTCAGTAAGTGAATAGTTTATTCTGATTATTTTGGACATTGTAAATCCATTGAAGGGATTTGAAGAGACATTTGGAGACTTCTGAAGGTCGAGAAGCCACACAGAAGTTTTGGGCAGCCCAAGGCCAACATTGGATGGAGGCCTAGATTGGAGAGCCAGAGCTCATTTTGAGAAAATGAACAACCTATTTTGGATGTATGATATATTCTTGAGACAATAAGTGAGGTTTCAGGGATAGAAAAGGATTTATTAAGGATTTAGTGCCACATATAAGCTTAGGGAATCTTAAGGGTGCCGACAGAAGAGGACAAGTATAAGGGAACCTAGGTTTATCTTCAGAGAGATAACAACCATTCCAAGGGTACGATGGTATTCTAAACCAAATGGTACAGTCCAAATAACCATTGGAGTTGAGTTAGTAACTTGTAAGAGAATTGATACATCATAATCCCATAGAGCCAAGTTAGCTGAAAATGGCTCAAGGAGACGTAGCGCACGATATTCGGTGAACTCCTTTATTAAATTATTTTGTTATGTGTTCATGATTATTTGCTGCACTTTATGGTTGTTGTACATGCTTAATATCAGCAAACACAAATGTTCTTAAAGCATTTAAACAGTTAAAAAAAAAATACACTTGTTTCAAGTATTAATTTTCGCACAGTCATGTATAAGCAAGATCTTTTATTTGTTTAACTAAGTGGGAGGTGCTTGCGCATAGCATTTCAAGTTATCCACCCATTTCATATCATCTAGCTAGGAAAATGTTTTGTTTGTAGTATTATTGTTTGTTTCATATTTGTTTGAGACTTTTCCCTTTACTAGATAGCATTCATCGAATTGAAATATTTCTTTTCTCATATGGCTTCATATTGAAGTTCTCCAATGACAGCGGTAGGGCCTTGAAATTGAAACCTAATTCAAGATAAACTATTAAAATTTATTCAATCAATCTAAGGAAACATTGAAACTTAATGCTCACATTTAGAGGTCTAGGATAGTGACATGTTCCGACGTCATTAAACCTAACAGTTGTTGCTCGCCATCCGGCATTAGACAACGCTAGTACGAACTTGTGCTCCCTATACCGTCGCATATATAAAGGAAGACCCTCATAGGTTGCAATCCTTTATCCACAGGAAGTTGAGTCTGCTGCCCTGTAACTGTGATACACCAAACACAACATTCGAGGAGTTTGGTTGTCATGCGTCAAGTCCTTGGTCATTTCTCTTTCATTTGATCACCAAGGTGTATATTTCAGTTCACGGGAGCTTGGTACACTTTCTTGATTAGATTTCCTTAGTAGTCATTTTTATCTTTCTGTGACTCTTTAAAATTAACTGCCCACGAAATATTCCTGGTTAAAGTTATATTCCTTAGTGATTCTTAGGGTAAGGTCAATGGAAACATTTCCTGGGTTTACCAGTCATGATTGTCCTGGTATTCCCAAGGTGTTAGAAGTGTGGTCCATTGGCCCGATTCATCCTTCGTCATCAACCTCTGGACATTATACTGATGATGAGCCTTCAGCTAAAGATAATGAGACTCGTAAGAAACAGGGTAAGATCAAATTTCCATGTAGTTTGTTTGAAGGAAACCATCCCATTTATCTCTATCCTTATATGGATGAAGCCTCTAAAGTATTGGATACCCTTTCAGCTTCTAAGTCCTGTCTTCCTGTCGGTTACCGAAATTTTTCTTCGAGTCCTCCAATAGTTGATCAACCCATTGATCGGGATTCATCTCTAGTTGATTTTTCTCTCTCTGAAAGTTAGTCTCCTAAGTCCATTTCCGACCAATCATTGGTTGAGAAAAAGGTCGACCTAATTCCACCTACAGTTCATCAGGTATTTTCTATCGAGAGTGGGTCTCATCCCCGTTGGGTTCTTTTTGTTTCCTCTGATTCCCCGGGATTGAAGGGCGATCCTCCCATTTCCATGATCCAGAAGGGTGATCCTCCGACTCCTGTCGCCACAGTTCCAGAAAGTGATCCTCCTGATCTCGTTCCTGGCACCCATGAGGATGGTTTTTCACTCCCATAACGCAAGGGGATAATCATCCTATTATTATGGCACCCCCTCCATGTAGTTTGGTCGCCTCCTTTGATTGAAGTTGATTCGCAGGATACTATATTCCTTCTTATGTGCTTTTGAGATCACGGTACAGGCCTATAATGTGGCCATACCTAACACAATTATATATGAAGGTTTTTCTGTTAGTATTCTATCTTCAACTACTTGGCAAGATTTTGGTTCCCCATTGCTTGTGCCTGTTATGCTAAATCTGTTGGCTTTTAACAGACAAACCAGTCAACCGTTAGGGATCCTTCCGAAGTTGCCTATTACTTTAGGAGGGAAAATCATCTATATAGACATGATGGTGGTCCAAAGCCCCTTGTATTTTAATTTACTCCTGGGGCGTGACTATTCTTATGCCATGGGCGTGCTTGTCTGTTCTCTCTTTCGTGTGATCTGTTTTCCACACGAAGGTCGGATCGTGACCATTGATTAGCTTTCATTCTTTGGTCCTGATGTGCCATCTAGTTTATCACCGTCCCTTCCTGATCCTTACCTGCTAGTGATATCTTCCCTACCATAGATCAATTATGTAGCCACCTGTTCCATGTCTGCATCTACTGATAATTCAGTCAGTGTGGTAGTACACCATGTACTGGTGGCATTGGATCCTAATTTCCAGAGTTTTGTTCTCCCATCGGATGAGAACCTCTTGGAAGCCATGACTTCTTATTCATCATGATCAGGTCTTTCGGAGCAAAGTTAATTTTCTTGTGTCAAGCTCCTTAAAAAATGAAACAAGCTCTTATGAGGACAGTTTGTTTACTATGTCAACCTCATTAAAAAATGAATTAGGTCATGAGGATGGTTCTTTTATTGTGTCAACCTCATTAAAAAATGGAACTGGTTTCAAGAATAGTTTTCTAAAAAATTTCAAGCTAGTGTAAAAATGAAACCAACTTCAAGCAGAGTTTCCTGATTTCAAGCTTGTGTAAAAAAGAAACCATTCTTATTTTACCTATCGTGATTTCCATTTTATCTGCCTATTTTTCCAGATGAGCCTTGGTTTTCTCATTCCATCATCACCATCTTCTTAGCTGATCATACGCCTTCACTTGATTGTTTTACCCATTCCTAAGGAACCGTTGTAATGAGTGGTCTTGTTAGCTAGCCTCGCGACCTTTACTTGTTCTAAGCAGTTCCACCATCACCGGGACCAGTTGCTACCCTTAATACCACTCGTTCCTCCAGGATGAGTCAAATTTTAGCTCTTTTTTTACTCTTAAAAATTGAAAATATTGTCGAGACTCTTGTCGTTTTGAAATCGTTAAAGGTTGCGAAACGTCGTTTACCTAGTATATGTTTACCCTTTTTTCGAGCTGGGATAAACTATTTATGAAAAAGGAATACCTTAGCCAATCGTGAATAAGAGGTTCTCTCAGATATTGTTTTCTACCTTTTGGGATCTGTGAGACTACCTACGAAAAGGGACCTATTGGAGTTTTCTTTTCCGCTTCTTTTCAAACTCTCTAAACATGAAAAGACACTGAGTTCTTCTTTTGTTAGACTCATTAAAACTAAATGACATTGGAGATCATCATCATGATGTTACCAAGTTCCTCCTTCCTAGGGCTCGTAAAATGTACTGGGATGGAATTTATCAAAGGAAAAACTTATATGACAAGCATATGTTATCCTCTTCAAGATTGTGTAAAAATAAAGAGGTACTCGCCAGAAATGGTGGGGGGAAATGGAAGTTATTCTTCAGTTGTGTTGGCAGTATGTCACTATTGAACATGACACTTATATGCAGTTCGTGACAGGTTGGGATATCTTCACTCTGTCACTTTGCCTCCATGGGTTTAGGAACTTCGTTTGCCTCTCATTCAATTACCAATATTGTCAACATGACCTCTGATCCTATTTGATTCAAATGCTGCCAAATTCCAGAGTCGTGTCGCCGATATGTTCAAGAGAAAATCCTTTTGTAGTTTGTACTTTCCCCAATTCTTTGTTTCAGTCTTGATTGACACTCATATTACATTCTTTGTATCATGTCGATGATGTGGGATTCATTATGACCCTCCTTCGACGAATCGCTTCCTGTCGACTTCAACTCATTATCCAGGAAGTCGATCTAGAGACAACTTTCTAGTACCTTAGAGTTTGCATGCCCTAATGGCAAGTTCTTCGCACTCGACGATCGGTTCTCATCATTGGCCTTTGATCAAGTGATTTCACGGGTGTTCAACTTTAGCTCCTTATTCGCATCTCATGAATTGTATTGTTAGTACCTTGAGAGCCATTTTCATCATTGGTGGTTTCTCTCGCACATGTTAACAATTTACATCATTGATTGGTATTGAGGCGATTTTCCTTCATGTTCGACTTCAGCTCATTTATTCACATGCTTGAAATTGTACTTGGTTGGGTCGTGACAGAGTGCAAGACACTGGATTTTATTCTCTAGGGTCCTGGTTGCAAGGCGATATGATTTGTCCAAGATCGGATACATGTTTCTTTCAGATGGATGGTTGCGACCATACCATGAATCTATATGTTATCCTTCTCAGAAGGATGGTTGTGACCATACCATGGTCTCTTTTATGGATGGTTGCATCCATACCTTGATTCATGTATTTTCATCAAATATTTTAGTTATTTATATGTATCTATGCTTGATTTGCTGGTCTCCCGACAACAACGTCTAGCTCCTTGCACGTACTATTAAATAATTTCACCCCTCACATGTGGTCGAACTTCATATGTTAGAGGGAATTTGTTACACAACAATTTGTCACTATCCTTGTACTCATCGTTCCTTGATCCTGGAGGACACATACAGTGAACCGTGTGTACTTTCCAAGCGTGGAATACATACCCATGAACCACAATTTGTCTGCCAATTCATCTCCCTTTACAAATTTTCTGGAAGATCCTTATAAAAACCTGGTTTTCAAGGTTAGTGCTTTGTCCCAGTGTTTGACCCACACCGACAGCAGAGATTTGCACTAATCCCATGTTGATCGGCGTTGTCTTAATGTTTGACCCACGCCGATCTCTTTTAGAAAGTTTTTTAAATAGAAGCATAGCTTCCGTGACTAGAAGCTTCGCGAAGCGGAGAGCTGGAAGTTTGTTTCGAGGATATGGTCGAGGAATTCCCCTTTGGGCTTATTGTTGCCATACAATAGGAACTACTCAAAAGGTTAAGATCTTTTCCCATTATTTGAAGGCCCATATCCTCCTCCTCCATTGTTATATAAGGAGACCTCTTTCACCTCTGCTGCCTTAGTTAGTGAGAGTTAGAGTTAGTTAGCTGGTTAGAATAAGCAATCATAGCTTCGGGAGAATAGATCAGAGTGTGATTATTTTTGTGTGTTAGGAACATATTTAGATATTTGACCTTTATGTATTAGGGTGTTGCAAATGTGCTTGGATATGGACCTGCCGAAGGAGAGCCTCAACATCAAGGCTTGGTTGTTGTTACGTAGGTAAATCCTCTCTGCGGACAGAGACGATCCCTCTAGCCCTAGGGTGCGTCTAGAAACAAAGGGACACGCTAAAGTGTTGCTTCCTAGTTAATGAATGAAAAAGAGACATGGTAGATTGACCTACCTGGAATCCAATAATGTCATCATTGTGGAAAGAGTAGTAGCCTCTCACTCCTGCCTTGGAAAATCAAAATTCGTTCATTGTTACGCCCGGATACCTGCACATAGAACAAGAAACAAGAACAACATACGACATCATAGTTTCACTCATAACTATTAACCAGTCAAAGAGGGCTAAACATATCGCATTACACAAAAATCATAACACAATAGTGGAACCAAACAGTAGTCATGTATATAAATGAATAGAAGGAAGAGTTACAACCGATGCTTTGACGTCGCAGTCTCCTCCAGTGGGGTTCAGGCGAAGCGCATCTCAGACGTTCATCAAGGAATTTGGATAGGATGAAAGCATGGACTCAAGCTTCTTCAACATAATTCCTTCTTATTCTATCTTCCCTAGTAATTCAGCTATAGTATGTCTAATTCTCCAAGTTCAGCTAGCTTGTACTAAGAGAGATAGTTTCTTTAATAGAGGAAAAGGAGGAGGTTGGGATCCCTACAAAGGTGGGAGGGAGTCCTATCCTTTAGGAGAGTTCCAAGGGAGGTGAAAACCACTAACTAAAGGAGGGAGTCTGTGGTTGTTTCAGTTCAACCACTCCCATTGACTCATCCTCGAGGTGGTTGTAATGGAACCTCCGCCTCTATTTTTAAAAAACATTCCATAAACAGCTTAGCGTGGGCGTTTAACTGGAACAAAGCGCCAACTGGCAGGGGCCCATTGTTAATTTTCCAGCTTGGTGCAGGAGTGCAACTGGCTACTCGCGCCAAGGAAAAAACAAGGGTTTTTACAGTCCTGCTCAAGGAATTGTCAACAAGAGGAATGTTACTCTCATGTAAAGGAATGCAATGATGGTTTTTGCAAGGCATGAAACTGCTTATTGGTCACAGAAACAACCCTCCAATGGGTGAGATGGGGATTGCAGGGACAGTGACAAAATGATGTGTAACAGATGCCCCCTAAGGCATGAGGTCCGAGGGAGAGGGAGGGGCGAAATGATTTATGAGAACGCGTTTGAACCAAAAACCACTATCGGAAAACCTGCAATTACAAATACAACTGATATCTTTGATACATGAACATGTGGCATGGGCACAGCCATCCATAATAGAGTATATATAAAAATTGATAGAGGTATGGACGCAGCCATCCAGCAGTAAGGATCAACAAATATACTTAGGTATGGTTACATCCATCCAATCAAAAGCGTCATGTAATAATTCATAACAATCCATCAAAATATGCAGCCTGGACTTTATCAGACAAAATATAGGATCTTGCACTCCATCTCGACTATAACAAGTACAAATTCAAGCATGCGAATATATGATCTGAAGTCGAACATGCAAGAAAATCACCTGATTACCAGCCAATGATGAAAGTTGTTAATAGGCACGAGAGAAACCACCAATAATGAAAATGGATCTCAAGGTACAACTCGTACAATCCACGGGATCAAAACAGTGATCTGGCGTCGAACATCCGCAGAATCACTCGATCGAAGGCCAATGATGTGGACCTTGCGTCGAATGCGAAAAATCTGCCATTAAGGCATGCAGGCTCCAAGGTATCAGAATAGAGTCTCTCGATCAAATTCATGGATAACGAGATGAAGTCGAAAGGAAGTGACCTGATCGAAGGTGGGTAATAATGTTTCCCACATCATCGATACGAGACATAGGAACATGGTAATAGTGAATCAAGACCAACATAGAATCAGAGGGAGGTTGAAAACTACAGAGGCAAACTTCTCTTGAATATATCAGCAGCATGACACTGGATTTGGAAATATTTGACATCAAAGTTGAGCTCACGACGACGTGGCAAAGGGAAGATGAGAGGTAAAAAGAGATTACCCAAACCCATGGAGGCAAAAATGACGAAATTATATGTCCCCAACTTGACACGAATGCAGACTAGTGCCATGTTCAAGAGCGACATACTGCCAACATAACTAAAACTTGGTTCCATTTTCCCCCACCATTTTTGGCGAGTACCCCAATTATTTTTAAAACAAGCTTGAAGGGGATAGCATATGCTTGTGCTGTAAGTTTGTCCTTCGGACAAATCCATCCTAGTACATTTTATGAGCCCTAGGAAGGAGGAACTCAAGTAACGTCATGGCGACAAAGTTCGATGTCATCAGTGTTTAACGAGTCTGACAAAGGGATAACTCAGCATATTTTCATGTTTAGAGAGTTTTAAAAGAAGGCGAAAAAGAAAACTCCAGCAGTCCCTTTACGTAGGTAGTCTCACAGATCCAAAAAGGTAGAAAATTGTGCCTACGAGAACCTCTTAGTCGCAACAGGCTAAGGTATTCCTTTTTCGTAAAGAATCCATCCCAGCCCGAAAAAGGGTTAAACGTATACTGGGTGGATATCGTTTCGCAGCCATTTAACGAGTTCGAAATGGAAAGAATATCAGCAATATTTTCAATTTTAGAGAGTCAGAAAAGAGCTGAAAGATGACTCCAGTAGTGACTTTTTCGTGATTTTACCGAGTCTGAAAAAGTATAAAATATAACTCGTTACTTCATCACTGTCACATAAAAACTTGTTGCTGCACAAGAGACACGTGTAAAACCCATTTCTCGAAAATAATAGAATAAAATCATCGAAAAAATATGTCTTAAAACCTAATTAGGGTTGTGAAAAAGTTATAAAATGCCAAAAATGGTAAAAATAATTACTTTTCACTTTTTACCTCTTGTGGAGAAATAGTTACCCATTTCATTGTGCAATCTTGCGGTGACAATAGCGGTCAATCCAGCAAACCAATCTCAAATCCGTCAGTTCTGGGTAAGAGCCGAGATCCCTCTTGTCATTTTAAGTAATTTCTTACTATCTGCAATTTCCAATTTTGAATTTTGGGGAAGGAAATGTAAATATTAGGGCACGGCGGTCGGCGCGGGTTTCGGGCACGGAGTCGCACCAACCGCCCAATTTTCTACGCTAGGGCGCGCCAATGGCGCAAACCATTTTTATGTAAAATGTTAATCAAATACCCCAATTATTCACAAATTTAAGGTTCAAAAATTGGTAATACCACTCATATGAATGTGTTCGCTGGTAGAAAGAGGAAAAATGGTCATAGAATGGAAAGAAAGGGAACATAGCGAAGAAGACAAGCTTTCCATGGACAATGAGAGAGTCATGGAAGCTCTCAGAAATTGTGGTCTAAAAAAATTCTTTCTAACGCCATGTCTCCGACCCTAACCAGATTTATTACAGTATCTGATCAGCATATGGGATGAAAATCAAGAGAAGTTCATCCTTCGGGATCAAGAACTTGACATTGAAGTCTCTGACGTTGTTTCATAACAAGATTCTCGCAGAGGGGAGTGGCACCAATCATAACCGGCACTCGGCCCTGCATGAAAAACATGACCATGGTGATAGACAGGGTATGTCCAGGAGCATGGAAAGGATTAGGCAGTGGGAAATTTGATATCCAGACTATCCCAGACTTGACACTCAGAGTAGTGCTACATACCATCACACGAGTTGCAAGATCACAAGCACCGCAGGAAGCAACAAAGACATAGTTGCTCCTTGCTATAGACTGCTTGGCACCGACCATCTACAACTGGGCAGAGGCCATGAAAATAAACATGAAACGCCAGCTAACAAAATGCAAGAAGACCAAATTGAAGAAATTTGGTTATGAATCTATTCTAGTATCGTTCTTCTTGGAACGACTACCCATTTTCCAGCGACAGGAGGTCATAGTCCCGACACCACCAGCGAGAGAACCATGGATGGCTCGATGAGCAGCTTTGATGCCAAGTGCAGGGGGTGGTCAATAGATGTCTTGGAGACCGGAATTCTTCGATTAGCTCCGCCGACAACTGATTTTCATGGAGCACTTGCCCTACTCTAGTACATATTTCACTGAAGATCCGAACCTCCCACTCCCAGAGGGAGAGGATTGGGATGAATATTTGGGTGAGACTCATTTTTTAAGTTTTATGAGTATTATGATTTTTTTTATCTATGAGTGTTCTAACATTAAATCCATGTGTTTGCAGATGTTGGCCCAGAGATACCCACAGGCATGTCACTGATAGCGAGGTGAATCCCTCGTGATTTCAACCCTCAAGGCCAGGACGGCAAGGAAGATGAGATAGTGCGTAATCTGGAGGGAATCACCCGAGGAGTCTCGGACTATGCAAGATTTGACGATGTTCCACGCGCCTACCAAAGACATACTGTAGGGGTGCCCAGCTTAATTCACCGCTTGTTGAGGCGGCTTGTACAGATAGTGACATATTATCACGATCATCATGTTGATTAGATGCCTAGGTTTTATTTTCATCCGCATATTTTGAAGAGGTGATGTCTCAGGATGTAACATAAACCCGCATATATTTTTTGAAGTTATGATGCACACAGCTGCAAACATGCGATATATATATATATGTGTGTGTGTGTGTGTGTATGTGTATGTGTATGTGTATGTACATATACATATACATATACATACATATACATATACCTATACGTATACGTATACGTATACGTATATGTATGTATATATATATATATATATATATGTATATGTACATACACATACACATACACATACACACACACACACACACATATATATATATATCGCATGTTTGCAGCTGTGTGCATCATAACTTCAAAAAATATATGCGGGTTTATGTTACATCCTTGGGTTTATGTTACATCCCGAGACATCATGTCTTCAAAATATGCGTATGAAAATATATATATATATATATATATATATATATATATGGATATATATATACAAACACACACACATATGTGTGTGTGTGTGTGTGTGTGTATATTTTCCTACATGGATCTTTTACATGTGATGATGATTTTACAAATTACGCAAATGTCTATCTAATACAATGTTAACCACTGTATCAGTTAATGTATTCATTCGTCTAGGAATATGCTGATATGTAATAAAATCAAAATGTCTTTCTAGCAAACGAATACGTAAATACAATCTCAAAATGTGTGGATTTCTAACTGAATAATGACTATTGAGTTGTAGAACGACAAGCTGTGAATCTAGATTTACAAGCAATGCGTGTATGCCGAGGTTGATTGCTTCGGCTAATAGCTCAATAATAGCACTATATTCAGCGACATTGTTTGTAGCTCATCCTAGACAAATACCTTGCAGATATATCAACTCACCAGCAGGATTATAAATTACCCAGGCTGCCGAAGACAAATTCCTGGTACTGCGGGAAGCACCATCCGCAAAACCGACATAAGGGATAATAGATATCTTCACCATAAGTAAGACCCAATAAGCAGGAAAACACTCACAAAGCACATCAAACCAAAACATGTACAAAAAATGAAAATGACACCTATGTACACCTATTACAGATGGATGACTCATGCATAATATTTTTTGACATACAACCCATTTATGGGTTGTTCAAGAGGATGAACTTCGTAATCAATAAGCTCATAGGCCCCATTCTGCAATACACATTTAATGATGTAGGGCCCATGCCACAGAGGTTGAAATTTTCCTGCCCCCGGATTATCATGAGCTTGGTCATACAGGAGGATGAGATCTCCTTCAACGAAAGAACGAGGGGAAACTAATTGGTCAAAATGAGACTTGACCCGCTTTTTCTGTGCTTCGATAACGAAAGTAGCAAAGCGATGGGTTTCATCCAGTATTTCTAAATAAAGGAGACGTTATTCCTCCAGCAAAGTATTTGGCAGTAATTCAACAGCTAACTTGAGCGAAGGCATTTCATATTCAATCGGGAGAGTAGCTTCCAGGCCATAGACCAACTGGAAGGAGTGAACCCAGTTGCACTCTTAACTGAGGTTCGGTATGCCCAAAGAGCTAAAAATAACATGAGATGCCAATTTTATTTATGGATCCCAATCGTACATTGAAGCATAGTGACAAGAACTCTGTTCACAGCTTCAACCTGGCCATCGGCTTGAGGGTTGTATGGCGTTGAGCTGTCGTGACGCAGACCCAACTTAGAAGTGAAATCCGCCACCATATAATGCTGAAAATGGGAACCATGATCGGTAAAAATGGCTTGCAGGACTCCAAACCTAGAAATAATGTGATTGAATATGAACTAAGCAGTTGTCTTACCATCGGTGGAAAGTGTAGGCATTGCTTCAGCCCATTTGGTGAAGTAGTCCACGGCTACAATAATATAAGCATGCCCCCCAGCCGAGTGAGGGTTACACGTCATAAAATCGATGCCCCACTTCGCAAAGGGACCAACAGTAATGACAAGATGAAGAGGAACGGTAATGTTAATGGAACTGAACAGGCATTTGAAGTGGAGGAGAAGGAACCTGAGAAGCAAAATGCTCAAGATAGGTAGACATGGCCCTGAGACTTGGGAGGAACAAGGAATGATGATGATTATCGTCCCCCTGGAGATCTTTGAGAGACATGGTTTCCACGATGGCCTCATCGGAGGGAAAAACTTCTTTCAAAGGATCCGGCGAATCAAAATCACCAAGTTAAGGGGATCGAGAATAAATGTCAAGAGACATGCTCGAAGGAGCATAATCAGGGGACGGAGTGTCCGAAGCGGCGATGAGTTCACAATAATCAATTTCAATCGGACTCAAAGACATCGAATTTCCAAAAGAATCGATCTGTTAAGGAGAAGGGATAACCCATGGGTCATTGGTGCGAGAAATCATATTGACCTGAACAGTATTTGGTGGTGGAAGAGGGAAAATACGCATGAGGGCAGGATCCTTGAAAAGGCCTCGCCATATGCTCTCGTAGGGAGTAGGAACCTTATCCATATACAAAACGTTGTTCTCGGAATAAGAAGTGAAAAAAGACAATTGATCGAGATTAATAATCTTTCCTTCGTGTGGGAATTTCAAAACACGAAAGAGAGTGGACGGAACACATAGCATTGTGTGAGTCCAACTGCAACCGAGGAGAAGATTATAATTGAGTTTAGCATCAACGACTTCAACCTCGACATTGACTGTCTCCCCTTCTAATGTCATCGGTAAACTAGCAAGAACACCAAGAGGTTTAGACTCTCTTCCATCAAATGCTTCAAGGGCATTAGGTGACGAGGTGAGAGCTCGAGAACCAATGGATTTCCAACAAGTAGATGACATAACACAGGTAGATTTACCCTAGTCCATGATTTCCCGGTGAATGTTCAAACCATTTATACCAACTTGAATGATTAGTGCAATTTGGTGTGGGAGTCGCGGGATGAAATCCTCTAAATCGAAAGCAAGCAAGCTAGTATCGGCAGGATCAACCCCACCTATCGCGAATAAAAACACTTTCCTTTGTGATGGAAAACTCTAAAGTAATTCTAACACAGACATTGCGGATGGCGCTTGAGCCAAATCCTCAACAATACTGTAATACTGAGCGGCACGGGCGTTGGGATTGTACGAAGACTTGCGGAGCACACCTTTGGAAGGTGGTCGCACAACAGATTTAGTATTAGGTCATTCAATCTCAAGAGGGCCAGAAATAGGTGGAGGAGGAGGACCATCAGTGATCTCCTTCCCCGCAGCCTGATGTGAACCAGAATAATCTTTCGATCGAGTAGTAATAGAAACGGGTGCAGAACCATTCATCATAAAAACCTGAGAACCAAATGGGGTAGAGGACTGAGGTTTCTCTACCATCTGAGTTTGCTGAGTAGGAAAAGGTTCTTTAAGAACAACTGGAGCTCCTTGAGTGCCTTTGAGCAATCGGCTCACTTCGGACTGTCAAGGACAATCTTTGGTGAAGTGCTCTTCGTCACAAATAAACAAGGATACTTCGGTTTGCATTGAGAACTATCAGTAGAACAAGGTTTTGAAGAATCCTATTTCGGGGTATTGGCTTTGGCCTTACTCTTACCCTTCTTCTTACCTTTAGAAGTGTTATCCGTAGGATTGGCCTAGACGGCACTCACTTCTGCGGGTTTTCCAGGATTCAGAATTGGCTGAGAAGCAACATTATTGGAAGAAGTAGACTTCTACTTCCCAGAATTAGATGGAGACTTCTGAGAAGTCTGAGATACGGAACCAATAATTCCATCAACAAATGGAGTTTCTAGTGGTTTAGAAGTTCCAGATCGAGGAGCATTAGGCAAGATATCATATAAAGCGTCGGATTGAGAGTACACAATATTGAGGTACTGGGCATAAGCAATGTGTTGTGTAGATTAATCCGTCTTGCGGACAAGACCGATCTCTCTAGTACAAAAGGTAACTAGCAACAAACAGCCAATTATACTAATCTCTCTCTAAGCATATGCAATTTATAAAAACACTATACGGGTGCAGGGCCTACCTTATATCCAACGCTTTGCTTTCTTACTTGATTTTGTTGAAGTCCTTCCCGTGCACTGAAAGAACGTCCTTCGTATATCTGCAATCACAAACAAGGAAAAAGATTAAGCAGCACCTGTATAGACATTATCATAAATCATACTTATCATAATGATCAAGTAATTTATGAAATAAACCAAAAATTGACAGTTTAATGAGAGAAATGAGTATATTTGTATTAACTTTAAAGATAGAAAACCTTTACAACCTGTGCCTTGATGTTGTGCAGGTCCTCCCGGGGTCCGAAGCAGGAATCTCCTTTACTCTCACAAGCATTGCACTCTTTGAACTAAGACAAATGAGGATAAGTGATTTAACCTCACAGAAAGTCTTAAGTTACTCAAGTCTAAATCTCAACAGCATTTAATTTCAAATCTCATAAGCTTGAACTCCCTTTGAGGCTACCCAAGGCCTCTTTTTATAGTGAAAGAGAGGAGGTTTCTAGTTCCAAATATGAAGGGATAGAATCCTCCTTCAAAGGGATAAGCTCCTTACATCAAGGGTTAGCTCCATTAAGAGAGGGATGCATGAACCAGCTTCAAAGCGTATCCATTCCGAAAATTCCCGTCTAGAATCTTCTAGAATTCACCTGGAATTCACTTTTTAATCTTCATTTTCTCGCCTTTTATGTTTTACAGAGGTCCGCACCCATTACACAAAGAACGTGTGGTATGGTTCCGCATGCAGGCTGAGCTTTAGGTGCGGGACCGCAGGGAATGCATAGAGAAAGTGCGATACCAATTCTTTAGGGGATTTTAAGGATTTTCTTCTGATTTTGAAGCTTGATATGAGGAGCTGGTATATTAGACTTGCAAAGGAGGAAGTATGAGTAATAGTGAGCTCATACGGTCAGCAGAATGTCAAGGTGACAGTTTTCAGTGTAACAAATTGCCCCCTAAAGTGCAAAGTCTGTAATAGATGAAGCTATAGTCTGTCATATATGAAGAGTGCAGTACTTTATCATTTCAAAGATCATCCTGTGGACACCCCAGTCGGTACCTGTAAAAACATTCAATACAAAATATATACATGTATATGTCATCACTGAGGTAGGCATTCCCATACTCAGATAAAAACTAACTATAAACTAACTGAAATCGTTCTGATACAAGAATGATTTTGAATACATCATAGTACAAATATATGTAGACACAGTATGGACGCAGCCATCTGTTTATCAAAAGTCTACTGTATAGATGACAACAAAATTCCTCGCAGCCTGGATGGTGGAAACTAGATCCAGGGTCTTGATTTCCGTATCTCGAACCAGTACAATTCTATCCATGTGAATGAATGTATTGAAGTCGAACATGGTAGAAACCACTTGATTACCATTCAATGATGTGAACTGTTAACAAGTGTGAGAGAAACCACCAGTAATGTCAATGGCTCTCAAAGTACTCAGTACAGTCCATGAAATGTGAATGAATGAGCTGAAGTCGAACATGTCACGGAGTCATTCGATCGAAGGTCATTAATGTAACCTGTCGTCGAAAGAGAGAAACCTGCCATTGAGGCATGCAGATTTCAAGGTACTGACGATTTCTGGATCAACTTCCTAGATAATGTGCTGATGTCGATAGAAAGCGATCTGTCGTAGGCAAGCCCACAACACGAAATCATAGATCAAGATTTGAAAATATGTTGGCAAGGACTGACTCAGGGATGGTCAATGATGGATGACAGATATTTTGCAGATGAATGGTTTTGTTTGAACTGTTCTCTTGGACACATAACAACACTGCAGATGGCTTGGTGACAATTGACTCAAAGCTAATACCCAGAAACCGGCTGAAAATTTTCAATGTGGTTTGATTAACTGTTAAGCAAAGGATTTCCCAACCCAGGAGAATATAAGTGTCGTGTCCAAGAGTGGTCGACTGAGTTTTCGGACAATTTTAAAATACAACAAACATGCTCATTTTTCTCTCTTTTCCCCCACCATTTCTGGCAAGTACCTCTTTATTTTTGACAAGCTTGAGGAGGATAACATTTGCTTGGTTATAAGTTCACCCTTCGGGTGAGTCCAACTTAGTTTAAAATTCGAACCCTAAGAAGGAGTGGTTCGTTCCTGTTGAAAATTAAACAGGTCCTTTACTGTTAAGTTTTAACGAGTCCAGTATAGGAGAAACTCGGTGTTTTTCAGTTTTAGGGAGTCAGAAGAAAAACTTAAGAAAACTCCATGGGTGTTCTTTTTCGTAAATTTAGTCTCTCGAGCCCGAAAAAAGGATAAAATAATGCGGGAGAGAACTCTATTGACCGTATTTAGTCAACGTATACCTTTTTCGTAAATAGTCCATTTCAGTTCGTAAAAGGGGTAAACTTATACTGAAGGGACGACTGTTCATTTACTTTAACGAGTTTGAATAGTCAAGTACTCGGCAATCTTTTCATATTTAGAGAGTCTGAAAAGGGCTTAAAGAGGACTCCAAGGTTTCGCTTTTTCGTAAAAATTTTGAAAGAGTCCGAAAAAGTGATAAAAGTATGCTCTTTGTTGAAAAATGATTATTTCACCTGAAAAATCCTGTTTCTGCACAAAAACTCAAAACATTACACATACCTGTTTAAGATAAATAAAAATGCTTTCAAAATATCCCTTTTAAAGTGAAAAATAAATAAATTTACAATTCATTCATTCGAAAAAACTTATAAAAAGGACTTTTTCTATTTCATTTTTACCGTTCAGTTGCAGAGTGAAAAGTAAAAAGCTTTTGGATAAAAAGTTCCTGTGAAGATTCTGGAAAATTCAACTGTTGGAATCGAAAATCGTCAGCCCCAGGTAATCCACGACCTCCTTATCTTGCTTTTCATCCGTTTAAAATTCGTTTTTAGGCTTTAGTTTGATTTTTTAGGGCAAAAATAGGTCAAAAAATGCACCCGCGGGGTCCGCAGGCGGGACACAGGTTGCCTACGGACCCCGATTTTTTCTGAACGGGAAAAAATCGGGGGTGCCGCACCCGGAACACACCTTTCGTGCGGAGCTACGCTCTGTTTACAAAGGGCGGGTGCGGTACCCGCGCGGTTAACATTCAAGCATAGTTTTCTCAAATTTCTGCCAAAAGTTTTCAAATGAAATCATGCTAATATGCCTTATTTTGTGTTGCAGGATTAACAAGATGCTTATTTGGAGAGAAAGGGAACATGAGGAAGTGGATGAAGCTGCAATACTCCATTTGCCCACACAAAGGGCATTAAAAGCATGCTGCTTATACAAATTCTGGGCCATCTCGGGCATGAGGGCACAAGTGGAACTCTTAACATGGTTGGTAGACAGATGGCATGTGGAGGACCAGTGTTTCTTCATTGGTGGCCACCGGCTCGAAATTGAGCTGGAGGATATATACTTTTTGACTGGTTTGTCCAAGAGGGGCGAACATGCATCTTTGTTTGGGACTAGGCCAGGTGGCCAGACTGTCGCTAGTCTTCAACTCGAATTTTGCAATGATCAGGCAGATCCTCGGGACAAACGGATTGACATAAAACATATCATCCGTCCTGAACTGAAAGTTATAGCATTCACTGTTACCAAACTATGTGGGAGCGTCGCGCTTCATGTAGCTACTGGTTCCCAAATGCGCATTGCTGTGGACTGTTTTCGTGGCACCATCTTCAACTGGTGCGAAGCTGTGTTGGCAAATATAAAAGGCCAACTTACCAGAGCAAAAACCGGGAAACTAAAAAACTTTGGATATGGTTCCATTGTCTTTTCTTTTGCTTTGGAGAGGGTCCCTCAGTTAGCTCCACAGAGTATTTCAGTTGATGCCGGTCGACTTCGAGAACCAATAATGGTTCGCTGGTCCGCGCTGATGGCTCGTCATGCTATTGAGGGCACTGAGATTGTACGATTCCCTGCTTCATATTTTCATTGGCTGGATCGCCAAATTTTCATGATAGAAGATTTTTCGTATGCAGGGATAGATTTCCACGGAGATAGAGAGATGTCTCTCCCTGCAGGGGAACAGTGGGACGATTCAGGTAAAACATTTTTCAACGTTTTGCTAAGTTAAAATTTTTTAATTTTTTATCGTCTTAGAAAACTAATAACCAAAAGTTTTTCAAATACAGATGTGGGTCCACAACGTCCAGCTCATCTCCAACCTTTCGAGAGGAGACAACCAGGTGCGCCCGCACCAGCCCCAGCAGGCCAATCAGTAGAAATTTTGACTGATTTGGAACATCATCTAGAACACTTGACTCTAGATATACCAGAGACGAGCATAGATGATATTCCCCTCAGGCTTCAAAGATATGTGATTGGAGTCCCAGGACCTTTCAGGAGGTTCCTATGCAGGGTGGCTCGAGCAGTTGTTTCCTATCGAGATCATCATCAGTGATGAGATGATCATGTAGACTCATTTTTGTACTTTTGTGTTACTATTTTTGCTGATCATAAGGTGTTTCCAACCTATGATCGAAGACGATGTATATTTTTTGAACACACTCCTATGATATATATCACTATTTTTGACGGCTATCTGCGTACATAAATGAATGTTTTTTGTTTTACTGCTTTTAATTATTGCAAATGTCTATTTATCATACTAGAAGCAATTGAATCTGCTAATGTATTTAAATGTCTTGGAATATGCTGATATTCAATGTAATCAAATTCACGTTCCAAGAGACGAACTCTCAAAAATAACCGTAATAACACCGGATTTCTAATGGTATAAACCCCGTTAAGCTGTAATACAACAAGTTCAGAATCCAACCTTACAATCAAACTCCGAATTCCAAATGATATGGACTCAGATAATAACTCAATCACTGCACTATACTCGGCAATGTTATTTGTTGTTTGACCAAGGCTTACCCCATGCATGGATACTAACTTGTCAGAGGGTGAATAGATAACCCAAGCTGCAGAAGAAATGTTCCGTGTACTACGACAAGCACCATCAGAAAAACCAATGTAGGTTTGAAGAGACGTCGACATCTGCAATATCAAGAGTAAAACTCAGATAAGCAGTCATAGTGACAAAAACACACTTCTAAACTAGGCACACCTTTCTAATCTAAAACACACCAGCAGTAAAGAAATCTAAACTAACAAAAATCTCCACACCTTGTTTAAGCGTAATATCTCTTTAGATAAAGCCCATTTCTGGGTTTATCTAAAGGGACACCATCAAAATCTACTAACTCATAGGCCCCTTTTGCTAACTTTCGTTTCACAATGTAAGGACCATGCCACATAGGCAAGAATTTTCCAGCTCCTAGCTTGTCGTTAGCTTGATCATAAAGTAAAACTAGGTCTCCTTCTGAAAAATTTCGAGGGGTCACATTTCTATCATACTGAGCTTTTATCCTTTTAACATGAGCCTCGTTTGCTATTGCAGCACTTCGCCGATTCTCATCTAATTGGGCCAAGTACAAGAAACGTTTTTCCTCTTCAGACGTAGCTGGAAGTAATTCTATGGCTAATTTTAATGACGGTATTTCGCATTCAATTGGTAGCACAACTTCTAAACCGTAAACTAGTTGAAAAGGAGTGAAACCCGTTGATGTTTTGACTGAGGTTCGATATGCCCAAAGCGCTGAAAATAACATGGAATGCCAATTTGTCTTGTGAATACCAATGATTCGTTTAATCATGGTGACTAAAACTTTATTAATAGCTTCAACTAGACCATTTGCTTGTGGATAGTACGGAGTGGAATTATCGTGGCGTAGGCCAAGTTGTTCTGTTAATTCAGTCATCATGATGTTCCGAAAATGACTTCCATGATCTGTAATAATAGCTTGAGGAACAACAAACCTAGCAATTATGTGATTGAACACGAATGTTGCAGCAGTCTTGCCGTCAGCTGAATATGTAGGCATCGCCTCGGCCCATTTCGTAAAATAATCTACAGCTAGAATAATATAGGCATGCCCCCCGGCCGAGTGAGGGTTACATGTGATAAAATCGATACCCCATTTTGCAAATGGACCAACAACAATTATAGGGTGAAGAGGAGCGGGTGGCGCGCGCATTTTCCTATCAAAAATTTGACAGTTGTGGCATTTCCGAACCGCATAAATGCAATCTTTAAATAATGTTGGCCAGAAATAACCTGCACGCAATATCTTTTGGGCAGTGGCATACCCAGACATATGACCGCCACATGCCCCAGAATGACAGTCATTGAGTACCTTTTCAGCTTCTTCATGAGTTAAACAACGTCGGAAAACAGAATCCGCTCCTCGTCGATAAAGAGTATCACCAATGATGTTATATTGTTGGGATTGGAAGCGTATTTTCCGTCGTTGAGTTCGTGAAATTTCAAGCCGAAAAGATTGGGTTTGGAGATATACAATAATATCCCCATACCATGGATCAAGCGTACTGATAAGAAACAAAGATTCGTCCACAATGGACTCTTCTGCCACTGTTTCAATATCAGTAGAGGGGAAATCACACATTAGTTCCGCAAAAACCAAAGATTTCTTTGCCTTTGATTTTTCAAATTCCAAGTCAAATTCTTGTAGGATAACTATCCATTTAGAATATTTGCCCCCTAGCAATTGTCTGGTCAAAATATACATCATAGGGTTGCAATCAGAAATTACTGTGGTTTTACGTAACAATATGTAATGTCGAAAACGTTGGACAGCTTGAACAGATGCCAAGGCCAATTTCTCCACATGTGTGTATTTGATTTCAGTCGGATTCAAATTTCGACTAAGATAATAAATCACATGTTCGTTGTGAGATTCATCTTCCTGAACTAGTACCATCCCAATAGTGGAATGAGAAGCAGCGAGATATAGAATGTAATCCTGGTTGTAGTTGGGAGGATGCAATAACGGTGCATGGGTCAACGCATGTTTAAGTGCATCAAAAGATCGATCAGCGACCTCGTCCCAAAAGAACGGAATGTCCTGTTTCAACAACCGGGTAAAACCCTTTGCAAGCTCGGCATAGTTCGGAATAAATCTACGTAAAAAGTTTGCTTTCCCCTGCAAACTTTGGAGTTGGCGCAATGTCGAAGGAGGAGGCAATTTAACAATAGCTTCAACCTTTGAAGGATCAACACGAATGCCTGATTTTGAGACAACAAATCCTAGTAAACGACCCGATTCTACGCAGAAAACACATTTATGCGGATTCAACCTTATCCGATAATGCCGATATCTCATAAAAATTGCTCTTAAATGAGTGGGATGATCGGCCCTACGTGATGAATGAGCAGGTAAATCATCAAGATATGGTTGAACAATGTGCTTAATGTCATGAAACGCATAAGACATGGCCCGTTGAAAAGTTGCTCCAACGTTCTTAAGTCCAAAAGGTAGTTTACAATAGGCAAATGTTCCCCATGGACAAATGAAAGCTGTTTTAGGTTGATCTGCAGGGAGTATGTTTATTTGATTGTAGCCGGAAAAACCATCCATAAAAGAGAATAGTTCACTCCCAGCACAATCGTCGATTATCTGATTGATATAGGGAGTTGGATAATTGTCCTTTGGACACGCTCGATTAATATCCCTATAATCGATACATACTCTTATTGTTCCTTGTTTTTTAGTCACAGGAACAATATTCGATACCCAATCCGTTAAAGGAATTGGATAAATGAATCCTGCTCGAAGTAATTTTTCCACTTCAGATTTTATAGCAGCAGCTTTTCTAGGATGTATTTGACGTAATCGTTGACGAACAGGTTTAGCATCCGGGTAAGTCTTAATTTCATGTACTACGATCGATGGATCAATTCCTGGCATTTCTTCGTAAGACCAGGAAAACACGTCACGGAATTCTTGAAATAGGGCTTTATAAGTCTGAATTTCTTCGTCTGAACAACAAGCACCTATATGAATGTTTTCAATTATTCCTGGCTTTACTGAAATGTCAATTGGAACCGTTCTAGATATATTTTCTAAATTTAATTCAGAATCAGGATTTTTCAATGGATTCTGAGATTCCTTGGCATATTCAGCAGTAAAAATTGAAGCGAAATCATTTTCAAAATGATCTAATTCAGGTAAGAATGAAGACCTATGATGGAGATCTTCCCATGGTAAATCATCAACAGACAAAAACTCACGAATTTGCTCATCTGTATGAACAATTTCAGGAAATGTCGTTGCGTCTGAACTAGAAATAGAAAGTGATTCCTCTTGGATCCCATTCATTGGATCAATTTTGGTTGAAAAGGTGTTGGAAAAAGACTGTACAGTCTGGTACGTAATTTCAAATGGACTCAAAGGCATCACGCCATCAAATGAGTCAATCTCGGATTCCGAAGGTAGTATCCAAGGATCATCAGTCAAAACTGTGTCTGACGAAATCATATGAATAGTTGCTGTAGAAGACGATACGTTAGGAGGAGGAAAGGAAAAAGTTCCTAGCAAACCAGAATCTTTAATCAAACCTACTCCAACATCCTTATAAGAGATAGTCGTTTTACCAACATGCTGGATTTTTTCTGTAGAGGCTGGGTCTGACGAAAAATAAGTTAACTGATCTATTGTCACGATCCTTCCTTGATATGGAAATTTTATAAGTCGAAAGACCGAAGAGACAACAACAGTCATAGCATAAGACCAACTGCGACCCAGTAGAAGGTTGTAATCTAGAGGGGCATCAACCACCTCCACATCTAGATTAACTATTTTCCCTTCAACCCCTATGGGTAAATCCTGCAAAATACCATAAGGTTGAAAACCTCGACCATCAAAAGCTTTTAGAATCGTCGAAGATTGGTTAAGTGTAGGAGAACCAAGAGATTTCCAACACTGAAGCGACATAATACACGTTGAAGCTCCCTCATCAATCACAGTCCGAAAAATAGGCCTGTTTTTGACTAACACTGGAATCTGGAAAGCCATCTGATGAGGAAGACGTGGTGTACTAGTTTCTAAATCGAAGATTATAAGGTTAGAATCATTAACATCAACAGCTCCTATGGCAGACAATAACAATTTACGCTGTGCTGGACACGACTGCAGCACTTCCAAAGCTGACATTGCTGAAGGAGAAATAGCTAAATCTTCAACAATGTTGTAATTCTGAGCAGCTCTCGCATGTGGATTGAAAGCTGATTTACGAAGAACACCTTTAGCAGGCGGCTTGATTATCAAGTCTGGATTTTGTTTCTCGATCTGTAGCGGACCGGAAACAAGAGGAGTTGTATTTGATGCGTTGGCATTGGAAGACTCTTCTTCTTTGCCATCAACGGGATTCTTAGAACCGTAATCTTGTGATCGCGTCGCAACCCTTATATGAGACATCATCATAATAGGCTCTTCTAAAGTGGTCGAGGAAGAACCAATCATCTTACTATCTTGAACTGGAAAAGGATCCTTCAAGACAGCAGGTTGTTGCGATCCTTTAATGAGTTTCCTAACCTCTTCTCGATATGGGCATTCTTTCGTGAAGTGATCTTGTTCACAAATGAAGCAAGGATAACGAGGTTTACGTTTCTCATCATTGGATTCTTCTCTATCTGATTTCTCTTTCGAATTTTTCTTGTTTTTATTCCTCCCTTTCTTTTTACCACCGGTTTTTGATTTTGTCGTAGATGTTTCAACGACATGAATATCGGCAGAAACTTCTTGAGAGGATTCTCCCTTCGGGGAATCAGGTAAAGTTATGATTGGAGAAGAATTCTTTGAAGATTTCTTCTTACTTTTTGAACTAACCGTACCAATCATACCGTCAGCGGCATGAGACCCGGAAGGAGGAGCAGCAATTTGACCTTGTTTGGGTAAATCTGAAATTTTTTCATGTAAAGTACCTGACTGCGTATAAACGAGGTCTAGGTACTGAGCCTGAGCAATTACTTTCTCTTCAGTAACAACACCAGCCTTAGCTACATCTTCAGTGATCTTAGGCAGTAATGATTTTACAAACCACTCTGCCAAAATTTGATCCGGAATATAAACCTTCACCAATCGCCGTCTACGTCGCCACTCATGAATATGATCAGAAATATACGTGGACGTAGATTGTTTTAGTGAAGTTAATAATTCTGTGCCATTGTCGTATCGGACAGGCAACTGGAAATGAGTTAAGAAAGACGTTGCTAACTGACTGAAATTATGAAACGAGCCTCGTGGCAACTCAATGTACCATTTGGCCGCAAGACCTATGAGTGTCCTTTGGAAAAGACGTAAGCGAATCGAATCATCAATAATAGAATTAGATGCACACCAAAGGTGATAAGTCATCACATGATTTGATGGATCCTCTCCTGACTTACCTTCAAATTTTGGTATGTCACTGGGCAACTTATGAGGCATTGACGGCCAGTTCTGATAATAGAAAATAGGATCATTAGTAAGGCGCCTCAAATCTGGTAAATCCAAAGTTGCGATGAACGGTAACTGACGGTTAGGGTCACGGAAACCTTGAGAAGCCAAAGCAGATCCAGGAGGCGGATACCCAGGATAACTAGGAATTGGATTAGCATTGGGTATTGTATAACCTCCCGGATAACCAGGATGAATCGGACCATACTGAGGTTGTTGATAAGTATAACCAGGGTATGGCTGATAGCTCGGATTCTGAACATAGGGACCGTATTGCGGCTGTCCTTGGTATGGTTGATAAGTAAACCGAGGTTGACTCGTAACAACTGTACTTGTACCGGATTGTCCTGCAGGCATCTGAACTGTAGTCTGAGCTGTAGGCCCTGACTGAGGTACAGAGACTTGAGGGATTTGCCCGGATACAGGGATAGCCGAACTCGGGGCTACAGACACTCCAGAAATAGGTGTAACAGGTTGAACAGACGTTGCAGCAGTCGCAGCAGTTTGGGGCGGAGTCTAAGGTGTACTAGGCCCAGCCTGCTGAACTGAACTAGGTGCAGGAGTTTGAATAGCTAGCTGACCAGGTTGCTGAGTTGAACCAGAAACCATTGGCTGACCAGGTTGATAAGGTAACTACACATTAGGCTGCAAAGGCTGTTGATATTGGGACGGATCCCACATCATCATTCCGGGGTACTGTCCCGTAGAAGGTTGAACGTAAGGACCAAAACCTGGTTGAACGTAGGGTTGATAATAAGGTAAAGTTCCGGCTCCTTGAATAGATGGTTGACCAGAAGGCTGTTGGTAACCTTGCATTGGGTACTGCCCTTGAGGTTGATAACCTTGAGGCACGTACTGAAGTTGGGGTTGTTGAGGACCCCGAGGAGCATATTGAGTTTGGGGTTGACCTTGAGGAATGTACTGTCCTTGAGGTTGATAACCTTGAGGTATGTACTGTCCCTGGGGTTGCCCCCAAAATAATATGGATCCACAGTTTGTCCTGGGAAAAAGCTACCTTGAGGTTGTGCCCCGGGTGGTAACTGACTACCTTGAGGTTGCCCCCCAGGCGGTAATTGACTACCCTGAGGTTGCCCCCCAGGCGGTAACTGAGTTCCCTGAGGTTGACCCCCAGAAGGAAACTGACTTCCTTGAGCTTGAGGATTAGGAATATTACCAGACATCATATAAACTTGCTCTGCGTTCGACGTTTCAATTTTAAGTCCACCAAGACCAGATGATAGCACATTTTTGATAGGTTGAGGAGCTGCTCCTGAGAAAGTACCAGACAAAGACTGATATCCTGAAGGAACAGAAGGACCACCATGTAAAAAAGATTCAGGCGTTTGCGAAAACATGGACGACTCTCCAGCCATAATAGATGACGGATAGTAACCTCTGGGTGTAGGATGAAATGGAGCTCGAGGTGGATAAAAAGTAAGACCCGGATTCTCTAAAAAATCAGTTAAAGAAAGATACCAAGGATTAGTTCGAATAGGGCTGTAGAAAATGGATTCACGCTCCCTAAGATTTAACGATTGAGGGGAGTTGGGAAGAGATATGTCTTCGTCTGGATTAGTAATTTCTTCTATAGAAATTAGTCCAGAAGGAAGATTTTCAGTAATGATATTTCTAACCCTTGGTGAACCTGGATCGCTAGAAGTTGGTGAGATAAATCCTGAAGATGTTTCTAACACAGAAGATTCAGTTTCAGGCTCAGAGATTTCAGGTTCGTCAGATAATTCTCCCGTAGGAGAAATATTTTCAGTGACTTCAGAAACTGAAATCGGTTCTTGAATATATTCTGTTGTAGGAAGTTGATGATCAGGATGTATCACAATAGCAGAGCTTTCAGCTTCTGTTGATCTAAGTCTACGGCTACTGTGTGGTACCAGAGCTCGAAGCCCTTCAAGATGACCTGGTGTAAATTCAGGGGGTTTCCCTTGTATTCTCCGGGATTGTCTCGGTAATTCCGCCACGATGAAAAATTATCTAATCACACGCAAACAAAGAAAAATTTCAATGAAAACACCTAAAGTCTCTAAGAAACAAACAATTGAATCATACGCTTAAAAAAAATCTAAGAGTTCAAACCACACACAAACAAGTAACTTTCCGTACTAAAATCACTAGTTGGTGATGAAATCCAACTTAGTAGAGTTTTAACACGAAAAGGGCGGTTGGAACAGTTACCCCGAAAACCTGCTTAATGAAACAGACTGGCACAAGTTTCTTCACATAACCATCTCGAGTGAAGAGAACCCCCCCAGAGAGTCCAAGTGAGTCTAGTCGACGTCTGTTCCAGGTACAGTGGGATCTTCCCTCCACCGTCACCTTAGGAAAGAATCCTAAAGATTATGGCCTCTAAGGTTACCAACTGAAACAAATATACCTGGGGGACCAGTCTACGATCCGACACACACGCAAGGGCAGAGTAACAAAGCTCAATCCCCTTGAAGGCTCCTTGAACAGAATCCAAGGTTTACCGACAAGTGACCCCTGCCTCCTCGACAATGGTCTATCCGAGGTTTACCGTTTTTAATACGTGTATATCTTCTATCGTTCCCAATGAGGAAGGATTGATTACCCCACTGGTTCAGATATGATCTCGTGCTTAACTCCTTTAAGAGGAGCTTCCCAGAGCATACATGCAACAACTGGAATTCTTCCTACCGCAAGATATATCTACTCGTTTGTTTTATCTACCTTGGAGAGTTAATTACTGCCTACTCCAAGATACTAGCCTAAGCTATGTTGGTGATGAGAGCCCTAAAAATAAAAAGATTACTAGATGAATTTTAATTAAGCGTTACTTTTAAGAGCTGTTTCTTAAGTCAAATGGGCGCGGAAATGAAACTTTGTATGATGTGAAGACTCGACCTCCAAAAACACTAAAATGCACCTATGATGATATTCTATTCTTTTTTCTTTCAATGAATTTTCTATCTAAAGAAGAGTTAGAGAATGCAACTTTCAAATTTCTTCTTCAAACATGAAAACTAAGTGAAAGAAACTATTTTGTCTTTTCATTAAACTATCAAAGCTCACAAGAAAAACTATTTTCTTTTCCAAACAAGAAGCTACAAAACAATTCTCTTTCGAAAGAAATCTACAAAAATTAAAACTATTCAAAACTATGAAGACTAATCTTAAAAAAAAAACTAATCTAAATTGAGTAAAAGCTTTTTAGAGTTTTTTTTTTATGAATGTTTCTCTTAGTTATTCAGCAAACTAAGAATCTATCAAACAGATCAAAAACACTCAAAATATGTTTTTCAAAACACTCAAAGAATAAATGAAATTCAAAACTTTTAAAACAAGTTCTTTTCGAAGATTTGCAAAGAAATCAAAAAGGCTTAATTTCTCAAACTAGGATGTTTTCACAATGAGGTCGGATTCAATAGACAAAAAGAGATCTTATGTGATCTGAGACGCTACAGATTGTCAAAAATTTGAATCACTACAAAGACCAAACAGGAAAAATAATCCAATCGGCAAAAACTTCTAGAAAATCATTCAAAACACTAACACTGTTGGAGTTCATAAACAATGAATTCTTGATAGACACAATAACCAGCCTGGGCAGAAACCAAAGATCTAAAAATTAACCAGAAAAAGAAACCTAGAGATTTTTCAAAATTTTTACAGGGTCCGCATGTAAGCAGTGTTGACAGGTGCGGTCCCGCACTGTATTCTATAAAGAACGTGCGAAACTGCCCGCACTGTAACAGTTATGCAGAGTGCGGTCCTAGAAAAAATGATAGAAAAATTCAAAATACTTCTAAATTTTCAAAAACAGAAAAAATTTAAAGCACCCAGACAGATGTGAATCAATCAAAAACCAGAAAAAGAAACCTTTTCTCAAGTCAAAAATCAAAGAGAACCAAGAACAAACAAAAGTTCATCCCCAGCGGAGTCGCCATTTTGTTGTGTAGATTAATCCGTCTTGCGGACAAGACCGATCTCTCTAGTACAAAAGGTAACTAGCAACAAACAGCCAATTATACTAATCTCTCTCTAAGCATATGCAATTTATAAAAACACTATAAGGGTGCAAGGCCTACCTTATATCCAACGCTTTGCTTGCTTACTTGATTTTGTTGAAGTCCTTCCCGTGCACTGAAAGAACGTCCTTCGTATATCTGCAATCACAAACAAGGAAAAAGATTAAGCAGCACCTGTATATACATTATCATAAATCATACTTATCATAATGATCAAGGAATTTATGAAATAAACCACAAATTGACAGTTTAATGAGAGAAATGAGTATATTTGTATTAACTTTAAAGATAGAAAACCTTTACAACCTGTGCCTTGATGTTGTGCAGGTCCTCCCGGGGTCCGAAGCAGGAAACTCCTTTACTCTGACAAGCATTGCACTCTTTGAACTAAGACAAATGAGGATAAGCGATTTAACCTCACAGAAAGTCTTAAGTTACTCAAGTCTAAATCTCAACAGCATTTAACTTCAAATCTCATAAGCTTGAACTCCCTTTGAGGCTACCCAAGGCCTCTTTTTATAGTGAAAGAGAGGAGGTTTCTAGTTCCAAATATGAAGGGATAGAATCCTCCTTCAAAGGGATAAGCTCCTTACATCAAGGGGTTAGCTCCATTAAGAGAGGGATGCACGAACCAGCTTCAAAGCGTATCCATTCCGAAAATTCCCGTCTAGAATCTTCTAGAATTCACCTGGAATTCACTTTTTAATCTTCATTTTCTCGCCTTTTTATGTTTTACAGAGGTCCGCACCCATTACACAAAGAACGTGCGGTATGGTTCCGCATGTAGGCTGAGATTTAGGTGCGGGACCGCAGGGAATGCATAGAGAAAGTGCGATACCAATTCTTAGGGGATTTTAAGGATTTTCTTCTGATTTTGAAGCTTGATATGAGGAGCTGATATATTAGACTTGCAAAGAGAGGAAGTATGAGTAATAATGAGCTCATACGGTCAGCAGAATGTCAAGGTGACAGTTTTCAGTGTAACACAATGGCTTGTTCCTCGATTACACATGCCCCCATAGCTATGTTTTTGGCGATCTGATTTAAAAAGGAGGTAGTGAACCAATGGTTAGAAGCTGATCAGGAATCTCAAATTTGATCATGCGACGACGTCGTCGCCACTCATGAATATGATCTGATATATGAGTAACTCGGTCCTGTTTCAATGAAGTGAGGAGGTGCGTCCCGGTCTCATAACGGATCGGTAACTAGAAATGTGTAAGGAATGCCATAGCTAAGGAATTGAAATCTTGAACAACTCCATGAGACAGCTCAATGTACCACTTTGCAGCGGCACCAGTAAGAGTTCGGTGGAAAATACGGAACCGAATATAATTGTCAACCCAAGAGTTAGAGGAACACCACAAGTGGTAAGTCATAACATGCATTTGGGGGTCTTCGCCAGGTTTACCCTCAAATTTAGGACAATCACCAGGAATCTTGGTCGGAACCGGAGGCCAATACGGATTATGAAGAATAGGATCATTTGTCAACTTTGACGCATCAAGTAATTCCAACGTAGCAAGAAATGGTAATTGAGTATTAAAATTCATTGGAGGTCTTTGATAAGGACCCGTGTGTACATTCCACCCAATCCGAGCGGGATTCTGTCCCCATACATTCTGTCCCGAAAGATTCGGATCATAGAGATTAGAAGCAGGATAATTCAGTTGATACTGGGGTTGAGGACCAGGATATTGAGTCGAAGTAGACCACGGAGGTCCTTACTAAGCAGTATGAGGATTCTGCTGTGGAATGTAAGCATGGCTTTGAGGTTGATGATACACAGGTTGATTTTGAGGGTAAGGAATCTGGGGCGCGTTATATACTGGTTGATATGAAACTTGAGGGTAGTAAGCACCCTGCGGTTGAGCAGGTTGACCTTGCAGAGCAGGTTGAGCAGGCTGCTGAGCAGGGTAAACAGGTAGAACTGGATGTTGAAACTGTTGTTGGGGACCACTAGGTTGTCCTTATGGGAAAGGTTGGCCTGATGGTTGTGACGAACTAGGTTGTCCCTGATAACCAGGTTGACCCGGAGAAGGACCATAGGTTTGTCCTGGTTGCACAATATTTGGGCCATACTGAACGTGTGGCTATGATTGAGGTGCAACAGGTTGTCCCTGTGATGGATAATTTTCCCCCCAAGACCAAAAGATGGTCCTGGTTGATTCAAAGGTTGACCCAAAAGACGAGAGGGTTTTCCATGTTGGGCCAAAGGATGCCCTTGAAAAGTTTGGCCTTATGGACCGTATGGTTTTCCTTGTGGACCAAAAGTAGGGCCCTGCTGAGCTAAAGATTGTCCCATGGAGGGTTGTCCTTGCAAGACAGAGGGTTGCACGAGCAAGTTAGGTCAAAACTGAGAAACGTTTTGATGAGGATCAGTAGGAGGCAAATAAATAGGATTACCATGCTCATCATAATAAAGCGGATATGAATAAACAGGGTTACCAACCGCATCATAGTGATGAAAAAGAGGGTGGCTAGCAGCCTGGGACCGCTGAGAACCCTAAGAGCTCTATTGCTGAACTTCCAACAGGTACTCCTCAAAAGTAAGGCCGCCAAGAATCATGGGGGTAGTGGAAATAGCACTAAAAGCAAGTATAGCCTCTATGGAGGGAGCATAACGTCGGTGAATATCCAACATCTGCTTGTCAAACTCATAGGTAGAAACCATAGGAGCAGTAGAGGTAGCCGGAGTTTCCATGGCACGGGGTTGTGATATACTCGAGCCGGGATTAACAGGCCACGTAGGGTTGAGAAATATAGACCTGCGAGTGTGAAATGATCTAGACGATTGAGATGCAACAACTGGTGTAGATGAAGCTATGTAGACACTAGGTTTGACTAGGACAGATGTAACAGTAACTAATGGATCTAATGCCGAAGGTGACGGCCCTAATGAAGGGAGGACCGAACTCCGTGGAGGAGTTACCGTGCTGGATTGTTCTATGGATGTAACACCAGACATAATCTAACTCAAAGACCTATAGCCAGCCGGAAGTGACACCCATGGTGGAGAAGATTGGATAGAGGCATGAGAGAGATCTTCAAGAAAGATTTGATATTCTCCTATGGAAACAAGAATTCCTTCACTGCCAACAGGACTGGAGGAATCCATATCTGAGTCTATCGTAAGATCTTCTAAAAGGCTATGGGGACTAGCAGGTACCGCAGCAGCAACAAAAGGCGATCCTGACGTAAGAGGAGGAAATTCTCCTTCTTCCCCAAAACCAAACCAAGCACTTGAAGGAGGAAAATTGAACTCAACCGACTCGTCAAGCGGAGATCGAGTAACAAGGGGTTGGACAGACAGAAGAATAGGCTGTGAAAACTCGACAGACCTAGTGGACTGAGAGGTTTCAAAAGAAACGTCTGGAAAAGAACCACCACTAGGAGGCAGTGAGGACAACGAAACTGGATGTTCTGCCACTTTGACTGTATATCAGAACAGGAAGGAAAAGAGATAACCAATCGAAGGTGCCAAAACAAGAACCAAGGAAATTAATCAAGCCAAGTAATAAACTTTTAATAGGCATGTGATCATAGGTGATTAATTTTATAACACTTAAACCAAAATTCATTGTTTCATGTTTTAAGAGTCAAGAAACAGGCAAAAGATGACTCTAGTCACTTTCAATTTGAAACAAGTGTGAAAGGACAAGTGCTCGATGATCTCCTCTCTTGTTTAAAGAGTCACGAAAAGATCAAAATTAGTTCTCAGGAATTCTGTGCAAGAGGGTGTATTAGGTTTCCGTGAATTGCCATATACACCTTGGTGATCAAATGAAAGAGAAATGACCAAGGACTTAACGTACGTGCAGGTAGTATCCCCGAATGTTGTGTTCGGTGTATCACGGTTACAAGGCGGTAGACTTGGCTTCCTATGGATAAAGGATTGCAACCTAAAGGGGTCTCCCTTTATATACTCAATGGTACGGGGAGCACAAGTTCGTACTAGTGTTGTCTGAAGCCAACAGGCGAGTGACAGCTACTAGGTTTTAAGATGGCGGAACACGTCTCTAGCCTAGACCACTAGAAATTTTGTGTTAGGTTTCAATGTTGCCTTAGGTTCATTGAGTAAATTTTAAAGTTAATCTTGGATTATGTTTCAATTTCAAGGCCCTATGGAATTTGGAGCTCAACTTCCTAAATGCAAACTATATGCAAATGAACATCATTTCAGTTCGATGAATGCTAGTTATAAGAAGGATAGAAATATTTCAAACAATAACAAAAAAAGAAAGTATAAGAAGAAAACTTCTAATGCCTCTAATGCAATTAATCGAAAGAGAAATTCCTTCCTAGATGACAAAGGCTAGTTATGCAAAGGAATGTTTCAATTTCGATGCAACGAAAGAATGCAAAACATATTTTTTGATTTTTCAATGGAAAAAAACACACAATGTACTAATTCAAATGGAAAACAAAATAAACACTAGTTTGAGTTTTGCGAATGTAGGGATTTAAAATTGAATGACCCAACCGAAGCGAAACAAACACAAAAACATTCAAGCTAATGTAGCAAACTTTCAATCAAATAGAGATAATTTCCTAAATCGACCCAACACAAGCAATGTAATCGATGCCTGGAGCACTAAGGGGAAGGATCAATCGATGAAATGAAAAGACCATTCAACCAAAACAAACACTCAAAAGGATCAGGAAAAACTCAGTGCAATGACGCAAAACGAAACGAGGCTCACAAAAATCAAAGAGACTTGCGTTTCAAACAGAAGGCTCAGTGTACAAGAACACTTAGAAACCCTAAGGCATTAAAGGACACTGACAGGAAAATGGACAAACAACTGAAAGAAAGAAGTCTACAGTAGTCAACACAGTTCCAAAGGCTAAATCACACCCAAAAAATAACCTAGAAGCAAGCATAATTGACCAAAAGACTCATTAAGGATGTCAAACCAAAACCTACAAGGGTTGGCGCGACTGTAAGGTTGTAATCTGCACCATACAGGGGTTGGCACGAGTGCAAAAAGAGCAACCTACGCAATCGGCGTGACTATTCAGACAAAAACTGCGCCAAACTAGATACCTATGGGAAAAAGAGGAAAAATAAAAAATTAATGAGCAGAGGCCAATCTTGACACTCTGGAGATGAACAAAGGATATAAATTAAGTAAACAAATCAGAAAAAGACAGAGAACGTAATCGATAATCAAAATTGACCCAAAAGGATGAAATGAAAAACTCGCACTGATCCCCAGTGCAGTCGCCAATTTGTTACGTAGGTAAATCCTCTCTACAGACAAAGACGATCCCTCAAGCCCTAGGGTGGGTCTAGAAACAAAGGGACACGCTAAAGTGTTGCTTCCTAGTTAATGAATGAACAAGAGACATGGTAGATTGACCTGCCTGGAATCCAATGATGTCGTCGTTGTGGAAAAAGTAGTAGCCTCTCGCTCCTGCCTTTTCAAATCACAACCCATTCGTTGTAAAGCCCGGATACCTACACATAGAACAAGAAACAAGAACAACATACGACATCATAGTTTCACTCATAACTATTAACCAGTCAAAGAGGGCTAAACATATCGCATTACACAAAAATCATAACACAGTAGTGGAACCAAACAGTAGTCATGTATATAAATGAATAGAAGGAAGAGTTACAACCGGTGCTCTGACGTCGTAGTCTCCTCCAGCGGGGTTCAAACGAAGCACGTCTCAGATGTTCGTCAGGGAATTTGGACAGAATGAAGGCATGGACTCAAGCTTCCTCAACATAATTCCTTCTTAATCTATCTTCTCTAGTAATTCAGCTATAGTATGTCTAATTATCCAAGTTCAGCTAGCTTGTACTAAGAGAGATAGTTTATTTTATAGAGGAAAAGGAGGAGGTTGGGATCCCTATAAAGGTGGGAGGGAGTCCTATCCTTTAGGAGAGTTCCAAGGGAGGTGGAAACCACTAACTAAAGGAGGGAATCTATGGTTGTTTCAGTTCAACCACTCCCAATGACTCATCCTCGAGGTCGTTGGAATGGAAGCTCCGCCTCTATTTTTTAAAAACATTCCATAAACAGCTTGGCATGGGTGCTTAACTGGCACAGAGGGCCAACTGGCACAGACCCAGTGTTAATTTTCCAGCTCGGTGGGGGAGTGTAACTGGCTACTAGCGCTAAGGCAAAAACAAGGGTTTTTACAATCCTGCTTACGGAATTGTCAACAAGAGGAATGTTACTCTCATGTAAAGGAATGCAATGATGGTTTTTGCAAGGCATGATACTGCTTATTGGTCACAGAAACGACCCTCCAATGGGCGAGATGGGGATTGCAGGGACAGTGACAAAATGTTGTGTAATAGTTGTAAACTCCTGTTGAGGCCTCAGAAATCTGTGGCAACAACAAGGGGGATAACCACCTGGTCCGGACCTTAAAGTAGTTCCTTTTCTGTTTGGGATAATGGCTCCGACTGGGTGTAATGGGACCAGTTTCCCATATTTGGGTTTTGTATGATTTGTTGGGTTTCTCTCAAATGATTTGCATGAAGAATCACAAAAAACTAAAACAAATTTATTCTAAAATGCAAAACTTTGAATTAAGTCTAATCTAATCTAACCCGGGATAATGCTAATTTTATGCGATCTAGAATGATATCTATTCAATCTGTGATGATTTAGATCAATCACGGACTGAATAGAATTAATACTTTTGTAACATAATTATTTTGAAAAAATAGTTAATCAAAAGAAGGTGTTAAACATATTGCATATATTCTGATGATCATATATAAAACAAATCAATTTCTATTCTTATATCATGTAATAGTGCAACTGATATTTCAAACAGAAATAATTGATTTCATACATAATTCATGAAAGTTGGATTCATCACTAATATTTAAAACAGAATTTAGCATACATGATAATAGTACCAGACGTCTGTTGTCTTGTTCATCTGATTAGTGATAATAGGCCACAATCAAGTCTTCTATCAAATAGTCATTCAGAGAATACAAAAGTGCATGAACAATGATCAAAAAAATGATATATAATTGAAAAGGCCATGTTCCATCATTTTATCAAGGCATCCACAAACTTACAATAAAGCATTCTTTGTAAATTTTCTTAATAAAAATTCTGGACCCTTCTCTAAATGCATGAGAAGGGTTTAAATACTACATTAACTACTTACAAAAATAGATTATAAAAAATATCTTATGAGGCGGTTTCAAACAACCTTCCTCATTCCTAGTATCTATTTTCTAAAATTGAAATTGTTTAAAAAACAAAATAACTCATGATCATGCCCGATGATAGGTTACTGCCAGCTCTGCTTTTCTACTCACAAATATCGGACATTGGTTAAACTTGTGGAGGCTTCCCGAACTGTGTCTTCATCTGTCCAATAAATATAGCATCAAGTAAAAGTGGTTGCATTTTCTTTATGGAATCCAGAGAACAATTCAATGACTATGAGGCTTAACCAGTAGCTGCCAATATGCTTCCCAATCAGTCTTTTTTAGCTGTGCAAGTGTTTCTTCTCGGAGTTGACCTGTGTTTTTCCAACTTTGCTCTAAATTTCCGAGATCGGGAATTGATTTGTGATTGTTGTGTAACCAGCTCCAAAAATATAAGAAAAGAGATATCAACGCCTTATAAATATGCCACTTCGAGGGGGCAACCTCCAATAAATTACATAAATGAACAATTCATTGATGATACAATTTACCAAACCTCCTTTCTATATATAGGAGTCCATGGGGCCATAATGTAATCCTACTGGGCCACAATGTAATCCTAGCCGACCTAACAATAATAATTTAAGGGCACAACAATAACAAAATGGGGGTTACAAGGGTACAATAATAAAAACAAGGGGGTTACACTAACAACAATAAGGGACTATACTAGTAATATAGGGACCTAACATGCCCCTCTCCTTCAAAAAAGTGTTTTCCTCAACGCTTGAGTAGCTCTGGGTGCTTTTGTATAAAATCTCATCTTCCCATGTAGAATATTCAGTGGGTAAGTTCTTCTACTTGATGAGATACTCTGAAATTGATCAATTTCGTAGTTGCCGAGTTCTTGTTTCCATGACCGCTTCAGGTTCCAATATGATTTTTCATTCCTCATCAAGTTCTGGAAATATTGTTTGAAATGGAACATTTTCACCTATAACCTTCTTTAAGTATGAAACATGGAAAACTGGATGCACTCGCGAAGAAGCAGAAAGCTCCAAATTGTATGCCATAGTACCAATCTTTTGTAACACCTTGTAAGGACCATAGTAATTTCGCGATAATATATTATCCTTCTTAGCTTGCTTGAGGAACATTTGTTTGTATAGTTGTAGCCATAAAAATACCCAATTTCCTACATCAAACTTCTCTCACCGCGATGTTGATCCTCGCTCTCGTTGTTTCATTCGATTTTGTGCCAAATTCAGGTTATCCTTTAAGAGTTGGAGAACTTCTTGCTGATGCTCGATGTGATCTTCCACTCGTTTGAACCTTTCGAATTTTCCCCTTAAAGATGATGTGATGGATGGTGGATGATATCCATAAAGTGCCATAAATGAGGTCATTTTTGCTGCGTATGAAAGGAAGTGTTATACCACCATTCAACAGAGTGTAACCACTTGACCCATAATGTTGGTTTATCAGATACAAAACAACAAAGATATCCTTCCAAAAACTTATTTACTATCTCAGTTTGACCATCGTATTGAGGATGATAAGATGAGCTATGAGCTAATTGAGTACCCAAACAAGAAAATAACTCTGCTTAAAAATTTCCAGTACAAATGGGATCTCTGTCTCTCACAATAACCCTTGTGTTTCCATGTAGCTTTTGAATTGTGCCCATAGATGTAGTAGAAACTGTACTTTCTTTAAATAGATGAGATAATACACAAAAGTGTGCATACTTGGTAAGTCTATCAACTACCACCATGATGACACTCCTTCCTTTGGACTTAGGTAAACCTGTGATAAAATCCATTGAAATCTCCTCCCAACGTTGACTTGGAATGGATAAGGGTTGTAGAAGTCCCGGGGTCTTAATTGTCTCAATTTTATTCTGCTGGAAAACCAAACATTCTGCCACAAAATTTTGAATATCAGATTTAAGGCCATCCCAAAAAAAATTCTTTCTTCACCCTGTGGTAAGTTTTTAAAAATCCTGAGTGTCCTAAAGGAGAAGTGTGAAATTCCAGAAGAATCTTTTGTTTTAGTTGGGAATTCTTACAAAGATATAAGTGATATTTGTACCATAAGGAATCATTTTTCCAACTAAATGTATCAGATGTACTAGGATCTTGCTGCAAATTTTGAATGAGTGTCCACACTTATTCGTCCTTCTTCCATTCATCTCTTGCTTTGGTTATCCAATCTGGATAATAGAAATGACACAAAGCAATGCTTCCACCTGTTCATTCTTTCTTGAGAGTGCATCTGCAACAACATTTAGCTTCCATTTTTTGTATATTATTTCAAAGTCGTAACCCAACATCTTTGTGACCCATTTTTTCGCTTCTCTTCTCAAGATAGTCTTTGTTCCAAAAAGTGTTTAAGACTATCATGATCGCTTTTTACCTTGGAAGTGTCTTCCCATTAGGTAAGTTCACCATTTCTTTAGTGCATGCAACATTGCTAACATTTCCTTCTCATAAATAGGTTTCTCGTAAATACTTTTCTTTGATTGGACGACTTTCAAAAGAAATGGGTCTTCCTTCCTACATTAAAACAAAGACCAATTCCATTTCCTAAGGCATCATATTCCACAATAAAGGTTTTTGTGAAGTTTGGCGTACTTAAGACCGGGTGCTAGGCACACCGCCTCTTTAAGATGTTCAAAGGCCTTAGTTGCTTCGTGGAGTCCATGAAAATGCATCTTTCTTCAATAATGTTGTTAGAGGTGTTGTTATTCTCCCATAATTCTTTAAAAACTTGTGATAATACCTTGTTAACCCAAGAAATCCTTGCAACCGCTTTATGGTTGTGGGGACTTTCCATTCCTTAATGGCTTTAATTTTTTTAGGGTCTACCTTAACACCCTCTTGGGATACAATATGACCGAGATACTCCACCTCTTGTACTCCAAAGAAACATTTGGAGGATTTTGCATATAATTTTTTCTCCTCCAATAGTTTGAGCACCCCGTCAACATGTTGAACATGATCCTTCTAAGACCTGTTGCAGATTAGTATATCATCAAAAAATACTAACACAATTTTTCTAAGGAAGGGTTTGAAAATGGAATTCATCAACCCTTGAAATGTAGAAGGTGCATTGGTAAGTCCAAAAGGCATGACCAAAAAATTATAATGACCCTTATGAGTTTGAAATGTTGTTTTCGAAATATCTTCAGTCTTCATTGTAATTTGATGATATCTTCAACGAAGATCCAACTTGGAAAAATAAATTGCTCCATGTAATTCATTCAATAATTCATCAATCACAGGAATGGGAAATTTATCTTTAATGGTGAGCTTATTTAGCTCCCTATAATATTGACACATGCGCCATGATCCATCCTTCTTGTGTACCAATACTACAGGAGCAGAGAAAGAACTTTGACTAGGTTGAATTATACCCGCCTCTAACATTTCTGCAATCATATGTTCAATTCAGCTCTTTTGGACATCAGGATATCTATAAGGCCCGATGTTTGGAGGAACACTTCCTGGAATCAAATTAATAGCATGATCATGATCACGAATAGGTGGGAGGCCTTTGGGAGTTTCAAACACCTTGGAATGATTGTCCAAGACTTGTTGGAGATCTGTAGAAATAGATGATTTTGATGTTGGAACTTCTAGTGAGAATAATTGTGCAATTACGCCTCGTTGTTCTTTCTTTAGAAGCTTTGTTATGACATTAGAGATTATTATCTTTCCTGGCTTCCCTGCAATACCCCGTAATTCGACTTCCTTTCCTTCTGAAAAAAAAAAAAAAAAAAAGGTTCTTGAAAATTAAAAGCTATCGTCCCCAAAGATTGTAACCATTGTACTCCTAGTACAACATCAGCACCTCCCATAGGAATGGAAATCATTGGACTATTCAATGCATATTCGCCCATGGTTAGCTTGATACTATGGCATTTTCCAGAGCAATTTATAGTTCCTCCATTTGCAACCATCACTTGCATTCTCGGGTGTTGGGTATATGAAAGGATTTAATCTTTGGCTACCTTGCAATGAAAAAAATTATGGGTGCTACCTGAATCAATCAACACTATTACCTTTTTCTTCTTGATTTTTCCTTCTATCTTGAGAGTTTGAGGAGTGGTAATTCCTGCCAGTGCATTACACGATATGGTCGGATTCATTTCTTCCTCTTCTAGGGTTGGTTCCAGGTGTATATCCTATTCTTGTTCATTTTCTTCTTCCTCTTCACAATCTATGTAAAATAATTTCTTCTCAGCACACTTATGACCTTTAGTGTATTTTCTATCACAACTGTAGCAAAGCCGTTTTGCTCTTTTTTCTTCCAATTACTGTGGTGTCAAACTTGTAGGTTGTGCAAATCTAGGTGTAGCAACACTTCCCTCTTTGTAGAAGTGAGTGGTAGGCTTCCTTGTCGCCATAATTTTACATTCCATTTTTCTAGCCAACGTGAATGCCTTCTCCAATGAATCAAGTTCCAAAACGTGAACTTCATGTTGGATGTTATCCTTTAAAGTACCTATGAATACATCAATCCCGTGTTCCTCGGGAATATCGCTACCCTTATATTCAATTTTTGGAAGTCCTCAATGTGCTACCCCACTAAACCCTTTGTCTAGATTTATAAATTGGCTAAAAGAAGGTGTTGCTCTTTGTATCTCATAATGTGCTATCATCCATAGAAATTGACCAAGTGACAATTTTTTTACGGAGAAAATCCATCGATACCATACAAATGTACTTTGTTCTAAATATAAAGTTGAAATGCGTACCTTTTGTGTGTTTTGCACATTATTGAGATCAAAATATTGCTCCATCCGTAGTATCCATGTTACAGGATCCTTGCCATCAAAATTCCTCATATCCATCTTTGGAATATGGTGGTTCTTCCATCCAACATTAGAGTTTATGAAATCACGATTAACATTTATTTTGTTCTCATCATGAGTTTCCTCTACTATATTTTCGCCATTACGAAACATTTCTTGTATCACCTTTGCCAAACCTTCAATGTCTACTTTTAGATCATTCTTCATGTTTTCCATGTTGTATTTCATTTTTTCATCGATATTAGCTTCCATTCTAGCTTCCATGCCATCCATCTTAGCTTCCATGCCTTTCTTCAAACCGTCCATCTTCGCTTCCACGCCTTTCTTCAAAACTTCCATTTCATTTTTTGTTGATCTTTGCGAGAGCGAAATTTGGTGCACTTGCTCTTGTAATTTTGATAGATCATGTTGCAATTCTTCATCTTCATGAGTCATCGTAGAGCCTTCTGAAGGCTTAATGGGTGTTGAATTATTTTTACGGGGCATCGTTTAGAACCCAATACTAATATATATTCTACAATATGCCCTTGCAATCAATTCAAATTGATTCTTCAAACAAGACTTATGAAATTCGAAAATAAATAAATAAATAAAATTAAAATTAAATAAATAAAAATTAAATTAAAAAATAATAATAATAATAATATTTATAAAAAAAAACACACACACACACACACACCTTTTTCTTGCTTTTGAGGAGCTCGATATTGAAATTGGATTATCTATGTGATTGCAAAGACTTCAATATTTGAATTTTGGCACCAACGTAGCCCTTTGAATTCTCTTTCGAATGCCACGAGTCTGACCTGATTTGGATTCTTGAAGATAAAGTTGTGCCCACTCTCCTACAATGACCTAATTATGGACTGGTTTAGTAGAGTGAACTTGTACGACTTTCCACGTGTCATTATTTCTTTCTTTAGCTCAGAAATTGATAGAAAGAAAAATACATTCTGTTTAATTCAAGCCACTTTTTATAGAATTCCAATCCGATGCTTAGAGAGAGAGTTATGAATATTTTCCTACGATCACCTCTTTGAGATGAAATTTGGGAGCCTGAAAAAGACTTAAATTCCACAGATCATATCTCCGAAAATATTATGAACCAAGCTCTAAAATGTTTTGATGAGTCTCCTCAGGATTTTGGCTTCACACCCTCAAAATTTCAGATTCTGAACCTTCGTAGAAACAAAGTTATAGAAAAAATGCCACGATGACTTGTTTAGAGCAGCAAAACCCTAAAATCCAAAGCTCTGATACCAAATGTTATGTAACCAGCTCCAAAAAAAGAAGAAAAGAGATATCAATGCCTCAGAAATAAGCCACTTCGAGGGGGAAACCTCCAGTACATTACATAAATGAACAATTTTTGGATGATACAATTTACAAAACCTCCTTTCTATATATAGGAGTCCATGGGGCCATAATGTAATCCTAGTGGGCCACAATGCAATCCTAGCCGACCTAACAATAATAATTTAAGGGCACAATAATAAAAAAATGGGGGTTACAAGGGTACAATAATAGCAATAAAGGGGTTACACTAACAACAATAAGGTACTATACTAGTAATATAGGGACCTTACAAAGGATTTCCTTCTTTAATCAAACCAGAGGTATGCAACATGTGGTTAATAATTCTGACCAAACTCTTTGATATACCTACTACTCTAGCTATGGCCAATTCTGCCTATTTTACCTGTGCATCCCAATTAGTAAAGAGAATATTTTTAAAAGTTTCTTTGATCTTTGGGAGACTTGCCTTTCTCCCTTCCTTTGAATCCTTCCATTCAATATAATCAGAAATTTTGGTATTGAGTTCATTAAACTCAATTCTCTGGTCAATGACTGTATTAGTCAATTTTTCACTGATTTCGAAGTGTGAGATTATGTATGACATTTTTAAGACAAACAAGTTTTGTTGTTTTGAGAGTAAGGCATTTAATGCCAATGCTTCTTTTATGAATTCCTCTGCGGTAGGAATACCTTCATTTTTTGTAAGATCTTCTCTCAATTCTTTAATCAGTGTCTTTGCTGGATAAGTCATTTTCATGACTTATCTTAAGCACTTCCATATCTTGCTGAAATTTGAAGAGTTGTTGCTCGACCTTTTGATTTAGACTATTCCTTTATTCGTCTAGTTGCTGCTATAGCTTCATGATTTTGTCATCCTTTTCTTGAATCAATATGGATACTTCAGCTGCCTTATCCATTGTTGCAGTATTATATGCTCCAAAAAATTGTGATAGCCGAGTTAGATTTTCAATTGGATTTGAAGGAGTGTCTTTCCATACAACTTCCATAGCTTCATTTTCTGAGGATGTTTCAATCCTTCTTCTTTTTCTTTGTTTCCTTACTACAACTTTATGAAGAGAGTTGTATAATACATCTAGTGGAGGGATATCAGTTACCTTTATAACATTCTCATCAGTAGGAAACACAGGGATGAGTTATGTATCTTGGGAGGTTATCCCAGGACTTTCAATGATTTCTTTTGTTGAAACTATTTGTCCTTGTGGAGTCTGAAATTCTACATTTTTCTGTGAAGATGATACCTCTGGGACATTTATCAATGTGTTTCTAACTGAAGTCCATAATTTATCTAGTTCACTTTGATTTTGTGAATCTGATTGTTTTGTTATGATTTCTTTGCTTGCTTCAGTTCTATAACTAGTAATCAAACCATTCTGAGGGATACGTTTGAGTCTTTATTCTCTGTACTCATTGAATCTCTATAATTCTTCTGGATTTAAGTTCAATTTGACAAAATTTTGGACTTCTTCAAAAGTTCCAACAGATTGCAAAATGTCTTCAAATCTATCATCGAAGTGTATGATAGGTTTGATTTTGACTGATTGAGTAAATTTGTTAGAAAAATTTTCTGGATCGAATTGCCTTGAGGGTAAAACAGGGAGCTTCAAAAGTTCAATCTTCTGACATTATTTCAATGCATGATTGAAATTTTTGAGGGTGAATGTACCACATTGAATTGGAAAACTTGGCCATAAAGATTTTTTACTATTTTTTACCAAACTTGGCCAACAGTTTGGTAAGCGACTTATCTCACCATTAATTTATCAGAAACATACAAAGGAAGAACATGTGGAGGAGTGGAGCTTCCAAATACTCTGATGTCTGAAAATGATTCTTCAATAAAACATCTCCCTATCATTTGAGGGTCTGCAATGGCTTCCTTAGTGAACCTAGGGCTCACTCTCTCAAACATTAATTGATGCAATGGTAATACGACTCCATAACATAGCCTATGGAAATGTGGTTCATAATTATGTTCCCATATCTCTTTATGACTCAAATGAATAGGGTTAGGATCCTTGGGAGTCCATTTCCAACCCATAACTAGAAAACTGGTAGAAAAACATATAGCATCAAAAACATATGTACTCATTAAAAATTGGGGGACGGGTTTGGAGGAAGAAGCTCTTATCTAGCGATATTCATTAATCACTTTAGCTATATTTTCATAAATAATGGTTTTCCAATTCATGATGTGTGAATTAACACATGAGGCAATCAGGGGAAGCCAATTTATAGAGAACTTGGTATTATCAAGGAGACCATATAATCTACATAGCATCGCTGCTGAAAAATTGTAGGGATTGCAAGTGAAGAAATAGGATACATACCTGATTTCTCATGTTTAAAATTATTATCCAGTTTCCTCCAACCTTTAATTGTCTTGAAAGGGTCCTCATTGTTCTTTGAAAATTTCTCAACAAATCTATTATCATAGATGTCTTGTTGGTCGGGTAGCTTGTACATGTCTTTCAAATCTTCAGCTCTGAAAGAACCTAAGATCCCATTCTTAGTGGTTCTTAATTTTCTGTCCTTAATTGTTGAATTGTTAAGAACCCACCTAATCATGTCAGTATATGGTAAAAGAGTGGCCCTTGCTGCTATCCTATGAAGGAAGGAGCATGCAATATCTTTAAACTGTAAATTTGAGGGTGTTGCATCATCAACAGTTGCCTTGACCTCCACTACTTTAGGTTCTTCATCTTCTAGGATAGTATAGATAGCTTGCCACTTTGTAGCACCTCCATCTGCAGTGCAGACAGTATCTGATACTATGGGTGACATTTCTGTGTATTCCAATTCTGCAACAATCTGTTTGTTGTGCTTTTGCATTACTTTGCGGATGGACATAACTTTAAGGAAAATCCCTATTAAAGATAGAGTAATGATCAAATGATGGAAGATGTATTGAAATGACCAATTTTGAAAGAAAATATCCGAGAAACAACTATATCATTAATTAATCACAACGACTCAGTAACGGTTTGCATTGGGATGATAAAACACATTTAATCGTTTACGACATGATTGATTTTCACATAGAAACCTTTATTAAACTTGTCAAATTGGTCACAACGTGTCTTTTGAAACTATATTTATGAAGCACATTATCTTTTGTTTATGCAATTTCGCGATATCGAAAAATCGCAAAATCAGAGTATCGAAATATCGCAAAATCGGAGTGTTGCAATATCAGAGCTTTGGTAAACTCTGCTTAAAGTTTCAAACAATTATCCACGATATGCGATTTGTGCTATCATTTGCGAAACTCAGATCGTTGATCGCAAAATCAGGATTTCGTCATTTTGTTACTTAACTTTCAATGAGAAAATATTATGTAGGATGTGATTTGCGATAGGGTAATCACAAGGATGTTTTATTAATTTCTTTTTTGTTTTTTATGTTTTTATTTAATAAAAGCAATAATTTTTTTGGAGTTTGATTTTTTTTTCTAAAATGAAAAATACATTTTTAATAAGGGTCCCTATTTCTATTTATCAAAGTTCTAGGTTATTTTGAAAAATAAAAATGGGGGGGAGTTGTTGCATAGAAAAACAATTGGCGATTCACTTGGGAGAACTAGATATATTCGATTGGTTTATTTTGATATATATATATATATATATATATATATATATATATATATATATATATATATATATATATATATATATATATTTTTTTTTTTTTTTTTTTTTTCATAATATAATCTATTTGCCTCTCTCTCTCTCTCTCTCTCTCTCTCATAATATAATCTATTTGCATATCTCATTTCTTCTTAATCAACTCCTTCAGTGATAATACATAGGTATCTATATCAGTCAATACTCGGATTTAAGATAAAGTAGGTATTCTCTAAAATTGGTTTCATAGATTTTTACTCATTTATCACAAATAGAGCCACTGGGCATTTATAGCCTCGACAGGGTTATCTTTTAACCAATAATGATTCATGGTCGCATCTGGATTTGATTTCTTATTTCAAAATATAATTTGACATGTAATTGAATTTCTTTTTCCTGAGACATTTTCAAAATCATTGTCCAGGTTTGGTGGCCTGATAGTGACAATGTCATTCACTGATAGTAATTTAGACTGAACAAGCTGGCTCATAATGAGACCCCTTGTCTATCGATTTTTTATGATCATTTAGCTATTACCCTGTTGTAGTATGCAATATTGGTAATATCAGTCTAGATTATTTCTCTATGATCATGATAAACAAGATCGTGATGAGACTTATTTTCTTTTGAATTTGTACATCGTATATATTTCTTTTTTCTTTTTTGAATTATATTTTGAAGAAGAGATTTTATCAAATGGGATGAATCATTAGCTCGTTTAAGAGTTATGGATCATAATTATAGAGTTGGTAGATACCTTTTTGTAGAGAATCCTTGCTAAGTTAAAAGTTTCCTTTTTTGACTGATACATAACAACTATATTTTATGATATCAAGATTATTTTTCGGAAAGTAAATGCCTTTAGTAAATTTCAAATTATTTCAAAAAAATAATGTTTATTCAATTCTCATAGTTATAATTATCTTTTTACTTCACTTATTTATTGAAGCAAAATATCAAAATAATTTATCAGAAATTTTGAAAATTTGAATCAACCAAAAAAATGATGTTATTTTCAGCTTTTATTTTCCTAAAGCAAAATAAAATTTAAAGCTTGATTTCTAAGAGAAATATTTTTTAAGAATTTGACCATTCACAGGCAAGGAATCTTTCTTACCTAATAAATCTTGTAACAAAAAGGTGGATAAGCCTATTTTTTCTATCATTTGAAATGGACCAAGCCATAATCTTTGGAATTTGGTATGTTTACCTTTTTCGTCATGTGCCTTGTCCCATTTCAAAACAAGGTCTCCAATCTCAAAAGCTTTTGAGCTAGTAGATGTTGTGTCAAACAAGGCTTTAACTATCTGTTGATGATGAGCATGTATAATTTTGGCTTTTTCTCTCTGTTCTTCCATTTTAAGAATTTGATCTTGTCTAAGTTGAAGGGAAGACGAAGGATTTTCATCAATAAATTGCACTAAAGCAAATGATGGTATTGTTAGATTTGTGGGTAGAACTGCTTCTTTCCCATAAACTAACACAAATGGAGAAGTACCTATTGAAGCTTTCTGGGTGATTCTATCTACCCAAAGAGCAAATAATAGTGCTTTGTGCCAATTTTTATGATTTTGTTCTATAGTTCATTTGATGATTCTGATAAGGTTTTTATTTGTCGATTCAGCTAATCCATTACCCTGTGGATAATATTTAGCTGAGTATTTTAATTTAAAACCTCTTTTCAAAGCAAATTCTATCCTAACGTTTCTAGAAAAGTAAGATGCACTATCAAATATCAAAGCTGATGGGAAGCCAAACCTGGTGATTATGAACAGATCAATAAAATATGTAATACTTTGTGTATTGACCACCTTTAATGGGATAGCTAATACCCATTTTGTGAAATAATTTGTTGCAATTAAAATATACTTATGATGTTTAGAAGAGTTTTGATTTATTTCACCTATGATATCTAACCCCCATCGTTCAAATGGTTGTTGAATATTTACTAGTTGTAATGGAAATGCTGCTTTTCTTTCTCTTCCTATTGCAGTTTGACATACTTTGCATTTTCTCGCATATTCATGTGCATCTTTAAATAGAGTTGGCCAATAGTAATTGGCATGCAGTATTTTGTGAGTTGTGGTGTTTCCTCCAAAATGACCTCCGGCTGGTCCATCATGTAATTCCTGCATTACTTTTTCAGCTTCAATTTTCTCTAAACATCTCAATAATAAGGAATCAGAATTCCTCCTAAATATCACATCATCTATGAGTTGATATTGATTTTCTTTAAGCCTCATAGCACGCTTTGCTGTATAATTGAGATATAATGGAGCATATCCATTTTTTAAGAAAAATTTCAGATCAGCATATTGTGACTGAGAGTCGTTTAGGCTTACCTTGGACAGTTGTCTTTCATTTCATTGATCTTCTTCTGTTGGTAAAAGAGAGGCTCCAGTTAACATCCTGCAAAGACCTTGACCTTTAACAATTTAAGCAAGATGTATCTCTACATCATATTCTTGAAGTGAGGTAACCCAATTTTCTCTCTTCTCTCCTACTTCTCGTTGGATTAATAATTGCCTTACTACTGAGTAAGGTACTATTATTTTACTATGTGTTTTTAGGAGAAAAGGACTAAAATGTTTGAAACCTTTAAATATAGCATAAGCTTGTTTTTCCACAGTTGAATAATTTAACTCAGCACCTTGAAGGTTAGAACTAAAAAATGAAATGGGTGTTTCAATGTTTTGATCATTTAGTTGTGTCAAAACTGTTGCGTATGATGTATCAGAAGAAAATGTGTATAATACAAATGGCTTAAGAAAATCGGGAGTTGTTAAAGAGGGAGATTCGATGATAACCTTTTTAATCGGCTCAAAAGAATTTATTTCATCTTTTCCCCATTTAAAATTTGAATTTTTCTTGATCATTGATTGCAAGGGTAAGATGATTTGTGAAAAATCAGGAACAAATCTTTTTACAAAATTAATTTGTCCTAAAAATGATTGCATCATTTTTTTATTATGTGGTAAAGGGATGTTTTCGATTTCCTAAATCCTATTGGGGTCAATATGGATTCCTTTTTTAGAGACAATGAACCCTAATAATTTACCTTCTGATAAGGTGAAATAACATTTCTTATGATTCAAGGAAATGCCGAATTTTCTACATCTTTCAAAAATGTGTTTTAGGTGATTAAAATGATTTTTTTCTATGCTTAGAGTAAACAGTAATGTCATATAGGTATATAACAACTGAGCTATTGATTAGTCTTCTGAAATCTATATCCATAGCACCTTGAAATGTAGCACCGACATTAATCAACCCAAATGGCATTTTTTGGTATGCGTATGTTCCCCACTTTGTCCTGAATGTTGTCTTTAATCTATCATCCGGATGTACCATAATCTGATTATATCCTGAAAACCCGTCTAGAAAATACATCAATTCAGATCCTCCAACTGACTGTAATATCTGTTCCATGGTAGGCAAGGGAAAATTATCCTTTTGGCAAGCTTTATTCAAATTTCTAAAATCTATGCAAATCCTTATGTCTCCATTCTTCTTTCTAACTGGGACCATGTTTGACACCCATTTCGAATGTCTAACAGGAAAAATAACTTTGGCTTTGAGCATTTTAAATAATTCAGATTTAATTTGACTTTCTAAGTTTGGATGGACCTTTCTAAGTTTTTGCTGAACAGGTTTGTCATCTGAGATCATAGGTATAGTATGCTAAATTATAGAAGTATCATATGTTTTGAAATCTGAATAATCCCATGCAAAGATGTTTTTATATGTTTTCAACAACTTAATGAATGACATCCTTTCTTCAGGTTTTAAACCAAGACCTGATGTTTTGAGGTTTTTCTGGTGTCCGAGATTAATCAATTCAAATTTTAGAGTAGAACTTTGGGTTTTCGAATTGGTAATCTTTTTAAACCTATCTTTCAAATCATAGAGATCTTCCATTTTGACTACAGATTTAGGAATTGGATTAGTATTTTGTTTATCTTCAATATGTAAGTCATGTTCATGTTCATCTACAATTTGACCTTCATAAGCTCTGTCTGATGTAATATAGTCTACTATATCTGCATCATTGTTAAATACTCTTTAATTTGTTACGTTGTTAGGAATGGAAGGCCTAAAAATAAACTCAATTGAAAATATGTTTGGGCTAAATTCTTCGGATGGTATAATCCTAGATGCTACATTAGCAAGTAAATCAGAACTTGCATTTTGTAATCTAGGAACTGTGGAGTTATTAAATGCAGAAAAATGGGATGTAAGGCTCTGAGCTAAAGTTTGATAGTGTTTCAAATGTCAATAAATACAATTAATTGTATTTCTGACTTATCTAACAATTATTTCAGAATCTCCATATACCTGCAAATATTTAACATTTAAACTAATTGCTTTGTACAGACCTTGTATCAATGCTTCATATTCAACGGTATTATTCGAGCATTGGAATTCGAGTCTGCAAGCTAGCATTGTTTTCTCCCATTGTGGATTGATTAAAACGCAACCTGCCCTTGCACCATCTTCTGAGTTTGAACCATCAAAGTATAAAGTCCAAAACAAAGACTGTTTTGAAATTTTATTACTAAGATTAATACACTTAGAAGTGTCTGTTTGAGAAAAGTTTTCAACTTGAGAAATAACAATATTTATTGAAAAAGGTGAAGTTTGAGCGTTGAATGATCCAAGAAACGATTCAGCTAAGTAATTTCCAATAATATTGTTAGTGAAAGCTACAGGTTCATTTGTTTCTTCAAGTTCAGTGATTGTATGTTTCATAAATTTCTCACGATCACCTTTGATTTGATTTGGTTTACCATTATATGGTAACCATATGTGTGACCAATCGGTAGCAAAATATCCATGTAACTTTTCAGACCAATCCCTACTTAAAATAAGACCATAAAATTCAGGGATGTTTGTGACCAAAATATCGATTACTTGCGGTACCTTTGGATTGGATGATAATATAATGGATACTGATAGCATATCTCCAATGACCTCTACTTTTGTTCTATCTAATTGAACTATATGTACAACAGATTTTTGAGGAGTGATGTTCAATTTAGTACACACCGTTCTTGGCATAATGTTTGAAGAAGCTCCTGAATCAATAAGACGTTTGTGAATATTTTTGTTGAAAATATCATAAGTCAAAAGTAAAGGAGGAGTGTGAGAAATAGATCTATCACCAATTAAAACAAGATCATTGGGATTTACTTTGTTTGGAGATGACAAAGGTTTTCCCATATCTTTAGAAGCTTGGGCTATAATTGGTGGTTGTATAGTATCTACAGGGATTGCCTTGAGTTCTCTAAGTAAAATTTTCTGTCGTTGTTTGAGTTTGGTCATTTCATGTAATGAAATATTTGCATTGGTATTTTTCATATCTTCAACTATATTGTATTCCACTACATCTGAAACTATAAATTTTTGGAATTTGTAATAGGATTTGGTGAAATAGGATCTGTCTAAACAGTTTTAGATTTTTTTACTGTTGTTTTCTCCTTTGTGGGGAGATATTTCTGTTTTTGATTTGATATAGTTGAATCAGAAGAAGATTTACTTCTTGTAGACACAGGCATAGCTTCTCTTTCTTCTTCTGTAGGGAGAATGAAATCCCATAACCCATTCAGTTCAACTTCTCCCTCAGACTCTGGTTCTTGTACAGATGGTGAGGGATCTTCAATATCTTGATCAGATTCAGCATTTGAAATCACATTTGGAGGCTGAGATGTTGAAGAGGGATTTTTCTTAAATGGGCGATATGATTTATTAGGTACTGATGATTCATAACTTGTTTCTTTATATCAATCACGTCATTTGACATAGTCTTTAACACTTTTTGAAGACCTTCGAGATCGAATGGATCTTTCAAGACTTTATTTTTGGAATCTTGACTAAATGTCGCTTTCTTTGATTTCATGTCTTCTATCTCTTATCGTTTTTCTAATGCTAAGATTCTTTTCTCTACAGCAAGAGCTTCTTTCATGTTTTTTAAAAGGGTAGCTTTACCAATTCTATCTAAAAAAATAGCTATATTATAAGGTACAGAAGAAATATACAATTCTATTTGTACATCAACAACAGGTTTGGAAGCGGTTGGGATTTTGTTTAATGACTTGTTAAATCTAGAGTTGAAATCTTTGATCCTTTCACCTAAATTTGTTTTTAGATTAGAAAGAGCATTGATTAAAGATGCAATAGTTTTGTCATCTCCAAATATTGCGAGAAAAAATTGTTCAAAAGTTTCCCAATCAGCAATAGATCCTGATGGAAGTGAAAAGTACCAGGATCCTGCAGATCCTTGTAAATTATAAGGAAACAATCTGACTACAATGTCTTCATGAGCAACTCCATTAAGATTCATGGCTAACATAAAATTATTGATATGTTCTTCAGCGGGAAGACCATCATCTAGATTATATTTAGGTAGCCATTTTTTTGGATGATCTGGAAGAGGATTTGGATTTGAAATCACTACAGCACCAAGATTTGTCCAAGTTCGATTGGCCATAATTGGATTTGAAGTTTGTGAATATACAGAAATAGATCCAGAAGTAGGGGGGATGGATGTAGAAATTACAATTGGAACAGTACTACTTGTGATAGTACTGATGGTTTGAGTAGAGGAAATGGAAGAATAAGAAGATGTAGATTGAGTAAAAGGATGCAAAGAAGTAACTGAAGGAAAATTTGATGTGACTTCACTTGTATGTCACTTAGATCTGGATATAAAAACTTTTTTGCGATGTGATTCTATTAGAAATTCAAAATCAGGAATTCCAAGTCTTTCACTTTTGGATCGGGTTAATATACCAGTTTCTTTAAATAGGGAAGTAACACTTTCTTCATAAGCTTCTGGATTAACAGGATTTTCAGCATAAATGGATATTCCTTCTAATTTCTGAATTAAAGACTGAACTTTGGGAGAATTCGGAGTAAATTCTGAAGCAGATGACTGTCGAGATATTTTAGGAGATGAGGGGAGAGTTTCTACAATTTCTGATTTTTGAGTTGGAGATTTAGTGTTTGATCGGGAAGTTGTAGGATGATTTTGGGGAGATTGACTCTTATGAAGGCTTCTAGTTTGAGGTTTACATATATATTCCATTCATAGTCAGGCCCTCCTTCTAGCGCCAAAAATGTTGATGCCTCATAAATATGTGGCAACAACAAGGCGGATAACCACCTGGTCTGAACCTTAAAGCAGTTCCTTTTCCGTTTGGGATAGTGGCTCCGACTGGGTGTAATGGGACCAGTTTCCCAAATTTGGGTTTTTAATGATTTGTTGGGTTTCTCTCAAATTATTTGCATGAAGAATCACTAAAAACTAGAACAAATTTATTCTAAAATGCAAAACTTTTAATTAAGTCTAATCTAATCTAACTCGGGATAATGCTAACTTTATGCGATCTAGAATGATATCTATTCAGTCTATGATGATTTAGATCGATCACAGACCGAATAGTAATAATAATTTTGTAATATAATTCTTTTGAAAAAATAGTTAATCAAAAGAAGGTGTTAAACATATCGCATATATTCTGATGATCACATATAAAACAAATCAATTTCTATTCTTATATCATACAATAGTGCAACTGATATTTCAAACAGAAATAATTGATTTCATACATAATTCATGAAAGTTGGATTCATCACTAATATTTAAAACATAATTTAGCATACATGATAACAATACCAGATGTGTGTTGTCTTGTTTATCTGATCAGTGATAATAGGCCACAATCAACTCTTCTATAAATAAGTCATTCAGAGAATACAAAAGTGCATCAACAGTGATCAACAAAATGATATATAATTGAAAAGACCGTGTTCCATCATTTTATCAAGGCATCCACAAACATACAATAAAGCATTATTTGTAAATGTCCTTAATAAAAATTATGGACCCTTCTTTAAATGCATGAGAAGGGTTTAAATACTACATTAACTACTTACAAAAATAGATTATACAAAATATCTTCTGAGGTGGTTTCAAACAACCTTCCTTATTCTTAGTATCTATTTGCTAAAATTGAAATTATTTAAAAAAACAAACTAACTCATGATCATGCTCGATGATAGGTTACTGCCAGCTCTGCTTTTCTGCTCACAAATATCGGACATTGGTTGAACTTGTGGAGGCTTCCCGAATTGTGTCTTCATCTGTCCAGTAAATATAGCATCAAGTAAAAGTAGCTGCATTTTCTGTATGGAATCCAGAGAACAATTCAATGTCATTATTTGACTATGAGGCTTAACCAGTAGTTGCTAGTATGCTTCCCAAAAAGTCCTTTTCAGCTGTGCAAGTGTTTCTTCTCAGAGTTGACCTATGTTTTTCCAACTTTTCTCTAAATTTATGAGAACATGAATCAATTTGTGATTTCCTTCTTTAAGAAAACCATAGGTATGCAACATGTGGTTAATCATTTCGACCATACTCTTTGATATGCCTGTTGCTCTGGCTATGGCCAATTCTGCCTGTTTTACCTATGCATCCCAGTCAGTAAAGAGAATATCTTTAAAAGTTTCTTTGATCTTTGTGAGACTTGACTTTCTCCCTTCCTCTGAATCCTTCCATTCAATATAATCATAAATTTTGGTATTGAGTTCATTAAACTCAATTCTCTGGTCAATGACTGTATTACTCAATTGTTCACTGATTTCCAAGTGTGGGATTATGTCTGACATTTTTAAGACAAACAAGTTTTGTTGTTTTGAGAGTAAGGAATTTAATGCCAATGCTTCTTTTATGAATTCCTCTGCAGTAGGAATACCTTCATATTTTGTAAGATCTTCTCTCAATTATTTAATCAGTGTGTCTTTGTTGGATAAGTCATTTTCATGACTTATCTTAAGCACTTCCATCTCTTTTTGAAATTTGAAGAGTTGTTGCTCGGCCTTTTGATTTAGACTGTTCCTTTCTTCATCCAGTTGTTGTTGTAGCTACATGATTTTATCATCCTTTTCTTGAACCAAAATGGATACTTCGAATGCCTTATCCATTGTTGCAGTAGTATATGCTCCAGCAAATTGTGACAGCCGAGTTAGATTTTCAATTTGATTTGAAGGAGTGTCTTTCCATACAACTTCCATAACTTCATTTCCTGGGGGTGTTTCAATCCTTCTTCTTTTTCATTGTTTCCTTGCTACAACTTTATGAAAAGGGTTGTAGAATACATCCAGTGGAGGGATATCAGTTACCTTCAGAACAATCTCATCAGTAGGAAATGCAGGAATGACATCTGTATCTTGGGAGGTTATCCCAAGACTTTCAATTATTTCTTTTGCTGAAACTATTTGTCCCTGTGGAGTCTGAAATTCTGTATTTTTCTGTGAAGATGATACCTCTAGAGTATTTATCAATGTGTTGCTAACTAAAGTCCAGAATTTATCTAGTTCACTTTGATTTTGTGAATCTGATTGTTCTGTTCTGATTTCTTTGCTTGCTTCAGTTATGTAACTAGTAATCAAAAAATTTTGAGGGATACGTTTGAGTCTTTGTTCTCTGTACTCATTGAATCTCTGTAATTATTATGGATTTAGGTTTAATTTGACAAAATTTTGGACTTCTTCAAAAGTTCTAACAGATTGCAAAATGTCTTCAAATCTATCATCGATGTGTATGATAGGTTTGATTTTGACTGACTAATTAAATTTGTTAGCAATATTTTCTGGATTGAATTTCTTTGAGGGCAAAACGGGGAGCTTCAAAAGCTCAATATTCTGACATTCTTTCAATGAATGATTGAAATTACTGAGGGTAAATGTACCACATTGAATTGGAAAACTTGGCCATAAAGATTTTTTACTATCTTTCAAAGATTTAGTGAGTCTATTACCAACATTTTGGTAAGCGACTTCTCTCACCATCAATTTATCATAAACATACAAAGGAAGAACTTGTGGGGGAGCTGAGCTTCCAAATACTCTGATGTATGAAAATGATTCTTCAATAAAACATTTCTCTATCATTTGAAGGTCTGCAATGGCTTCCTTAGTGAACCTAGGGCTCACTCTGTCAAACATTGATTGATGTAATGGTAATATAACTCCATAACATAGTATGTGGAAATGTGGTGTATAATTATGTTCCCATATCTCTTTATGACTCAAATGAATAGGGGTAGGATCCTCGGGAGTGCATTTCCAACCCATAACTGGAAAACTGGTAGAAAAACAGATAGCATCAAAAACATATGCACTCATGAAAAATTGGGGGACGGGTTTGGAGGAAGAAGCTCTTGTCTGGCGATATTCATTAATCGCTTTAGCTAGTTTTTCGGAAAGAATGGTTGCCCAATTCATGATGTGGGAACTAACACAGGAGTCAATCAGGGGAAGCCAATTTATAGAGAACTTGGTATTATCAGGGAGACCATATAATCTGCATAGCATCACTGCTAAAAAATTGTAGGGATTTGCAAGTGAATTGATGGGATACATACCTAATTTCTCGTGTTTAAACTTGTTATCCAGTTTCCTCCAACCTTGAACTGTCTTGAAAGGGTCCTCATTTTTCTTTGCAAATTTCTCAGCAAATCTATTATCATAGATGTCTTGTTGGTCGAGTAGCTTGTACATGACTTTCAAATCTTCAGCTCTGAAAGTACCTAAGATCTCATTCTTAGCAGTTTTAATTGTCTGTCTTAATTGTTGAATTTTCAAGCACCACCTAATCATGTCGGTATATGGTAAAAGAGTGGCCCTTGATGCTATCCTATGAAGGAATGAGCATCCAATATCTTTAAACTGTAAATTTGAGGGTGTTGCATCATCAGTTGTTGCCTTGACCTCTGCTACTTCAGGTTCTTCGTCTTCGAGAATAGTAATAATAGATAGCTTGCCACTTTGTATCACCTCCATCTGTAGTGCAGACATTATCTAAGACTATAGGTGACATTTCTATGTATTCCAATTCTGCAACAGTCTGTTTGTCGTGTTTCTGCATTACTTTGCGGATGGAAATATCTTGAATGAAAATCCCTATTAAAGACAAAGTAATGATCGAATGATGGAAGATATATTGAAATGACCAATTTTGAAAAAAAAAGATCCAGGAAACTGCTATATCATTAATTAATCGCAACGAATCAATCATTGTTTGCATTGGGATGATAAAACACAGTTAATCATTTCTGACATGATTTATTTTCATGTAAAAACCTTTATTAAATCTGTCAAATCGGTCACATCGCGCCTTTTGAAACTATCTTTATGAAGTGCATTACTTTTTCTTTTTATGTGATATGCGATTTCGTGAAATCGCAGTATTGGAATATCGCAAAATCGGAGTGTCGCAATATCGAAGCTTTGGTAAAATCTTCTTAAAGTTTCAAACAATTATCTGCGATGTGCGATTTATGCTATCACTTGCGAAACTTAGATCGTTGATCGTGAAATTGGGATTTCGTTGTTTTGTTACTTAACTTTCAATGAGAAAAGATTATGCGGGATGCGATTTGCGATAGGGAAATCACAAGGATGTTTTATTAATTTCTTTTTTGTTTTTTGTGTTTTATTTAATAAAAGCAATAATGTTTTTGGAGTTTGATTTTTTATCTAAAATGAAAAATACATTTTTAAGAAGGGTCCCTATTTCTATTTATCAAATTTCTAGGTTATTTTGAAAATAAAAATAGGGGGAGTTGTTGCATAGCACAACAACTCCCCTTGTCTTTATCATAATAAAATGCAACTAATGTTTATCTTCCACTCTTGTTTACATTTATAGTGAGATTTCTAGCATTCCTTGATCAGTTAGATAGGTTGTAATTGTTTTATGCTTTTCGTGATTTTACGCTTGTCATGGTGTCTTGACTGTCTGTTTAGGTAATTGAACGTTGGTAATAGCGTGTATCAAGCTTGAGAAGAGCGACGCATCAAGAAGCTTCGACGGAAGACGACAACATAGCATCAGAACAAGATAGGTCATCTTCCTTACTCCAAATTTCATTTACAATCTAGGTGTTGAAGTTTGCAACAAGAAACTGTGAAGGAGGCATCTTGAAACATCATCCTTGATCCTAGTTGGAAAATAATCACCTAAACTAGGTGGGGCCCACACAGGCTATTTTTAGGTGTATGTCTATTTTTAGACATGGTGAGCATATTCTATATGTAGCAGGAGGCTATTTGTAGATGGTTCTTCAAATGTGAAAAATAGATGAGATTCTATTTTTAGAAGATTGGGCGAAGTCTATTTATAGATCGCTGATCTAAAAATAGATGCATGTCGGTTATTATTAGCTCTTAATAATAATCCGACAATAAACAACAACTTATTCTCTTGGAGCACTTTATTTCAGTGAACAGATTTGTCAAATCAGTGGGCTGAAGGAATTACGCAATTCCTAAGGTTTTACTAGAGTTCATGCATGGAGGACTCAATTAGAACTGAAGTGGAAAAGTTATGACAGAGTTGGGAGAGTAGTTCATGGAGTTGTATTCAGTTTAACTCAGTTAGACTCAGTTGAGCTAGTTGTATCTAATCTAACTAAATGATACACTGGTGAGAGTGGAGTGAATTAATTAGTTAATTAATTCACAAATAATAACTCAATAATCAACTAAACAATACAGCAGTTAACTACAGTGCATGACAGTTCCAGTGGAGACTCAGCGGAGAGATAGGTGAAAGGGCAAGATGGATTATCCGTTGTGACTACTAGTGTTTCATGAATTGCATCTATATATACATTGGAGTTTCCAATGATAATAACGTAGTCAAGGAGAGTGGGATTGCATTGAATTGGTCTTTGTAATCAGCTTGGATTGCGCAGTGGAGGCAGGCTAGCAGGAGGGCAGAGATTGGTGCATGGATTTGCAGATTTCTTCTATGTTAGTGTGTGACGATTCATTGTACTGAGAGTTGGATGTACTAAGCTTTGTATGAGATTGTTACATGATCTCCATGACACATAATATTATAGTTGGGGTTTTCAGCTTCAGGCTTTCCCGTTAAACAACTGTGTTATGTGTGTTTTTATTGCTTCATGTGTTTTGCAATTGTTGATTAAATTTCCACAAGAATTATAGTGGAAGGATTCTGTATTTAGAAAGAAGATAAATATTGTTAGATCAGGAGAGTCCGGATATATACATGCATATTTTATATAATTTCTACATGGTATCACAGTTGTGTTATCAATTCTCTACATGGTATGAGAGCAGGAATTATTTGGGTGCGTGATTTTGCAAAGAATATATGAAAAATTGGATGAAAGTTTTTTGGAAAAAAAAAATATCATATTTGGATTCCTTGCGAAAAAATACCCAGATTGAAAAAAAAATCGGTCGAATCGGAGCTCGGATGAGGGAGATATCGTCGATTTAAAATCAGCTCTTTTGTTAGAAAATTTCGTGATTGCTGGACAATTACAATGTAGGCGAGTTGGAAAAGGAAAGGTATTCCTTAGACTCAAAGCCATGGGGCAAGCCAATAAGGGTGGGATTTGAGTTAAGAATCTCTACAGACTTGAAGTAGATGGGATTTCTACTGAGCTTCCTACTGTTGGGAAGTGCGAGAAAGCCATGCAATTGAAGCTTGAGAGGGACTCAGCTGGATTTGCATGCAGGTAAGAGTGAACCTCAGGATGTGGAGCAGCCACAAGATGAGGATCATGGAGTGGGAGCAACCACTCATGCAGAGAAATTTCTTGCCAGATGGGCAAAGGGAGTGCATGCAGCTATACCACCAGGTAAGAGGTGGGGCGACATGCATGAGTAATCCCAAGAAGGAATTTCTGGGCAGGATTCATTGAGATGGTGCGGATCTCATGAATTGAACCTGGCTACGAGGAGCTGACGCAGCAACACCGAAATTCAACCCCCAATGGAGGGATGGTCAACACTTCGTGGCTCTGTCGCATTCCCCTTTCATTATACCACGTGGCTCTGTTATTCTTTCTCTATATTTATTTGTCAATTTCAAAGAAATTGACGAATAAATAATTTCACAGCAAATGTTCAATTGTATCTCCAACTTTATAACCAAAGTTATAACTCCGCGCCTTTATATAATACCCCGACACCTTATAACAAATATTGAACCTTCGTCTTATTACGTATACACTATGCTTTTGGACAAGCTTTATAACAAAACTATCGTGTCGGACCCACCTATATATATACATATATATACATATATATATATATATACATACATATATATATATATATATATATGTATATATATATATGTATATATATATATATATACATCTATATATATATACATATATATATATATATATATATATATATATGTCACTAACCAATCAAACGCGTATACCATACCCTCCTTCATCCGATATATATATATATATATATATATATATATATATATATATATATGTCACTAACCAATATATATATATATATATATATATATATATATATATATATATATATATATATATGTATGTATATATTGGTTAGTGACATATATATATATATATATGTATATATACAGTGATATATATATATATATATATATATATATATATATATGTATGTATGTATATATTGGTTAGTGACATATATATATATATATATATATATATATATATATATATATATATATATATATATATTGGTTAGTGACATATATATATATATATATATATGTATATATTGTTAGTGACATATAAATATATATATATATATATATATATATATATATATATATTACTGCTTAACGTCGAGAGGCGGTGCGAAATAGGGAAATCCGCCCTTGGAAATCCACCGTGGTTTCGCTACAGTGCTTAACCAAGGTTAAGCCGGAGGTGCGCTCTCCGTTTAACTCTTTAACTCTGGGTCCGCCTTTGGTTAAGGAGGGCAATTAACAATTAACAATCACGAATTTCTTCGTTAAGCGGGATTTCAATTACCATTCAACGCCAGGGTATTACCGGATTTCTTCTATGAATGGAGACTTATTCAACTGCGCTTGTTCAAACAATCTTGTGGGAGACAATGACCAGAGATACACGGAATCTATACAATAGTTTAGCTCGATAATTGCATACACACAGAGTCAATCATTCTGCAACTAAACAACTTCTTACGATTAAGGATTGGGACAGTTCAACAACTAAATGAGCACAGAAATCGTTTAATTGGAAACAACTGTTAGCACAAAGTATTATTGCCAAAAATTCTCTTCATCCTTTCTCTCGCTCCCCCTGTTTCAATTACATCCGAGAATACATTTATACACATATGACTCCTCGGTTCCTCTATGAGGACCGTTTCGGAAACCAAAAGCCTATTAAAATTTATTCAATAACTGAACTGATAGCTAAACTGAGTTATTCGACTTCCTCTGACTCTAATTAATCTAAAGAATTACAATAAACTAAGGTATTGACACCTAGTTGTAATAATTCGAATGTTTCCAAACCCTCCTAGCCACAACATGTGGACAAAACTTCCTACATTGCTGGCCAGTGCCTAATGCCCCTGCATCAGACTCCTGAGGGCAATTTTCTTCATGGGCTCTTGTCCATGAGCTCCTCCAATGATCTGCCTATCTTCTGCAACATTCCTTCAGTCATCCAAGTGGCATCCTCCTCTGGCCTATCCTTCCATTTGATCAAGTACTGGAAGTACTCTTGTCCTCTGGTCTTCCTGAATACTCTCTTGTCCAATATCTTCTCTGGTTGCAATGGCTGTGCTGGAGGTAGCTGCTCTTTCCACTCAATCTGCTCCTTGTCTGCTGATCCTTCTTCTGCACCACCATCTTCACACTTGTACAAATCTGCAACATTAAAAATGGGAGATATTCCAACATCAGGTGGTAATTCAATCTCATAAGCATTTGCAGAAAACTTCCTAAGTATCTTGCATGGCCCAATCTTTTTGAACTTCAACTTGTTGTACTGCTTCTTTGGGAACCTCTCCTTTCTCAAGTGTGCCAAAACCAAGTCTCCTACTTCAAAATGAACTTCTTTTCTGCTCAAGTCTGTTCTTTTTTTTTATTCGATGCTGCTGCCTTGTAACTGTTGTTTCACTTGTTCATGTATGGCCTAGATCTCTGAAGCAAATTCCTCACCATCTGCACTCCTTAACTCTGCTCTTCCCAGATTTCTTAATTATGATATTCCTCTGGGATGCATTCCATAAACAATATGAAATGGACTCTGCCATGTGCTTCTTTTTGGTGAATCATTATATGCATATTCTGCCAGAGGCAAAATATGATCCCACTGCTTGGGATGTTCTCCTGCAAGACTCCTCAACAAATTTCCCAAACTCCTATTCACTACCTCAGTTTGTCCATCAGTCTGGGGATGATAAGCTGAGCTGAAACTCAGTTTAGTGCCGAGTTTCTTCCATAGTGTCTTCCAAAAATGACCCACAAATCTGGTGTCTCTGTCTGAAACAATACTCTTGGGCAACCCATGCAATCTAACAACTTCTTTGAAAAACAAGTTAGCAACATGGGTGGCATCACTAGTTTTATAACATGGAATAAAATGTGCCATTTTGGAGAATCTGTCTACCACAAAAAAGACTGCATCATTCCCTCTTTGAGTCTTGGGAAATCCTAGAACAAAATCCATACTCACGATGTCCCAAGGCTTGTCTGGAATAGGCAAGGGAGTGTACAATCCTGCATTCTGGCTCCTTCCTTTAGCATATTGACAAATCTTGCAATTCTTCACAAACTTGTCCACTTCTGTTCTCATCTTGGGCCAGAAATAAAAGTGACTCAGCTGCTCATAAGTCTTGTCAGTACCAAAGTGTCCAGCAAGTCCACCACTATGCTTTTCTTTGATCAAATTTTCTCTCATGGAACATTTTGGTATACACAGTTGATTCTTTCTGAATAACAAGTCTTCCTGCAGGAAATAATCCAGCCACTGACTTCTATCTGTTAGAACAGGGTTACTACATGCTTCAAATGCTTCTTTAAAATCAGGATCTGTTTTATACAATTCTTTGAGAAAATCGAATCCTGCAACTTCAAAATTAGTCTCTTGAACAAGCAAATGTCTCTTACTCAAAGCATCAGCTACTTTATTGGCTTGGCCACTTATATGTTTCAAAACAAAATTAAAACTTTGGAGATACTCAACCCATTTAGCATGCTTATGTTTCAACTTGGGCTGCTGTACGATATACTGCAAAGCATGATTGTCAGAATACAATACAAACTCCCTGGACATCAAATAATGTCTCCACTTCTTCAGTGCTTGAACAATTGCATAGAATTCCTTCTCATAAGAGGAATACTTTCTCTTGGTATCATTCAACTTCTCACTGAAATAGGCTACAGGCCTATCATCCTGACTCAAAACAGCTCCAATGGCTTCCCCACTGGCATCACATTTTACTTGAAATGGTTTGGTGAAATCAGGCAGAATTAAAACAGGCTTCTTTGTTATCTTTTACTTCAAAACTTTAAAATTTCTCTCTGCTTCAGCAGTCCACTTAAATGGTTGTTTTCTCTTCATTATTGTCTCAATTATGGGTGCATTAATCTTACTGAAGTTCCTTATAAACTTTCTGTAAAAACTAGCAAGTCCATGGAAACTTCTTACCTCAAAAACATTCCTGGGTGAAGGCCATTCCACAATTGCCTTTAACCTTTTCTGGGTCCATCTTCAATCCTTCTGCAGAAACAACAAAACCCAAATACACCAACTCTTCTTTCATGAATGAGAATTTCTTCAAATTTATCAGCAATTTCTCTTGGTGCAGCTTCTTCAAGACATGATTAAGATGCCTTAAATGTTCTTCCTTAGTTCTGCTGAAGACTAATATATCATCTAGGTATATTATCACAAATTTTCCAATGAACTCTTTCAATACTTCATTCATAAGTCTCATAAAAGTGCTAGGTGCATTTGATAACCCAAAAGGCATTACCATCCATTCATACAGCCCTTCATTTGTTTTAAAGGCAGTTTTCCACTCATCACCCTCTCTTATCCTAATCTGATGGTATCCACTCTTCAAATCTATCTTTGAGAAATATTTAGCACCACTCAAACAGTCCATCAAATCCTCAATTCTGGGCAAAGGGAATCTGTACCTGATTGTGATCTTATTAATTGCTCTGGCATCAGTACACATCCTCCAGCCTCCATCCTTCTTTGGGCTCAAAACTGCTGGTACTGCACATGGACTCAGGCTTTCTCTGATCAGTCCTTTGTCCACCAATTCCTGTACTTGTTTCCTGATTTCTTCATTTTCCTTGGGATTCATTCTGTAGGCTGCCTTATTTGGTAGATTTGAACCAGGGATAAAATCTATCTGATGGCTGATCTTTCTCACAGGTGGCAGCTCACCAGGTAAATCATCCACAACAATGTCACAGTAATCATCTAACATCTCTTGGATTTCTATTGGCAAATCAGAAATCTTTGTAGAAGTAAGGAATACTTTTGGTTTGCAAACTAAAGCAAAGCTTACCTCTTATTCTTCTATAGGTTGCAGATATTCTTTCCCGCTCAGCAACAAGGTCTTTGGATCAGTCACTTTGCTGGATGGCTCTCCTTCTTCCATGGGAATCAATATATGATGTACCCCATCTTTGAAGAACTTGTAAGTATTCTTCTTGCCATCATGCACTGCTGCTCTGTCAAACTGCCAAGGTCTACCCAGTAGTATATGACACACATCCATGGGCATTACATCACACAAAACTTTGTCCTTGTATTTTCCCATTTGCAGCTCTATTTCACATTGTTCTTTCACAACCGGCTGGTGCCCTTTATGCAGCCAGGACACCCTGTAGGGAGTGGGGTGCTCCCTAGTCTTCAGCTTCAGTTTTTCTATCACCTCAGTGGAAACCAAATTGTCTGTGCTGCCACTATCAATGATCAGCTGGCAGAATTTCCCTTGGACTTTGCATATGCTCCTAAACAAAGTTTTCTTTTGTGCAGGCTCAGTGACTTCTTTGGTTTGTTTCAACAGGACCTTATTAACCACCAAGGACTCTCCCCTCTCTGGAAGAAATTTTTCTTCAATTTCTGATTCTTCTTCAACCTGGGCAACAACAGCATTTCTTGGACCAGCACCCACATTCTCTGGACACTCATAGTGCTTATGTCCCACTCCTTGACATCTATAACACCTCAGCTCTCTGCCTCTGCCTCTGTCCCTGCCTCCTCTTCCTCTTCCTCTGTAAGAACCCCTTCTGCCCCTTGCATCATCCTCTGTAGATGCATTCTGAGGTGAGCCACTGTCAGCTCCATCCTTGGGTGTAGGTTTTCCTCTACCACCCTGACTTGCCTTCCCACGGAAAGTACCTCTCTTCTTGGCAGACTGTTTCCTCAGGAGTTTCTCCTCTGCTTTCAAGGCCATCTGATAGGCCTCTTCCACTGTCTTAGGAGACAGAAGACCAATCTCATCTTGAATCTCCAATCTGAGACCATTCACATATCTGGCAGTCTTTTCTAGTGTATCTTGGAATTGTCCAGCTCTTATGCTCACTCTGTAGAACTCCTCTGTGTATTCTTTTACTGTCAGCAACCTCTGTCTCAGGTTCTGCATTTGTCTATACAACGTCAGCTGGTAATCACTAGGCAAGAATTTACCTTTCAACTTGGCCATCATTCTGGTCCATCTCTTGATAGGCTGCTTGCCAATCCTCCTCCTTTCTGCCTGCACTCCATCCCACCAAAGTGCAGCATGTCCTTTCAGCTTTGTCACTGCAAATTTGACCTTCTTATCTTCACTTATTTCTTCATAATCAAAGCACTTGTTTAATTCATTTATCCAGTCCACCAGCTCCTCTGGATTCAGTCCCCCTGCATAGCTTGACACTTCAATTCTGGGCTTAACTGCAGATCCCAGAACAGTTCTAAGGAGCCTCATGTCAGGAGGAATTTCAACATTTTCTTCTGCTTCTTCTGTTTCAGGTTCGCTGATGTCTTCAGGATCTCTGGGTTGTCTTGGTTCCATGGCATCTAGTCTGGCCTCGACCCTCTGCAACATTCCCAACACCTCAGCGTTGGCAACAGGCCTTCTCCTGCCAGCACCTCTACCAACTCGGATTGCCATGTCAGCAAAACAACGTCAACCAGCTCTGATACCACAAATGACGCAACAACACTGAAAGTCAACCCCCAATGGAGGGATGGTCAACACTGCGTGGCTCTGTCGCATTCCCCTTTCATTATACCACGTGGCTCTGTTATTCTTTCTCTATATTTATTTGTCACTTTCAAATAAATTGACGAATAAATAATTTCACAGCAAATGTTCAATTGTATCTCCAACTTTATAACCAAAGTTATAACTCCGCGCCTTTATATAATACCCCGACACATTATAACAAATATTGAACCTTCGGCTTATCACGTATACACCATGCTTGGACAACTTTATAACAATACTTTCGCGTCGGGCCCACCTATATATATATATATATATATATATATATATATATATATATATATATATATATATATATATATATATATATATATATATATATATATATATATATATATATATGTCACTAACCAATCAAACGCGCGTACCGTACCTCCTTTATCCGTCGTGCATCTTCGTTATCCTCCGGGCAAGTTCAACGAGTGCCCACCGTTGGATTGCCCTTCTCCAAATCAACGATCCGTATGCCTTTCGCTGCGCGTCCCCCGTCGGACTTTAACGCGCGAAATTTCCCGTTAACAAAACCGCTTGGGACACGCGGCAGATTCCCTATGGAATCGCTGCCCGACCCCTGAATACTGCTTAACGTCGAGAGGCGGTGCGGAATAGGGAAATCCGCCCTTGGAAATCCACCGTGGTTTCGCTACAGTGCTTAACCAAGGTTAAGCCGGAGGTGCGCTCTCCGTTTAACTCTTTAACTCTTGGTCCGCCTTTGGTTAAGGAGGTCAATTAACAATTAACAATCACGAATTTCTTTGTTAAGCGGGATTTCAATTACCATTCAACGCTAGGGTATTACCGGAATTCTTCTATGAATGGAGACTTATTCAACTGCGCCTGTTCAAACAATCTTGTGGGAGACAATGACCAGAGATATACGAAATATATACAATAGTTTAGCTCGATAATTGCATACACACAGAGTCAATCATTCCGCAACTAAACAACTTCTTACGATTAAGGATTGGGACAGTTCAACAACTAAATGAGCACAGAAATCGTTTAATTGGAAACAACTGTTAGCAAAGAGTATCATTGCCAAAAATTCTCTTCGTCCTTTCTCTCGCTCCCCCTGTTTCAATTACATCTGAGAATACATTTATACACATATGACTCCTCGGTTCCTCTATGAGGACCGTTTCGGAAACCAAAAGCCTATTACAATTTATTCAATAACTGAACTGACAGCTAAACTGAGCTATTTGACTTCCTCTGACTCTAATTAATCTAAAGAATTACAATCAGCTAAGGTATTGACACCTAGCTGTAATAATTTGAATGTTTCCAAACCCTCCTAGCCACAACATGTGGACAAAACTTCCTACATTGCTGGCCAGTTCCTAATGCCCCTGCATCAGGAGCCCACAGAGAAGCAGTAGCATGATCAGTTGGATTGATGCAATGAGATCAAAGTGACAGTGTCGGATACTGGATAGCGGTTCAGAGTTGACAGCAAGTACAGAGTGCATGGGTGCAGAGTTCAACAACGTAGTGGTTCCTGAAGACATGTGTAGTAGCTAAGGAAAAGTCGAAGACTTTGATGATAGATGCATTAGACTAATTGAGTTGTTTGGAGCCTTTCATTTTCGGAACTGTTGCAGCAAGAGTTGCAGGGCGAATGCATGGAGTTGCATGTCGCATGCAAAGACAGTCCTTTCTTGTTGAGAGGGAGTGTTGAAGTTTGCAACAAGAAACGGTGAAGGAGGCATCCTGAAACATCATCCTTGATCCTAGTTGGAAAATAATCACCTAAAATAGGTGGGGCCCACATAGGCTATTTTTAGGTGTATGTCTATTTTTAGACATGGTGAGCATATTCTATATGTAGCAGGAGGTTATTTGTAGATGGTTGGTCAAATTTGAAAAATAGATGAGATTCTATTTTTAGAAAATTGGGCGAAGTCTATTTATAGATCGTTGATCTAAAAATAGATGCATGTCGGCTATTATTAGCTCTTAATAATAATCCGACAATAAACAACAACTTATTCTCTTGGAGCACTTTATTTCAGTGAACATATTTGTCAAATCAGTGGGCTGAAGGAATTACGCAATTCCTAAGGGTTTACTGGAGTTCATGCATGGAGGAATCAGTTATAACTGAAGTGGAAAAGTTATGAGAGAGTTGGAAGAGTAGTTCATGGAGTTGTATTCAGTTTAACTCAGTTAGACTCAGTTGAGCTACTTGTATCTAATCTAACTAAATGATACACTAGTGAGAGTGGAGTGAATTAATTAGTTAATTAATTCACAAATAATAATTCATTAATCAACTGAACAATACAACAGTTAACTACAGTGCATGACAGTTCCAGTGGAGACCCAGCGGAGAGATAGGTGAAAGGGCAAGATGGACTATCCGTTGTGACTATTAGTGATGCATGAATTGCATCTATATATACATTGGATTTTCCAATGATAATAACACATTCAAGGAGAGTGGGATTGCATTGAATTGGTCTTTGTAATCAGCTTGGATTGCGCAGTGGAGGCAGGCTACCAGGAGGGCAGAGATTGGTGCATGGATTTGCAGATTTCTTCTATGTTAGTGTGTGACGATTGATTGTACTGAGAGCTTGATGTACTAAGCTTTGTACGAGATTGTTACATTATCTCCATGATACATAATATGATAGTTTGGGTTTTCAGCTTCGGGCTTTCCCGTTAAACAACTGTGTTACGTGTGTTTTTATTGCTTCATGTGTTTTGCAATTGGTGATTAAATTTCCGTAAGAATTATAGTGGAAGGATTATGTATTTAGCAAGAAGATAAATATTTTTATATCAGGAGAGTCCGGATATATACATGCATATTGTATATAATTTCTACACTAGGAAGGTAGATGTTAGTATGTTCCTATAGTTGCTAGACCCACCATAGGGCTAAAGGGATCGCCTTTGTCCGCAGAGGGGATTTACCTGCACAAAACCACTTAAACTCTACTTATCATTAATTAATTTGAGCTTTAATTGCAAGTTAAGTTGGAAAAGTATGCCAATTTCGATGGGAACTCCAGTTATGACAGAGTTAACTAGATTTGCTCAAGATTTAGAGGAGTTTTCCTAGGCAAAATTGAAGAAGCCATAACTTGAGAAAATTCCGACCAAATTGGGCTCAAAAAGAGTCTATCCTAGCATTTTTTGATATTATGAGTAGTTTGGTGCAGGTTTCAGTGGCAGAGGAGCACTTCTAGAAGTGATTTTTCCAGCTTGAAGATTAAAGATGCCCAGGGCCACTAGGAGAGGAGGCCTTATATGCTTCACCTAAAGACCATTTGAAGAGCCGGAAGAGGCCACTTAGGGGTTTTTGGATGTTGTGAATCCATTGGTAACCTCTGTTTACTTATTCGAGCACATATTTAGGGTCATATTTCAGGTTTGACAAGTAAGGTGTATGGATCAATTAGATGTTTAAAGTTGTTTTGAAAGTTTTTTAGCAAGGAGGAGACCTTGTAGGGGTTTTCCCAATTCTAAAAAGTTGTGACCAACATGGTTCAGCTTTGGTTTCACTTCTTTATTCATTATTTGTTTATTTTATTCTTCAGTGTGGATTTTAAGGGTGTATGTGAGGGGCTTCTAGCTCTCACCCGTGAAAGAATGTCATCTCTATATGATACATGTTGTGTTGATAATATTGTGAGAGTTCTTTATAGAAGAACATTACCTTGAAGGGGTAATAGCCACATGTTTTTGGCAGCAAACTAATATGTACTTTTGACACCAAATAAAAGAGAGGTATATTCATGTTGATGGACCAGGAGATGTAGCCCAGGAGGAGTGAACTCTTTTATCAATGACTTTTGTCTTTTCATTTGATGCACATTTATTTTCAAGTGTTTGATGATATCATGCTTTACATTTTGTTCCTGGAATTATACTGGTTGAAGAACACTTAAAAGAAACCATTGAAGTAACATTCTGTTAAGCTCAAATATATGCACACAATCCTTAAACACATTTTTCTTTTATACTGACGAGGAAGCTATCACAACAAAACCAATTTTTCCATATTCAGATCATTTCCACCATTGTTGGACACATCCGATATTGTAGAACAACTCACACCAACGGAGTTAAACCCATACTGCATGCAACAAACCAAAACTAATCGAATCATGAACACACAGATCAATAACACCTGACAACAAAGGATCCAACTATATTGAGTTGTCAAAGTAGGCCAACTCCTTCACCAGGGAAAGTGGCTCACCAGAGACCTAGTTTAGCAGAAGTTTCCTCATCTCATGGAGGAACTCAATGCAATAGGGACCATTTCTTCCTAAGGGTGGAGGAATGATCCAGGTGGATATTGGTGGCCACCCACCCATTCCACTTGGACCCCCACCATTGTTTCTTTCAGTTTTTCAATCTCCTTAATTTTAGCACAATTTACTATTTTTGGCAATTTTTCGGGTCCTAACCTTTCGGAGCCATTTTGAGGCCCTAAACGATGTTTATTTGGAAAATCACCGTCGGCAAATGGGAGTTTTCAACAAATTTTAACTTGAAATTTTCCATTTGTAGTTGTAATCCTTGGATAGATATTTCTAACGAGGTATCATGTACGTCAAACGAAGATCGTCTACCAAAGTTACGACCCCACGAAATTGATGTACCAATTTACCCCAACAGAGCCCATAGTTTGGTGTTTCATCTCCTAGGGTTAGGTTTTTGGATGTTTAGGGTCTTCCATTGTTTCCCAATAATAAATAGGTCGTTGAGCCTCATTGTACCATATTTCAGGGGCATTTAGCCGCCACATCTCTTGTCAGAGATAAGCTACCATCGCCCTAGCTATTTTATGTCCATTATGTCTGTAAGCATATTTAAATTATTTTATATTAATGAAATGAAGTTTTGTTTTCTTGCATCTCTACGTTTATGATTAGTATTGTATTTTATTGCATTCCTGCAAAAGTATGGATAAGAAATGTATAATAATAATTTTATTAAAAAGCAAGAACAAATTCAATCCTTTTTCAAATAATTGAGTACAATAATAATGTTTGGGCACCAACCCTTCAATTCTTGAGGCACCAACCTATTTCCAAGCACCAACTTGGACTTTGGTGAGGCTCAGACCTCTAGGGCTTCGACCCTATCCTTTCCAAGGCACCAACCTTGTGTTTAGGGGCACCAACCCCTAGGACACCAATCATTTTATCTTCTTTTAATAAAGAATGAGAGCAGTACTTACTTGAATGTCTTTGACATATTATTCACTATACAATCAGCTCCAAAATTTCCTATGTTGACTTCACTCACTAGCACATTTGGCCCAATTTCCGACGGCCAATTCGTCGCTATTCCGACACATAGGCATCGCAAGAGCGACAATCTGAGGCGGGGCAAAACGTGGTTAGCCACTACGTCGCAATTCCGACACTTCAATAAAGCATCAGAAGAGTAACACTTATTCCGACGTTTGCAGACTTCTATCGCTATTCTGACGTTCTCCAAATCGTCGTTATTCCGACTTTTTTAAGCGTCGGTCTTCCAACGCGCGACAACTGTCGGTCTTTCGATGATACCGAACTGTCGCATTTTCGACACTTATAAGGTTTTCAAAAAAATGTCACAATGCCAACGTTATGTGCCAAATGTTGCAATAACGACGAAAATGTTAGCACCGTCGCATTTCTGACGTTTTGTGCCAAACGTCGCAAGACCGACACAAATGTAAACAACGTTGCATTTCTGACGTTTGGTGCCAAACATCGCAAGACCGACGAATATATTAGCATCATCGCATTTCCAAAGTATCGTGCCAAACTTTGCAAGACCGACAAAATTGTAAGGCGTCGCACTTCCGACATGTATGAGCGACCGCTTTTCCGACGAAATGGTAAAAATATTTATTTCAAAAAAGAAAAAGAAAAAGAGAGAGAGAGAGAGAGAGAGAGAGAGAGAGAGAGACGTCGCTTTTCCGACGTCTAAAGCATCGATCTTCCGACGCTTTGATAAAAAATATTTAAAAATAAATAAATAAATATACCCTCGACCTCCTATTCTTGGATGTTGATTCTTTTTACGGCTGATGTAACTATGGTTATAACATTTGTGTTGTTATTTGGATTTGAAGTTAGTAGCTCTAATATCTTGGCCTAATAATGTTTTTAAGAGTGCTTCAAGCTCTTTCAAATCACCATCTTTATCAACCTAAAAATATAAAATGATCAAGACACAAAACACAATTGCGTAGATAATAGAATAAGGAAGAATGAATCGTTGATTTAAATGAAATCCTCTTTCAAGGTTTTTCCTCCCTCTATGAATTACATAACTAGACTTGCTTAACTTTGATTCCTTGCTTGCTTTACTTTGAAAACAAGAGCCTATCCCTTATACGATCTTGTCGTCCTTGGCTTTTTTGCACTTGGTTTCCCTTGGGTTCTTTAGAGGTCTGGTGCATTGCACACTGTAGATATATAACCTAGTAAAAATTGTATGCAAACCATTCCATTCAAAGTTTAAACATGCAAACTCTTCACAAACTTGCCACACAATCACAACTATAATAGTTGGGTATACTATATCTAGTAAAACAAGTGCACAATAAAATTTCCACTGTTGTATTGTAATTGACATAGCCCTTCAATCCATAGAAAAAATAAATTAATTAAATTTAAAAAATAAATAAATAAATTAATAAATTTAAAAAATTAAAAAATTAAAAATAATAATAATAATAATTAAAAAATAATAATAAATAATAAAAAAAGAAATGTATGACTAGTGTATATGTTGAACACATTGGAACTATGGATTGAAAAATACTCCAACTCTTGAGATTTTTTGAAAATAAAAAGAACTAGTCTTATTGTGCGCTTCAATTTCTAGGCACATTCTATTCTTACCTCTGAAACTATGCATATGTGTGTATGCGCCTTTCATTTTATCCTGGATAAACATGTGTAGGTTTGTATACATGTCTTATTTATGCCTTGGGGGGTATGTTACCTTTGAACCTACATCATGCTCTATATTATCTCTTTGAATTCCATGCATGTGTCAAATTATTGTTACAAACTACCTCAAAAAATTTGTTTGTGTCAGGGCTCATTATAGTTTCTTAGGATGGATGCAGTCTATATATTCTTGGGTGTGACTAGAACTTAACTATGAAAAAATAAATGAGGTAATCCTTTCCCATAGCAAAGGAGAAAATCTCATTAAAATATTCCATCTATCACTAGTTGAGATCTCCAACCATCCATTCCCTTTGAAAAACATCTTGTAGGCCCTATATTTAATCATGATTTATTCTATTCAATTAAGGGACGTCCTATTGTCCACATTGGTACAACCAACACTTGCATGCAATTGGAGTAAGATGGAGAATTTTTTTTTTCGGGGTTTAAGTCTAACACACAAGCACAAAATCTTAAAAAGAACATGACTATTCACAATAAGCCAAAAACACATTATGAACATTAATGTTTGCATAATGGGTGCAACACATCTATACTATGATAAGAGAAGAGCATACAAATGATAATTCCTTCAGTAAAAAATGATAGATTTAAGAAAATATAGATTTGGAAAATATGATCAACAAATTCATTTGCTTTCAAATAATTAGTGAACACTAGTATAATTGTTGAACACTTTTATAAGTATAGGATTCATTTGCTTTCAAAGAACTGACCTCATTTTTTAACACATTTGCAGTGGAGTCCCCAGAGAACACATGATACAGAAACTCACAAATAGTGCAAAATTCCAATCAGCAAATCCCAAATCACACATCAGGAATCTCCCAACAAGAATGCACTCCAATGCAAATGCCCCTGAAGAACGTTTTCCAACTGAGATTACACCTCTGCCCAGCAAGACCCTAAAAATGACAGTCCTAAAAAATATGCTTCGTTATTTCTGCCTTTGGAAAGGAGAGGCAAAGACCCACGGAAAGGTCACTCTTGGTCAAACAAGCTTTGCAGGGGAGAGCTTGAAATTATTTAGAAGTCAAGAAGACTAGTTTCCTTTTTCCATTCTTATTGAAGTCCCTAAAATATCCATCCTCATCATTCTTCTGTAGTGAAACATGCACAAAAGCAAATATTTTTTTATAACATAGATGCATACAATTTTTTAGATAACAAGAAATAAGCCCAAGATACACCTTGGCACTGTCCACCTATCAGAAAATCATGTTGAATACGTAACCTTTGAAAAAGAATACCATTTGGAGACAATGCCACATACATTTTTGCTTCCGCTGGGCTTTCCTAAAGATTAAACTCCTAATAGATTATAACCGAAACGGATTAATATTACAGAAATATATTAATAAATCATTAGGGTCATTGTCTGTGTAATATATTGCAGACTGTCAAATAACGTTTGGGAAAGTTATAAAATTCATATGAAAAGATATTAATTTACATATCAATAATTACATCATATAGATTTTAACTTGTATAGGTCCCGTGAGGCAATTTTGGCCTTAGTGAGCTTTACATAATCATGTCAATTCATGAAATAGGCCAAACTAATAGCAAGGCAGTTATAGACTTGCATATAAAACCTATGTAAACATAATACAATGAGACATTATGTCATAGTTATATCTCTATAATTAGTTCATTACAGATCAAATCTATGACTGTTGAAATGAAACACAGCTCTGTTTCTCGAGTTTCTCGAGTTTCTTAAGTTGTATGACCTGCATTACTTTGCTACGCTTGTCTCTAAACTTTCAAGACCACATACAAAAACACCAATGTCAACATTCTCCCACTCATTTTTAACTTTCCCAAATATATCTGCATTTAAAACCATGTAAAAGATTGTCGGATCTTGAGACCATCTTGATCAAAGTAGCAATTATAAGTTTCCATGGGGATAGTCACAAGCAATTGGTTTAAATGTTACAAATCATATATGAAATAATATCAAATTTGATCCCAATGCAATTAACAAAATTATTATTTCGAAATAACCTTAATTATTTATTTTAACATTACTGGCGTGCCAAGATTGGCCGATTTTTCCCTATTATTTTCTGATTATTGCAGATTGAATCTTTTCAAGGCCCTCACTGATTAATTGTTGATTACAAATTATTTCATCTATGTTCCTAACAGTAGTTTCCCAATGTTATTTATATTATTTATAGATATATAGATATAGATAAATATTCCTTCAAAGCTAATCTATTAAAATTTATTATATGTTCATTTTGCCTTCTCAAGGATGGCATTTGACAACGGTATGCCTCTTTGGTAGTGCATAATCATGATTTTATGGTTACTCAAAGCAGACAAAGTAGGGGTTACACACTGTTTAATCACTTTGTTGTACTGTGGTTACTTCAATTCAAAGATCACTTCGATTCATTGTGTTGCCTTTATTACCAGGTTCCACTTTATCAATCCCATTGTCCAAGAGAGAGTTATTCATTGTTAAAAGGAGGAAATTCTCCTTCTTCCCCAAAACCAGACCAAGCACTTGAAGGAGGCCAATTGAACTCAATCGACTCATCAAGCAGAGATCGAGTAGCAAGAGGTTGGACAGATGGAAGAATAGGCTTCGAAAACTCGACAGACCTAGTGGACTGAGGGGTTTCAAAAGAAACGTCCGGAAAAGAACCACCACTAGGAGGCAGTGAGGACGACGAAACTGGATGTTCCGCCACTTTGACTGTATATCATAACAGGAAGGAAAAGAGATAACCAATCGAAGGTGCCAAAACAAGAACCAAGGAAATTAATCAGGCCAAGTAATAAACTTTTAATAGGCGTGTGATCATATATGATTAATTTTATAACACTGAAACCAAAAATCGTTGTTTCATGTTTTAAGAGTTGAGAAACAGGCAAAAGATGACTCTAGTCACTTTCAATTTGAAACGAGCATGAAAGGATAAGTGTTCGATGATCTCTTCTATTGTTTAAAGAGTCACGAAAATATTGAAATGACTTCTCAGGAATTCTATGCAAGAGGGGGTACCAGGTTTCCGTGAACTTCCATATACACCATGGTGATCAAATGAAAGATAAATGACCAAGGACTTAACGTACGTGCAGGTAGTCTCCCCGAATGTTGTGTTCGGTGTATCACGGTTACAAGGCGGTAGACTCAGCTTCCTATGGATAAAGGATTGCAACCTAGAGAGGTATCCCTTTATATACTCGATGGTACGGGGAGCATAAGTCCGTACTAGTGATGTCTGAAGCCAACAGGCGAGCGACAACTACTAGGTTTTAAGACGTCGGAACACGTCTCTAGCCTAGACCACTAGAAATTTTGTGTTCGGTTTCAATGTTGCCTTAGGTTCATTGAGTAAATTTTAAAGTTAATCTTGGATTATGTTTCAATTTCAAGGCCCTATCGAATTTGGAGCTCAACTTCCTAAATGCAAACTATATGAAAATGAACATCATTTCAGTTCGATGAATGCAAGTTATAAGAAGGATATAAATCTTTCAAACAATAACAAACAAAGAAAGTATACGAAGAAAACTTCTAATGCCTCTAATGCAATTAATCGAAACGAAATTCCTTCCTAGATGACAAAGGCTAGTTATGCAAAGGAATGTTTCAATTTCAATGCAACGAAAGAATGCAAAACATATTTTTTTTATTTTTCAATGAAAAAACACACAATGTACTAATTCAAATGGAAAACAAAATAAACACTAGTTTGATTTTTGCGAATGTAGAGATTTAAAATTGAATGACTCAACCGAAGCGAAACAAACACAGCAAACTTTCAATCAAATAGAGAAAATTTCCCAAATCGACCCAACAAAAGCAATGTAATCAATGCCTGGAGCACTAAGGGGAAGGATCAATTGATGAAACGAAAAGACCATTCAACCAAAACAAACACTCAAAAGGATCAGGAAAAACTCAGCACAATGACGTAAAACAAAACGAGGATGACAACAATCAAAGAGACTTGTGTTTCAAACAGAAGGCACAGTGTATAAGAACACTTAGAAACCCTAAGGCCTTAAATGACACTGACAGGAAAATGGACAAACAACTGAAAGAAAGAAGTCTACAGTAGTCAACACAGTTCCAAAGGCTAAATCACACCCAAAAAATAACCCAGAAGCAAGCACAATTGACCAAAAGACTCATTAAGGAGGTCAAACCAAAACCTACAGGGGTTGGCGCGACTGTAAGGCTGTAATCTGCACCATATAGGGGTTGGCGCGAGTGCAAAAAGAGCAACTTGCGCCAATCGGCGCAACTGTTCAAAAAAAAACCACACCAAACTAGATGCCTATGGGAAAAAGAGGAAAAACCAAAACTTAATGAGCAGAGGCCAATCTTGACACTCTGGGGCTAAACAAAGGATAGAAATTAAGCAAACAAACCAATAAAAGACAGAGAACGAAATCGATAATTGAAACTGACCCAACAAGATGAAACGACAAACTCGCACTAATCCCCATCGGATTCACCAATTTTTTATGTAGGTAAATCCTCTCTGCAGACAGAGACGATCCCTCTAGCCCTAGGGTGGGTCTATAAACAAAGGGACACGCTAAAGTGTTTCTTCATAGTTAATGAATGAACAAGAGACATGGTAGATCGACCTACCTAGAATCCAACGTTGTCGTCATTGCGGAAAGAGTAGTAGCCTCTCGCTTCTGCCTTGGCAAATCACAATTTGTTCATTGTTTTGCCCAGATACCTACACATAGAACAAGAAACAAGAACAACATATGACATCATAGTTTCACTCATAACTATTAACCAGTTAAAGAGGGCTAAACATGTCACATTACACAAACATCATAACACAATAGTGGAACCAAACAATAGTCATGTTTATAAATGAATAGAAGGAAGAGTTACAACCGATGCTTTGACGTCACAGTCTCCTCTAGCGGGGTTTAGGCGAAGCGCGTCTCAGATGTTCATCAGGGAATTCGAACGGGGTGAAGGCATAGACTCAAGCTCTGTAGAAATTTGAATAATAGCTAAATTATTCACCGAGATTATCCTGATTACACACTATTTAAGCTTCATGCATAATACATAACCTCTTCTACAATTGATCATCAATATGCGGAAATAGAAGCAATCGCATGCGCACATTAAAACATAATCAAGCACACATATAACACAGTATGTAATGGGGAAAGAATACAGCTGAAAACCCCCAACTATCTGTATATTATAATGATAGAGAACATGTAACAATACATAGCACAAAGCTCCTCACAGCTCTCAGCACTATCTCCAATAGTTACACACAAACTAGCTCAGATCTGAACAAGTCACAGGTTCAAATCTCCTCCACAAGTCTGCCTGCCTCTACTGCGCAATCCAAGATGAATAATGATGAGATCCAAGTTCGAATCCCACTGGCTTGTACTGCGCAATCCTCATTGGCAATCTCAATCAATGTGTGTGCAAATCTCATGCACAGCTATAGTCACAACCGATAGTAGACTCACCCTTTCACCCACCTCTAACACTGGTCTCCACTGAACTGTCCATGCATTGCAGTTAACTGATGTATTCTTTAGTTGATTTATGAGTTAATAATTAGTGAATTAATTAATAATTAATTCACACCACTCATCACTAGTGTATTTATCAGTTAGACTAAATACAACTAGTTCAACTAAGTTAAATTGAACACAACTCCACCAACTGTCTCATCAACTCCACCAAACTCTGCCACATGAGTTCTAACTGAAGTCAACCATGCAATAGCTCAACTAACCCCTAGGAATAGCGTAATTCCTTCTGTCAGCTGCATGTGCCACATCCAAGCATCAAACTGAAGTACTCCAAGAGGATAAGATAATGTTTATAGTCTAAATATTATTAAGGGTTAATAATATTTGATTGTTCTATTTTTAGCTCGGCAGTCTAAAAATAGAAACCGCCCAATGTCTAAAAATAGAGGTCCATCTATTTTTACCAACTCGACCAATCATCCATAAATAGCATCCTGCAACTCATAGACCATGATCCATATATCTAAAAATAGACATAGTCTAAAAATAGACTTTGCGCCAAAAATAGCCTGCGGGCCCACTTAGTGAAGGCGACTTCATTTCACTAAGCTCCATCATCTTGTTGCATTTTCAACACTCCCTCTCAACAAGATATGGATTATCTGCAACCCCTATCTCGCCTCTGTGGTATTCAAATTTGCTCCTGGTGAGCGCCTTCGTCAAGATGTCAGCATCCTGATCCTCCGTGGGAATATATGAAAGTAACATGATTCTCCGCTGCACACAATCTCCGATATGATGGTACCTGATGTCGATGTGTTTGGATCTATCATGAAATACTGGATTATCCGAGAGTTTAATGCAACTCTGGTTATCACAATAAATCATAGTAGGCTCCAAGTGTGACCCGAACAACCCGACCAGAATCTTCCTCATCCATATGGCCTCGCATGCAGCCAAGCTTGCTGCCATATACTCAGCCTCTGCTGAACTGAGTGCCACGGATCTCTGCTTCCCGCTGTACCAAGAAACTGCTGTCGACCCGATATTGAAGATCCCTCCAGATGTGCTCTTTCTGTCCGTTGGGCTCCCTGCCCAATCTGCATCCATGAAGCCACATAGCTTCACCTCATCCTCGTGTTGTCCGTACCACAAGCCATATCCCGATGTGCATCTAAGATAATCTAATACATGCTTGCCCGCCTTCCGTAAGAGCTTGGTAGGCTTAACCATAGCTTGTGAAAGCCGGTTAACAAAGATAGCATATCGGGTCGTGTATCGACCAGATACATCAGCGACCCCACCAACTGTCGATAAACAGTGGCATCCACTACCTCCGCTGAAGTAGCATCCTCCTTCCTCCAACCTCTAGGAAGAGGAGTGTCAACAGGCTTGCAGTCATGCATGTTGAACGTCTCTAGTATCTCCCGGACATACTTACCCTGAGAAACAAATAGTCCATCACTACGCTGCCAAATTTCCAATCCCAGGAAATAATGAAGGAGGCCCAAGTCCTTCATCTCAAACTCTCTAGCAAGATCCTCCTTGCATGAAACTATCAACAGCTCATCACCCGTCAAAATCAGATCATCTACATACAGTACAATGATCAGCAACTTCCCCTCCACCACAATCTGGTACAGGTTAGGATCCGCCTCACTCTTGGAGAATCCAAGTCCGATGAAATAACTGTCTATCCGTGTGTACCAAGCACGAGGTGCTTGCTTCAGCCCGTACAGTGCTCTCTTGAGTCGGCACACATGCGACTCACTGCTGAAGATCTCGAAACCTTCAGGCTGCTCTATGTACACCTCCTCCTCAATAACTCCATTGAGGAACGCGGTCTTCACATCCATCTGATGAATGTGCCACCCCATCTGCGCTGAGAGAGCAAGGATCGTCCGTATGGAAGAGTACCTTGCGACAGGTGCAAAGGTCTCCTCATAGTCAATCCCCTCGATCTGTGAAAAGCCACGGGCGACAAATCTCGCCTTGTACTTCTCCACACTCCGGTCAGCCGCCTGCTTCACTTTGTAGATCCATCGCGAACCCACCACTGATTTCCCCACCGGTCTTGGGACAATCTCCCATGCACTGTTCCTGACGATCGAATCATATTCTTCGATCATGGCATCAACCCATGCGGGTTCCTCCACAGCTTCCTCAAAAGAGGATGGCTCCGTCATGACACATTGACTCACAAGAGCCATGTATCCAGTGTACCGATCCGGTGACTGTCTCTGTCTGCGCTGTGCTGTAGGTGGTCCTACAACCTTCTCTGCATCTTGAGCCAGTCGCTCAGCTTCTGTAGTGCGCTTGCGCCCTCTGATGGTTGGCGCTGCATGAGTGGTCTCTTCCACTCCATGAACTTCCTCTTGTGGCTAATCCACATCCGGAAGCTCATCCTTAGGAACTAATAGCTCCTCATCTGCATGCAAGTGTGGCTCCCTCTCAAGCGAACACTGCATGGCTTTCTCCTCCTGAAATTTGATATCCCGTCGCACAACAGTCTTGCGACTGTCTGGCAAATACACACGATAGTTGTGGAGCGTATCAGTGTACCCCACAAATATCCCAACCTCTGCGGTCGGCTCCAACTTCTTCCTGGCATCCTTCGTCACATGCATGTAGACAGGTGAACCAAAAATCCTCAAATGGGAAATATCAGGCCTCTTGCCAGAAAACGCCTCCTCCGGTGTACTCATGCCAAGTATCTTGTGGGGACAACGGTTACGCACATATCTTTGCGGTATTGTACATCATACAGTGAAGGGTAGGCACGATCGTAGGCTATCGTCCGTACGGCACACGATTGTTACGTTCTTCGCTCGACAACCCCATTCGCGTGAGTTGCGCGAGGGTTCCTATGAGCTCTCTTCGAATTCCTTCTGCGCTACAAAAGTCCTTGAATTCGCTAGAGATGAATTCACCACCATTGTCACTCCTAAGAGCCTTCACCTGCTTCCCCGATTCTTTCTCAACCAGTGCCTTGAACTCACGGAACTTTGAGTATGTCTTGCTCTTCTTCTGCATGAAGAAGATCCAGCACTTACGAGAAAAATCATCAACAAATATCACATAATACCTGTGCTTTGCTGTCGAAGCTACTGAGAAAGGTCCACACACGTATGTGTGAATTCTCTCAAGGATCGTCGTGGCGCGACTATCCTTCTCGTGAAAGGTGGCTTTCACAAATTTTCCCAAGGTACACCCCTTGCACTGATCTGACTGCGCAAGAGTGCCCTTAGGAAGCCCAGTAGAAATCTGCTGTAGTATCTTGAAAGCTCCATGGTGAAGGTGGCCCAATCTCCGGTGCCACAGCTCGCCATCATCCCGGCTCACCACTCCTTCCGCCTTGCATGCCATTGTTGCGCATCCATCTACTTGCAGCTGATAAAGGTTCTTGACTCGAACCCCTATCTTCCGGGTTTCTCCAGTTGTCTTACTACGTAGGAAAGCCTTTCCTTTGCTGAAGACAACATCGTACCCCTTGTCTTCTAACATCGCCACAAAGATCAGATTCTTCTTCAATCCTGGAACATGCATCACATCCTTCAATACGAAGGGTTTACCAGACTCCCTCTTAAAGGAAATGGTACCAATACCAGTCACACTGTATCTACCATCATCGCCCATCTCGATGTGCACTCCAAGATCTTTCTCATCCAGATCTGAAAACAAATCTCGATATCCAGTCATGTGAAAAGACGCACCACTATCCAAGAACCATACTGATCCCATCACACTTGAGACCAAGCATGCGATTAGCGAAAAATCCAGCTCAAACTGTGAGGCTAAGGCCTCTCCCGCTACAGATCCAGCAGCCTGCTTAGTTTTCTTCTTCTGCGGACAATTTGTGGCATAATGTCCGTGCTGGTGACAGTGAAAACACTTCACCTTGGACATGTCCTGCTTCTTGCCTTTCGCACCGGAATGAGAAGCTTTCTTGCTCTTCCCCTTCTTTGCTTTGGCAGCCAAAGCGCAATTTTCTTCATCAGATTACTTTGATGAAGATCTGTCCCTGGTACTCCACCTTATCTCCTCTTGCACAAGATCTGACCAAAGTCGCTCCCATCCTGGCAATTTCTCCTGACCATTGACAGAATCCTGATAGGAATGCCAACTCTTCGGAAGACCAAGGAGAGCCAATCTCACCAATTCCTCATCATCTACAGTCACCCCCACACTTCCCAGCTCATCCCTGCATTGTATGAACTTCGTGAGATACTTGGGCATACTGTCGCCTTTCTCCATCTTTATGTGTCTGAGTTTATCCTTGAGCGCCAACTTCCTCTGGTCACTCTTGCTTTGGAATAAATCTTTCAACTCTTTCCACATCAAGTATGGAGAATATTTTCCATGCATGCTGGATACAATGTGATCCTTCACACCCTCCAACAGAATCCTTCGACATTTTGCCATCTTCTTTTGCCAATCCTTAACTTGAGCAGCATCAGTAGGCTTTGGGACCTCAGCTTCTATGAACTCCTTCAACTCATTATCATCTAATACCGCCTCCATTCTATCCTTCCATGCAACATAATTCGAGCTGCCCTCAAGGGCATACTCCAGTCGCAATCCGTTGAAAGACATTTTGACTTCGACACCAAGAAAACTTCTGCAAATTCGAATTCCAAACCCTGCTGCAAATTCGAATTCCACCAGCTCAAAACTCAACCGCTTCCGATTTGTGAGAACAAATTATTTCTAGCACAAAGATCGACTGTAGGGGAATTTACTGGATATATCACCTTTCAGAGAAAGGATGGATCCAGAGGCTACCTGACCCACTTACAGACTCTGTCTACCGAAATAAATTGTAATCACTGTAATAGATCCGATGATCAATTTTGCTCTGGATACCATGTAGAAATTTGAATAATAGCTGAATTATTCACCGAGATTATCCTGATTACACACTATTTAAGCTTCATGCATAATACATAACCTCTTCTACAATTGATCATCAATATGCGGAAATAGAAGCAGTCGCATGCGCACATTAAAACATAATTAAGCACACATATAACACAATATGTAATGGGGAAAGCATACAGCTGAAAACCCCCAACTATCTGTATATTATAATGATAGAGAACATGTAAAAATCATAGTACAATAATCCTCACAAGTACTCAGTACTATCTCCAATAGTTACACACAAACTAGCTCAGATCTGAACAAGTCACAGGTTCAAATCTCCTCCACAAGTCTGCCTGCCTCTACTGCGCAATCCAAGATGAATAATGATAAGATCCAAGTTCGAATCCCACTGGCTTGTACCACGCAATCCTCATTGGCAATCTCAATCAATGTGTGTGCAAATCTCATGCACAGCTATAGTCACAACTGATAGTAGACTCACCCTTTCACCCACCTCTAACACTGGTCTCCACTGAACTGTCCATGCATTGCAGTTAACTGATGTGTTCTTTAGTTGTTTTATGAGTTAATAATTAGTGAATTAATTAATAATTAATTCACACCACTCATCACTAGTGTATTTATCAGTTAGACTAAATACAACTAGTTCAACTAAGTTAAACCGAACACAACTCCACCAACTGTCTCATCAACTCCACCAAACTCTGCCACATGAGTTCTAACTGAAGTCAACCATGCAGTAGCTCAACTAACCCTTAGGAAAAGCGTATTTCCTTCTGTCAGCTGCATGTGCCACATCCAAGCATCAAACTGAAGTGCTCCAAGAGGATAAGATAATGTTTATAGTCTAAATATTATTAAGGGTTAATAATATTTAACTGTTCTATTTTTAGCCCGGCAGTCTAAAAATAGAAACCGCCCAATGTCTAAAAATAGAGGTCCATATATTTTTACCAACTCGAACAATCATCCATAAATAGCATCCTGCAACTCATAGACCATGATCCATATGTTTAAAAATAGACATATGTCTAAAAATAGACTTTGCGCCAAAAATAGCCTGCGGGCCCACTTAGTGAAGGCGACTTCTTTTCACTAAGCTCCATCATCTTGTTGCATTTTCAACAAGCTCTCCTCAACGTAATTCCTTCTATCTATCTTCTCTAGTCATTCAGTTATAGTATCAGTTCTCCAAGTTCAACTAGCTTGTACTAAGATAGTTAGCTTCTTTTGTAGAGGAAAAGGAGGAGGTTGGGATCCCTACAAAGGTGGGAGGGAGTCTTATCCTTTAGGAGAGTTCCAAGGGAGGTGGAAACCACTAACTAAAGGAAGGATTTTGTGTTTGTTTCAGTTCAACCACTCCCAATGACTCATCCTCGAGGTGGTTGGAATGGAACCTCCGCCTCTATTTTAAAAAAAACATTCCATAAACAACTTAGTGTGGGCGCTTAACTGGCACAGAGCACCAACTGGCGTGGGCTCAATGTTAATTTTCTAGCTCGGCGCGGGAGTGTAACTGGATACTCGTGCCAAGGAAAAAACAAGGGTTTTTACAATCCTGCTCAGGGAAATGTCAACGGGAGGAATATTGCTCTCATGTAAAGGGATGCAATGATGGTCTTTGCAAGGTATGACACTGCTTATTGGTCACAAAAATGACCCTCCAATGGGCGATATGGGGATTACAGGGACAGTGACAAAATGTTGTGTAACAGTTCTTACTCCTTTTGCTACAAGTTCACAAGAGGAGGAATTTATTATCTCAAAATCTTTTGTGCTAAAGACAACATTCTATCCTCGGTCACAAATTTGGCTTACACTCAAGAGATTGTGTTTGAGCCCTTCCACCAATAGTGAATTTTGGGCTTTTCCTTTCCCATTGACGAGAGCAACAGTCCCTTTCCCAACAATCTTGGCAGATCCTCTTCCAAAAGACACATTTCCATCCTTCTTGTTTAATGAGATAAACTTCTTTTAATCACCTATCATGTGTCTTGAGCATCCAATATCAATTTATTTTCGTCACTACGAGCACATAAATCTAGGCCACATCTATCAATCTTGGGTTCCACCATTTTTAATCCTTCCTTTTTGAGTGGACAAGTTTGTTCATTATGTCCATAATCGTTACATATTTAGCAAGTTGGATCAAACTTTCTCTTGTCCATAATCATTAATCCTGTCCATAATGATTGTGCATAATCATTAGGTTTCTCTTTTCTTTGATGAGTAATTATACTTGTTATTATTTGGCTTTAATGGCTATTATATCATGGTTAATTATCTAGTTATATGTTGGTTATAAGCATGGTTTTATGACATATCTTAGTCATGGCTCTCATCGTGTTTTGATTAGTAAATGAATGAATAATGAATGCATGACCTAATTGGTGTTATGAAACTATTGTGAGAGGGCATTATTCCTTATTTTTAAACCTTATATAAATTTTAGATTACTATGTTCATATATGAATTCATGACCTGTAGGTTGCATGTTCATCAAGTGTTTGATGGAATTCCAGTCCTGGTTGGTATGGGTTAGGTCAAGTCCTTGTTCAAGTTTTGGTTTGGAAGATTTGTTTCTATGTTATTCATCATTTTTGGAAGTCTCATTGAGTTTTGGGCAGGGGCCTGAGTTTTAGTCCTGAAAAAGTGGCTCAGAATTCGAGGTCGCATGCATAGAACTGATTGGAAAAGTCCACAATCGCTAGGAAGTAGGCTTGTGAGTGAAACTGGAGGACTATAGTCAAATGGAGGCCTTAGCAAGGGAGTGATTAAGGCTCTAGATCAGTGACAAAGAGATTTATCTCAGGGGTTGGACACCTAGAGGGGTTGGGTAGCTTCTGGAGGTCCTTTAACACTTGAGGGAGGTAAGTAAAGTCTTAAGTTGTGGACTCCATTTCCTTAAGGTCATAAATGGGGTTGAGTCTTATCATAGTGACCCTCATATCATGTTTACCCAGGGAAAACCAGTGAAAGGGGGTAAATGTGGGAGGAGGCGATTACAATGTCTATATATTATATTTTCTTCTTATCTCATATTGGTTGTAAATTTTAGTACATGATAAAATGTAAGTCCATATATACCACTATCTTTATGTTAATGGGGACATCCATAAAGGAAATAACCCTCTTATTAATGCGATGGTTGATTAGTTATAATGTGATCAAAGCTTTCTTAATTTCAGACTCATTCTTCTTCCAAAAAATATTGGTTATTTCTAGAACCCTACCTTGGATCAGTTCGAATCACAGGTTGACCACTCTTGATTTCTCAAAATACATTGAACTTCGGCCACTACTCTTTCGTTATTGTCCGATTTAGGCAAAATCCCCAAACTTTAGCGATCCAGTGAAGAAGGTTTGGAGCGAGTGGGTATTGGGAAGCCCAGTTGTGATATGGAAGAAAAAGATCAAATGCTTAAAACTCACATTAAAATAATGGGCTTGAAACCAAGAATAAAAAACAAGGAAAAATATAGTTACATGAACAAAAAAAATTTGGAAATTATACACAAAGAGATGGAGAAGGGTCAGTGACACATGCTTTGTTGCAAGAAGAAAGAGAAGAATGTGTTGCCCATCATAATGTTGTCAAAGAGGAAGAAGAGATTTGGTGTTTAAAAACTTAGAGCATTTGGTTAAAGGCAAAAGATATGGAAACATATTTTTTTCACAAGCAAGCAAAAAAACGAGTTTGGAAAAACAATATTAAAGAGATTGTTTCAAAGAGGTACAATTTTTTTTTTAAATTTGCATCACTCAAAGAAGAGGTAGTGTGTCACTCAACAATTTGTATAGTTTCATGGCCTTGAAGAGGAACAATCAATGCTAGAATATATTCTTGAGTTTATTTCACAGGAAGACAATGATGCACTAATAAAATAACCCAATGAAGAAGAAATCTTCCAACTTGTATTTTTCTTCAATTTGAATAAAGCACCACGACCGCATGGATTCTTTGCTCATTTTTATCAACAATTTTGAGAGGTAATAATTATTTATTTATTTATTTATTTCATTTTATTTATTTATTTATTTTATTTTTTATTTTTATTTTTTTTATTTTTATTTATTTATTTATTTATTTATTTATTTTTATTTTTTATTTTTAGAATGGTGGGTTATAATTCAAAGAAAAATAGCATGAGAGGGGGAATTAATTCTTCCCTTTTTAGCCCCAATCCCAAAAGATTTGAATATTGTTTCCTTTTCAGGATTTTGACCAGTATCGCTTTGTAATTTCTTTTATAGAGTGATCTCAAAGATTTTGGACACAAGGCTTAAGCCTATTCTTCCCATAATTATCTCAAAAAATCGAGGATTGGTGCATTAGAGACATATATTTGAGAATATCATCTCGATTCGAAAGGCAATAAACTTTAGTCAAAATCAGGAAGACAAAGGCATGACCATCAAACTAGATTTGGCAAATGCCTTTAATAGAGTAAGTCATGAATTCCTCTTCAAAGTCATGGACAAATTTGGATTTGATGCTAAATTTACTTTATGGGTTTATTTATGTATCAAAGCATCGTGGATTGCCCCTTTGGTTAATGGAAAAGTGGCTGGTTTTTTCTCAGCCTCTCAAGGGCTTCATTAAGGCTTCCCTCTACCTCCTTTATTATATATTTTCATGACATATTTTCTTAGCTGCAAGTCGAAATATGAGAGGAGACGTGTAAGCCTTATGGGAATTATATTTTCAAGAGGCATCAAAAGCATTAATCACTCTCAATTAGTTGATGACACACTCTTGTTGGGGGGTGCCTCAACAATTATTGTTATAATATTTTTATTTTTTATTTTTTATTTTTATTCATTTCTTGAAGCCTCTAGAGACCAAAAAAACTTAAGGAAATATCATATTTATTCATGGAATGAATCATTAAGGAAGAAAAGACAAATTGGAAGAATTTGAGGTTTTCAAATAATTAAATCATAGAAGTAATTCAAATATCTAGGAATTCCAATCTGCCTGAAATCACTTTCATCTCAAACATGGGAGGGATTCCAAACAAGATTTAAAAAGAAATTTACCTCTTGGGGATGGCTCAACCTTGTTGGTCATGTTATTCTTATCAAGGTAGTTCTCTTTTCTCTGTCTGTATACCATTTCTTAGCTCTCCTTTCTCCATAGAGCATCCTTTCAGCTTTAACAAAAGAAACCCATAAATTCCTATGGGAAGGTGGCAAGGAAACCTCCAAAAAATTATATTTTCTTAAATGAGCTATGGTGAAGGACCCATAAAAATCACAGGGGTTTGGAAATATGAGATCCATTTCTAATGCATAAGGCATTATGAGAAAAAATAATTTGGAGATATGTCACCTAATAAGATGAGTAGTGGTAAGCAGTCTTGAAGGAAAAATATATTCAAGGAGAAAGAGTTTGATGCGTGGAATCCATCCAAAAAATGAAAGGATGTTCCTTGATCTAGAATTTTTTTATTTCAACACCCCCCTCATTCACTCGGGGCTATATTGGAAGTTGGGAAATAGTAGCAATATTAAACTATGGATTGATAAGATTATGGATCAATGACCTCTTGAGCAATTTCCTGAATTCCTTCACTTGCAAGAAAATGTTTGTGTTCAAAGGAACTGTACCTTGGATGACATCTTCAATTGGGACGAAGAAGGAAATTAGATGAATTGGAACTTAAGGAATGTTCCACCAAATGTCTAATGTTTGGCTACCAAGCTCCATGAACGATTGATAGGTTGTGTGCCTTAGATAAAGGAGGATGAAATCAATTGGAATGCTTAAGATTATTCAATCAAGTAAGGCTATGCGACTTTTCTCTTTTAGTCCAACCTGCCTCCAAAGCTCAAAGTTTGGAACAAAATATAGAAGTCTAATGCTAATCCAAAGGTGAATTCCTTCACTTGGCTCCTTTTGCATAAGAAAATATCGACAACTGAGAACCTTAGAAAGAGAGGCATTCATGGCCCCTCAAGATGGTGTCTCCGCTGAAGCAAGTGGAGGATATCTCTTGTACTCTTTTGGAATGTGAGTATACAAAAGAGGTATGGATGGAGGTAACATGTCCTTTCCACAACAAGGTCAAATGGCCCTCTATTTTTCAAAGAATTCTTCTCCTCTTGGGAAAAAAATTACAAAGGTAGTCTTATAGGGAAACCTTTTCTCAAAATGTATTAGCAAGCCCCTCCCAAATTTATATGTTAGAAACTTTGTCTTGTTAGGAATAATGCAATATTTAATAACAATCTCACTCCTCCCCAAAGCACTACAATTAAAGCATTGTCGTTATGTGCATAATTAAAAGCTCAAAAGCAAGATCATAGCTCCCATATGAAAGAGTTGGTTTAGCCAGAGTAAGTGTGGATTAATAAATTGGTAGGTGTGGATAACAACCCTCAAATTATTGGTTGTAATCAACAAAATACGAGAGAATGTTGGAAGCTTAGACTGACATATGTAGATTTTCGAACTCGGAAGAATAATAGACAAGGATGGATTCTCCATTTTGATGGGGAATCCAAATGAAATCTAGGAGTCGCGAGAGGGGGAGGAGCTCTTTATGGCCTTGATGATGACAAAGTGCTTAGATATTCATAGGGACTTGTTCATGTGAAAAATAATCAAACAGAGATTCATGGTCTTTATTAAGGCCTCTTGATTTCCAAAGAAAAGCAGGTGAAAGAGCTCACAATCCTAGGAGACTCCCTCTTTATTTTGCGATATTTAGTTACATGATCAATGTTGAAGGAAAAATGTCTAGAAAATATCATCAAAAGAGCACAAAAAAGGTAAATCCATCGAAAACATGCTTTCATGTATTACGGGACCATAAAAGAGAAGCATACAAGATCACTAATGATGGATGCAAGTTGAAAACAAGAGAATTGTGCATCAATGGCCAAATTAGGCCATCAATCATCCTTTAATGGACTTTAATAACTCAAAAATTAATTTAACCTAGTGTGATTAAGCTCATTAGATCAGGTTCATAGTCATCAATGACATTATTATCAATTAATAGTTTTATGTTTTGTAGATGTTGTGTTATGTTGGGGCAATCTATAAGGTATACACCTACGAAATGTTAAGATATTCCGACACGTAGGAAATAGTTAATTATAACTTGGTCTAGTGTAAAGTTAGGTAAAGTGTGTTTCTTTACTATGTACATTTGTAACTTATAATCTGATAGTCACAATATGTAGTGATCTGACGGTTCACTCTCTCCTCGGTATTACCGACACTTGATCCGTGGCTTAACATGCGATTGGTCCATGATCTCTATTTAAAGAGCATGAAGGGCCAATTGTCTGGTAACTGTTTATGAGATTAACTTATGTAATTTTTCTTTCTTTATATTAATAAATTTCCTGAAGTGGCCGCATTGGCTCAGGCCGTGGACTATTTCCCTCTTTCAGGGTTTTAACCATGCCAAATACTGGTGTACTGATCTGTGATCTATTTGTGAGTGGTGACCTTTGGTTTTTTATCTAAGGAACTTACCCTTTAAATTCCTACATGGTATCAGAGCAATTTTGAGAGCCGCATCCATTGTTGATCCAAATCCGAAGCCGGTGTGACTACATGCGACTGTCGTTTTCCAAATCTACTATTTCTGAACTTTTTCGAGCCTGGAGAACTGTTTTGTTGTGTCTAGAGCGTCTGTTATAGTGAGAAACCCCTTTTGTTTCATGCGAAAAGGTTTCCGGTTGCCCAATTTATGACATTTTAGATCTAGAGGTATAAAGTATATGTTTTGCAGTGATATTTATTAATCTTTTTGTTTATTTCGGTTCCCTCGGTTTATATTTTTTTTATTGTCGGATATATACAATCTTCTCTGTGTATGCTCTTTGCTCTGCGTTGTGTGTGATCTCGGAAAATCAGAAACAGGAAGACGAGATTTTTTTTTGCTATGTATGCTCTTTCCCCCGCATTTTGTGCGATCTCGAGAAATTAGAAATAGTGAAAAAATTGATAGTTGCCAGTAAGACTAACCGAAAATATAACATTCTGCCATAAGGTTTGTTGTTGTTGTTGTTGTTGTTGTTGCACATATTTGTTGCTTTTTTACAGGAAAAAGCATGCACATAAATAAAAATAAAAAAAACAAAACAAAAAAAACCAAAAAAAAAACAAAACAAAAACAAAAACAAAACAAACAAACAAACCCTTCCTCCTTTCAAACAATTATAGAATCCTTTTACTAGCTCACTTGGTGTAAATTTAGTTTATGAGAATAGAGGTCTTCGGTTCAAGTCTCTTTCTCAAGATTCTTTTTATAAAAAAAAAAATTTGTTAACGGGGGGTTGGGGTGGTGAGAGGAGGGTTGGGGGTTTTTAAATAGAACTTCATCATCAAATTTCAACTTTTCCCGTAACTATTTGGCATCTACAACACATTTTTTCAAAAAGGCATAACTTCTTCATCCGAAAGATGTTTTTCGAGCTGGTTCTTTCTTTTTTCTTTTTTTTCTTTTTTCTTTTTTTAATCAGCCAAATTTTTCGAGATCTTTCCATTGGAGTAGTTAGTTTCAGCCTTTTCAGTTTCAATTTTTTTTTAAATGGAAAGTGCATGCTCGATTATTCTTAACAGCACCAATTATTTCCAATGGCTACCCTACATGGTAGATTTACTTAGAAGTAAAGGGCTTTATAGAATAGCCAGAGGACAAGAAACTAAACCTATCAATGGATATAAAGTTGTTAAATTAAAAAATAAACAAGATCAAGCACGAGGGTTGATAGGAATGTCCATTGCTCGAGATCTTCGATTTCATATCCTAAAAATTGACACCCTTGATGCAGCCCTGAAAAAGCTAAATATTGTTTTTGTCATTCAAAATGAAATCAGGGCCCACCAACTTGAAAATGAGTTGTTTACTTTGGACCCCAATAATTTCTCCTCTACTGAAGATTTTTTGTCCAAATTCAAGACCATTGGACTTATTTTAGAGGTTATAAGGTCAAAAAGGAAGATGACAGCCTTATATATTCCATTCTTGCAAAGCTTGGCCCTGCATACTCTGTATTTGTTTCCACCTTCCATTCCACTAGAGAAGCCATCATTTCTCAAGGAACAACCTATAAGAACCCCTCTTTTGATGGCTTTTGCAATTATTTGATAAGAGAACAAGAAAAAGTCTTACACCTTGGTCTTATTAATATGGGAAACTCTTCTAAGAAAGCCTTAGCAGCCCAGTAGCTACCATATCAAAATAATCCTAAGAAGAAGCATCCTAAAAAGAATGGTCCTAAACCAAACAAGGGTCTTAAGCCATTTCAGCCGCAAACTAAAAGAGCAACTAAGGGAAGAAGACAAATAGACATTGCAACTTTTGTAATCGTTATGGCCATATAGAGTCCAAATGTTTTAAGAAGATGGAAGCCTTAGAAGCAACAATGAAGAAGTACAACATCAATTTGGAGAACTCTTCACCTTCATCTTTAGGAATGACACTTTATGCTTGTGGTTGTCAAGCATCAAGATTCTGGCTATGCATTAAATGTATCTTCTTCTTCTCATTCTCAGGAGTGGCTCATTGATTCTGGAACCTCTTACCACATGGCAAAAAATAAAGCCATTTTTCTTTTTTAAATAATTGTAACACCAAAAATATTTATGTTGGTGATGATAGATCTCTTAGTGTTCTAGGGTATGGAACCATTCATCTAGATAATGGTCAATTTAATGATGTATTATGTGTTCCTACCTTTTCCTGCAACCTTCTATTTGTTTATCAGATAACTCGTTCAGGTGAAGGGAAAACAGTAAAATTCTCACCTCATGATGTTGTAATTAAGGACCTCAAAGATCCTAGACATATTTTAGCTACTGGCATTGCTGATGATTCCACAAGGCTGTATAAGTTTGACAACTTTGGGTCATCATGTCTTCCCTCTATTTTTTTTGCTCATAATGATGAAGTGAGCAAAATTTCGCATGAGCGATTTGGTCACTTAAACTATCGCTCTCTCCAAACTTTATGTAAGGACAATATGGTGACATGTCTTCCTATGGTATCTTTCCGAGATGGTGTTTGTTTCAGATGTGTACTCGGAAAACATCATCGGGATAGTTTTGACAAACATGCCTCTTGGCACGCTTCAACCCCTTTGCATATTGTGCACAGTGATTTATGTGGTCCACTTCATGTTGTTTCTTTCTCTCGTTGCAAGTACTTCTTAACTTTCATTGATGATTTTTCCAGACGCACTTGGGTATACTTCTTAAAACTATGGAGTGAATTTTTTAACATGTTCGTGGCCTTTAAGGCCTTTGTTGAGAAACAATATGGACATACAATTCTCAAGTTAAGATCAGACGATGGAGGAGAATATGTTAACAACAAATTTATCAACTTTTTCACTGAGCATGGCATTCAATTGCAACATATTATTCCATATACTCCACAACAAAATGGTGTAGCTGAAAGGAAGAATCGCACCTTAAAAGAAATGGCTAATTATATGCTTCAATCTAAAGGACTTGGTCTCAATTTTTGGGCAGAAGCAATTAACTGTGAATATAACATAGTAAATTTCACTCCTACTAAGGTTTTAAGGAATATAACTCCAGAAGAAGCCTGGAGCTCAATCAAACCAGATGTAAGTCACTTTCGTGTTTTTGGAAGTGATGCTTGGACCCATATTCCAAATGTGAAACATAAAGCCTTAGAACCTAAGAGTGAAAAATGCATTTTTGTTGGATATTCTAAAGATGTCAAAGGATATAGACTTCTTCAACCAAAATCCAAAAATGTAATCATAAGAAGAGATGTAAAATTTGATGAAAATATATCGGCCTGTGAGTCTAGTTCGGTGGGTGTGCCACCTTTGGCCTACTAGCCTGATTCGGCATACGTGCCACCTCTCTCTATCTCTATTATTTTTGACAGCATTCCTTCTAGTTCAAATGACGACAGCGAGGATGAAAATCCTCCTCCACCTCTTGAAGATGTCCCTTCAGCTCCACAGCTTCCAAGATGGATCCGCTCTACTTAGGATGCAACAGGTTCTCTGGCAAGTGACCCTGCAGATCGACATCGTACCCATTCTTAGTTCAAAGAGCCTCTTCCTTATTGGCTCAAGTTCCATAAAATCCTGATCCAGACACATTTGAAGAAGCTTTAGGTCATCTAGATTGGGATGACGCTATGAATGAAGAATATCGTTCCTTATTGGCCAACGATACTTGGGATCTTCTTCCCCTTCTAAAGGGAAGAAAACTTGTCAAATGCAAATGGGTTTATAAAACAAAGTTTGGACCAGATGACAAAGTGGATAAACATAAAGCTTATCTTATTTCTAAAGGATTTTCACAAGTTGAAGGCATTGAAAATATTGAAGCCTTCTCCCCTGATGCAAAAATGAATTGTATATGCCTTGTTCTTTCCCTTGCTGCCTCCTTTAAATGGGAAGTCCATCAGATGGATGTTAAATCCGCCTTCTTACAAGGGGATTTAAATGAAGAAATCTACATGGAACAACCCCCTGGCTTTATCCAAAATGACTCTAGCCTTGTTTGTCACCTTAGGAAGTCTCTCCATGGTCTCAAACAAGCTCCTCAGGCTTGGTATGCCAAAATGGATAGCTTTCTCTTAGATAATGGCTTTTCTAGGTGTCATTCTGACAACACTGTCTACACCAAGAAAGTGGGTAAGTCCTTCATCATCCTTGTCCTTTATGTTGATGATCTTATCCTTACTGGTAGTGATCCCAACCATATAAACCATGTGAATTCTAGCCTCAAAAAGAAGTTTGAAATGACAAACTTAGGACACTTGCATTATTTCCTTGGTCTTCAAGCCTTGTAATCCAAAGAAGGTATTACCCTTTCTTTGTCCAAGTATGCCTGTGATCTTCTAGGCTACTTTCACATGGAAGACGGTAAGCCAGCCCCTTCTCCCTTTCAATTTGGATTCAAGCTTTCAGTCACTTGTACTACCCCGGAAGTTGATGCTACCTTATACCGTCGACTTGTTGGTAAAATTTTGTATCTAACCCATACCCAACCTGACCTTTCCTTTGTAGTTGGTCTTGTTGCTCGGTTTATGCACTAACCTCATGAAAGTCACTAGAAAGCAGCTAAAAGAATACTTCGATATATTTGAGGTACAATTCATTTTGAGATTCATTATAGTGCATGAGAATCTCCATTGTTGATTGGTTTCACTGATTCTGATTGGGCTGGTGACCTTGATGATCGAAAGTCTACTGCAAGATATGTATTCACTCTTGGTTCAGGACCTATTACATGGTATTTTAAGAAACAAAGTGCCATCTCTCTTTCTTCAGCAGAAGCAGAGTATTGTGGTGTAGTTGAAGCCAGGAAGGAATCCACGTGGCTTTGTCAGATCCTGTCTGAATTTGGTCTTCATCAGAAGCATCCAACTACACTTTGGTGTGATAATCAGAGTGACATTCAGCTATGCAAATATCTAGTTCAGCATCAACGTGTGAAACACATTGAGATCCACATACCCTTCATCAGAAAGCTCATTCATGATCGTGTTCTTTAAGTGCAGTATTGTTCAACCAATGATCAAGTTGTCGATACCTTTACAAAGGCTCTCACAGAAGCGAAGTTTACTAAGCTTCGATTTGTGCTTGGAGTTTAAGAAAGTTATCATTAAGGGGGGATAGGCTCTAATGCCTCCGTCCTTCTCCTATTGTGTCACCTTTGTAAATCCTTTAATCCTATCCCAAGTTGTTCTTAAGGGGGGATGTTAGGATATTTTGACACATAGGAAATAGTCTCCTTTTGTGTCACCTTTGTAAATCCTTTAATCCTATCCCAAGTTGTTCTTAAGGGGGAATGTTAGGATATTCCTACACATAGGAAATAGTTAAGTATAACTTGGTCTAGCGTAGAGTTAGGTAAAGTGTGTTTCTTTACTATGTATATTTGTAACTTATAATCCGACGGTCACAATATGTAGTGATTCGACGATTCACTCTCTCCTCGGTATTACCAACACTTGATCCGTGGCATAACACCCGATTGGTTCATGATCTGTATTTAAAGAGCATGGAGGGTCATTTGTCTGGTAACCGTTTATGAGAGAAGCTTATGTAAATTTTATTTCTTTGTATTAATAAATTTCTTGAAGTGGCCTCAAGCCGTGGACTGTTTCCCTCTTTCAGGGTTTTAACCATGTCAAATATTGTTGTACTCATCTGTGATCTATTTGTGAGCGATGACCTTTGGTTTTTGATCTAAGGAACTTACCCTGCAAATTCCTACACGAAAACCCCATTTTTATCGCTAAATAGTATGCTCCTTAGGAAATTTTAACATATCTATTAGATAAGAGAAGATATCTTGGATAAGAGAAAAATGACATTGAAGAAGCTGATACGTAATTCCGAATGTATTTGTCGCAAGCTAGGAACATATTTATACAATATAATTACTCTTTCTAGTTTAAAAAAGGAAAAAAAGAAAGAAAAAAGAAAAAGAAAGAAAGAAGAAGGTGATCAAAGCCTTCCTCTCTAACCTTCACTTTTTTCCTTTGTGTGGTATTTATTGATCTGAAATGACTATATTAGTTTTGTTGTGCTAAGCGTCTTTCAGTTTTAAAAACATGTGCATAATTGATTCATTAGTTTGCATAAGGATTAAGTAGTTTTTCCATGAATTATGGATGAAATTTAGTGAACTAGAAGCATGAAATAATCATAAATAACATTGAACATCAGTGTAAAATATAGAAATAAGTCACCACATGAAATTTACACAGCAGGCATGATAAAGTAGTTCACCCCTCCTGGGCTACATCTGCTAGTCCAGCTCCCAATGGCTTGTCCATCTTTTATTATGCTCAAAATTTTGCTATTACATGTAGTTGCATTGCTCTAATGGTTGTTTTCTCTGCACCAATGGCTTCAGAATGCTCCAAATAGTCAAAAATGCCTCTTCATTCACCCTGAATGGTCCCCAAAATTGAGCCTCATGCTCTTTTTCCCAATATCTACTTGGAAAACTCCACTAAATGTGGAGAACTCCAGTTAACTGGAGTTAAATTAGGGCTGACCCTTATCTGTTCCACCTATTAATCTGCACATTCAGTGTTATAGTTAGGGTGGTGGCCACATGTTCACCCCCAACCGTTAAGTGGCTTATACGTTAGCGGAAACAATATCGGAGTTTCATTAAACATACACGTTCATGATCAAACAACGCTTATGTTTTAAACAGATCACACATATCCTTAAACAACTTATATTCACACGAAACAGGGTTCTCAGGTCCCACAACACGCAACCAATCACAGCGCATCGCAAATTGCTTGCCTGCAAGTTTAACTTGTCACCGGTAACGCTAAAACCATAATTTATGTGTTGTGCGCTCATGCACAATGCCGACACGTGGCTCCCCTCATCGCATCGCATACTTCAACTTTACCGCATCGCATCACAACTTGTTTAACATACCGTGCGAACTCTTAATTGTATCCGCCATTATTTGCGAAATGAAAAATCATGATTCATCATCCATGGTTGATCTCCCACTGCTGCTTTTGTGATCTAATCTCCACCGTTCATTTCGCCTACACTGATCTCTGTTGAAAAAATCATAATTCAATAACACCCGTGTCCTACCATTTTCGATCAGAACACAATATCTTCCTCATACGAAATCGATTTTTCGAACCGTTCACAGTGTCAGAATTAGGAAGATGAGATCTACACAGCCATCCTAGTTTCAATGCAATCTAGTAACTTTGAATTTTGAGCAAAATTTATGAACTCCTGATCATTCCTCCCCCTTGGGAAGCTTTTGGAACCCAAAAGACTTGATTACCTATTCAGTAAATGAGAGTACAACTCCCTCACATTTTCAATCTCCATCCATTTTGCCTTGCTTGGTTTAGTGCCTTTGAGCCCAACTTGAAGGTAGTCAATGCTTCCCCTCTTTGATGCTCTTATCCTCCTGTTAAGAATTATATCTTCTTTGAGCTCATCCAGAAATTATGGCGAGAAATCTTCAATAGAAGGTAGTTGAACATCACTTCCTTGATCATTGATCAAAGGAGGCTCATACAAGCGTAATTTTTCAACATTAATAACTGAATACATTTGCATGTACCAAGGTAAATCAAGTTGGAATGCATTATTACCAACTTTTTTTATGATATTGAATAGACCATAGCGAATGGGTTTGACTTTTTAACCTTCCCCTTGCATTCTTTCTTTACTAATGTGCAACCTTACCTCATCTCCCTCTTGAAACTTATGATCAACCTGGTGTTTGTCATGCCTTTCTTTGTATTTGCTTTGAATTTTCTCAAGTTGTTCTTGAACTTGTTGATGTATTCTCTGAATTTTCTTAATGAACTTTTGAGCCTTATCAATATCACTATGGCCATCAATTGCAACATCCTTCCTAGAGATGAAGTCTAATGGCGATTTTGGAAAATACCCAAAGCATGCTTCAAAAGGTGAGGTTTGTGTTGAAGAGTGCTTTGTCCGGTTGTAAGTGTGTTGAATGTAATGTAGTTGTTCATCCCATAACTTAGGATGTTTGCTGCAATATCCTCTCAATAAATGCACGACTGTTATGTTCACCACTTCGATTTTTCCATCTGTTTGTGGATGAAAAGCGGTTCTCTTTTTCAATTTTGTGTCCATCATTCTCCATAGATTTGACCAAAAATTCCCAATGAACTTGGAATCCCTGTCACTAACAATAGAAGTGGGTAATCCAAAATGAACCCAAACATTTTGAAAATAAAGTTCAACAGTCATGGTTTTCTTACATGGCATAAGTATATACATTTTACTGAATCTATCCACAACTACAAAAAGATAATCATGTTGCTTTCTTGACATAGGTAGACCTCCAACAAAGTCCATGGAGACACTCTCCCATGGCCTTCATGGTACCGGTAGTGGCGTGTACAATCCAAGCTTCCTATTACTAGGCTTACTTGTTGCACACATAGAACAACCTCTTTTAAAACGTGACACATTGTCTATCATGCGAGGCCAATAACAATACCTCTGTAGATGCGCCACTATTTTTCTTACCCCAAAGTGTCCAGCAATAAGAGAAGAATGAGCTTCTCTCATGACACCTAGCCTCTCTCTTTGTGCAATACATAACTTTCTCAAATGAAACAACAAATTGTTATGCCTGTGAAAATCTCTTTCTTCGACTTGATTCCTTTCGCTCAAACTAGTATACACATCTTTGAAATCAACATCATGTGCATATTGTTCTATGTAACTCTCATGTACAACGGAATCATTTTTTAGTAAAGTAGAAGCACTAATGATTGGTCTCGAAAGCATATCTACAACTTTATTGAATATACCTTTTTTGTACCTTATAACCAAGTGAAATTGTTGTAGAAATCCCATCCACCTGAAATGTCTTGATTGCTACAATTTTGTTTGTGAATGCAAATATTGTAATGGTTGGTGAGCGGTGTGTACAATAGTCTCTTTACCCATCAAGTAATGTTTCCACTTCTTGACACTTTGTAGATCGATGTGTACATTATTCTCTCTACCCATCAATTAATGTTTCCACTTCTTTAAACTTTGTACCAACACATATAGTTATTTGTCATATGCAGGATAATTAGTCACACCACCATTAAAATTTTATGAATGAAAGGCGATAGGCTTACCATGTTGCAAAAGGACTGCACCCATGGCATAGTCACTAGCATCGGTTTGTATCTCGAATGGATGTCTCAAATTTGGTAGTGCAAGGATTGGAGTTGAAGCGATCTTGTCTTTCAAAGCTTCGAAAGCTTGCTGCTGTTTGCCTCCACATGGGAAGCCTTTATTCACACTTGTCACTGCATGCATAGGAGCTACGATGGAAGAAAAGTTAGCAATAAATTTCCTCCAATATTGAGCTGCACCTAAGAAACTTTTTACCTTGGTAATTGTTTTGGGTGTGGGTCAATTCACAATGGCCTCTACTTTAGAAGGATCAATCCTCAATTATCATCCTCCTACAATATGTCCCAAATAGACCAAATAAGTCTTTCCAAACTCACATTTTGACATCTTAAGGAACAATTTCTCTTTCTTCAAAATATCAAGCACTCTATTTACATGCAAGACATGATCTCCTCTTGTTTTGCTAAAAATCAAAATGTCATCTAAATACACAATAACAAAGTCATAAAGGAATGGTCGCAAAACATTATCCATAACCCGCATAAAAGTTGTCGGTGCATTACATAAACCAAAAGGCATAACTAGCCAATCAAAGAGTCCTTGTTTGGTTTTGAATGCAAGTTTCCATATGTCACTTTCTGCAATTCTTACTTGATGATATCCACTTCGTAAATCTAACTTAGTGAAAAACTTTGCTTCTTTATGCTGATCAAGAAAATCATTTATTTTTGGGAGTGGGCAACGATTTTTTACCGTAAAGCTCAAAAATCTGCAGACATGCACCAAGTCCCATCTTTCTTTGGTATCAAGACTATGGGTGAACCACATGGCGAGGTGCTTGGCCCTATGATACCTTTATCCAACATATCTTTGATTTGCCTCTTTATTTCCACATTCTCCATTATTGACATGTGATACGTATCGATGTTTGGAAGAGGACAATCCTGCTGCAACTGAATCTCATGTTGAATTTCCATTTTTTGAGGCAATCCTGTTGGCTCCTGAAACATCTCATGATGCCCATTAACCACATCATATAATTCTGATTTCAACTTAGGATCACATCCCTCAAAAGATTCATGATTAATATCATCTTTGGGTTTAATCATAAGAAGAACAAAATTCTTACTTGAATTTACTAACCTCTTTACCTATCCAACATTTACCAAAGCAATATTTGTCTTCTTGCGGTGTTCTCTAACAATTAACTTCTTGCCATCTTTGAATAAATGATACTTGTTCTCATGGCAATAGAAGATTGCTTTCCTGTCATACAAGTAAGGACTCCCTAATACAATACCAGTTATGTCAATCGGAACCACATCTACTTCAACTGTGTCAACAAAGCTTGCAGAGATTGCAAACCTCAATATACATTTCCTTGTAACATGTAGATTTGCATCCTTACAAATCCAACCCAATGGACATGGTTTTGGATGTGGTATGGTCTCAAGGTTAAGTTTTTTGACCAATTCTACAGAGATTAAGTTTTCTTGTGACCCACTATCAAACAGTGTGTCAATATTGGTATGCTTGGATATGGCCCTCACATGAAACAATTGTATTCTTTCTTCTTCATTTGGAGTGTTTATGTGACAATTTGATGCACTGGTACTGGGTTTAGTTTCAATTTATTTTCCCTTCATGTTCTTCAATCCCATGGCTGTAATTTTGGTCTCATCACCTGAATCAGACCCTAAGTCATGTTGAGTTGTAGCAGCAGTTTTTTATTTCCCTTTGTTATTGGGTTTCTTTGGTATCAATTCTGGATGTAATTTCCAACAATGAGTTTCATCATGGCCTTCTTTTGAAGAATTTTTACAAGTCACTTTTTCTCCCTCTTTCTTAACAGATGCATTCTTTTTTCTTTTACCTATTGGGCTTTTCTCCTTGGGTTTACCCTTAAAAGGTTTCTTCCTACCCTCTTCAGGAATGTTCTTCCCTCTAGCTTCTAGATGTGATTCTGGATGTAATTTCCAACAATGAGTTTCATCATGGCCTTCTTTTGAAGAATTTTTACAAGTCACTTTTTCTCCCTCTTTCTTAACAGATGCATTCTTTTTGCTTTTACCTATTGGGCTTTTCTCCTTGGGTTTACCCTTAAAAGGTTTCTTCCTACCCTCTTCAGGAATGTTCTTCCCTCTAGCTTCTAGATGTGTGGCCTGAACACAAACTTCATCTAGAATAGTGGGGTTAAACATGAGAATAATATGTTTTAGGTAGTTATGTAAGCCTCCTATGTACTTTAGCAAAGTGTCTTGGCTCTGAAAATCCACCCTTAATAAAAGATCTCTTCTCCTAAATTCCTAGGTGTATTCTTGCACATTTTTTCCCTTTAACTGCCTAATGTTCTGCCAGTTCCTGATGGCTTTTTGCATATGAGCTAATGGATAAAACTATCGTTTAATAGCAGCAATTAAATTTGACCATCATAATAATCTTAGCACGTTTCTTGATTTCCTCCTGTGTATTAGTTCCCCACCAAACAAGTGTTGCATCTTCCATTCTAAAAGAAGCTAATTTAATTTTTGTATCATCATCTCGAAGGTTCTGTATTATTAAATAAACCTCCAATTTTTGAATCCAATTATCTAGCTTGTTTGCATTTACTTCACCATTAAACATTGGCAATTCGAACTTAACATCAAGTTTTAATAAAGGAGATTTACCAGTGCTCTTGGACTTGTGTGGCAGATGTACTGAAGAAGAGGTAGACGATGATGATGGTGAAGATGAGGGTGGAGATGGTGGCTTTCCATTGCCTTAATTTCCTCCACTTCCCTTCTTTGACTTGTCTTCATCATGTTGACCACCTAAAGATCCTTATCATTCCTTTTGGAGTTTAGATCCTTCTCCTTCCAATCTCTCATTCTGTTATGAATATTTTATTAATTATTAGTTAGATATAGTTATATTAGGTTTTATTAACTGAAAGGGCATGATCAAAGATCATGCCTCTTCGCCAAGGGACACCTTGAGGCTATATTTAGAGCCTAGGCGATCCCTCATTGTAATCATCTCTTATCTTCCTCAAAAATAATATATATTTATCAAGTTTACCAGAGTTTTTACACTCCATTGGTATCGGAGCCATCGCTCTTCGGGATCTGTGCGATCACCCAGAATTAAGGAATCAAAGGAAATTCCAAAAATTGCAGATTTTTACCTAACCCTTCTGCTCTCTCACTCCCACTCTGCCTTTGCTCATAAACCCTGACTCCCAACTCCCTCAAGTAAAAAAAATAAATTGATAAATAATTTTTTTACAAAACCACCCCCTTTCACACTCATAATTCCCTCCCAGCCATACGGCTCCCCCTCACATTCAACGCTTACCCTCACATTCAACGCTTACCCTCTTACAAATACTCTCGGTCCCTCACATTCCTTACACCCTCTCCCCTCACATATCTCACAGTCCAGCAGCCCTTCCCACCTGCACGCTAACCCAACCCACTATATTTATCATTGGTATTGGTTGATATTCTTTCAAGTTCAGGACAGTCACCTTGAAAAATTTGGATTAGTAGCACCGTGAACTGAAAAAGAAGTACAGTAACTCGGACCTGTCTTCATTTGCCAAGAAGCCTGGATTGTGGACAGTAAAAGTCGGATCATAATAAGAAAATTCTCCATTACAACTTGGTTCTGTGTATGGACAATCCTGTGACAACATAAAAATTGTTAAAGGCTCGAACAGTGTCTTCCCTTAACTCGGATTGCAGTCCTTACAGGATCGGATTACAATCATCACCTGCATTTTCGTTATACCATAAAGAAAGTCGCCCATTAATTGGGTCGCGTTGGCAATCGGTTTAATATATACAGTGTTATATTCCAGTGTTACAGTGTTATATTCCTTCTGCCGCCCCTCTCTGCCACCACACCTTATCGCTCTTCTACTTGCGGCTTCCGCCTTCCGATTCAGACCCTCGGCCCTTCCAACACATTACACACCCGTTACAGTCACGTTAAACATAACTTCCGACACCCCTTCCGCCTGTCCCACCCTTCCGCCGTTTTCTGCACACTCCGCCTAACAAAACAAATTCTAATTCGTGTCCACAATAAAAAAATCACGAACAGGTTATCACGAAACGGTGTGTTCTTTGAACGGAACGGTGCTGTGCCACGGTGCTGTGTCTCGTTTTGTTTTTAAGCGGACGGATATATTTTATGTGACGGGTTCATTGATATTCAAACGGAACAAGCACAAGTTTTAAATTCGTGCCTTTTCAATGGAACGAGCACAATTTTAAAAACGATTTTTTTTTTAAATTATATAAATATATATTATATAATTTTCAAATTGATCATTATATAAATATATATTATAATTATATTATTTATTTATATATTATATAGTTTTCAAAAAAATTGATAATTATATATATATACTATAATTATATAATTATTTATATATTATATAATTTCAATTAATAAATTATATATATAATAATTATATAATTTATTTAAAAAAAATTATTAATTTAATTAATTAATTAAATATTAATTAATTAATTTAAAAAATTTAATTAATTAATTAATTAATTAAATATTAATTAATTAATTAATTTAAAAAAAAAAAGGGGAAAAGAAAAACTGGCAGAAAATATCTCCCAGCTCATACGTGTTCAGTATGTCCTTATCAATGATGACCGTTGATCAGATAAAAAGGCAAATATGGCTTAAACAAAGGGAGGCTAAGGACAAGGAGAACAAAATATTGCAGAAATTTAATGCGATCATGAACAATATGACAGAACTCTTCAGTGAGCTAAATGATAAAATAGATAAGTTAAGTCAGACACAATCCCCAATATCTCCTAACAGGGAACAAAATCAACAAAACAATTTCGCAGATTCAGGGAACTCAGAAGAGCATCAGGAAAAAGCTGATTCCCCACATCACCATGAAGATACAGATGTTTGTAAACAACAAAGTGTTCTATCCCCAGACTTGAACGAAACATGTGAAGCAACAAACACATCCGAAGCCACTGATATAACGGCAGAAGCTGTTGAGGCCTTCGGTGATGAAGCACATATGGTTGTTAAGAAGGAAGCATTTGATGATGAGAAGAAGTTGCATCAAACGATAATTGTTGGTAACTTACCCCAAAATCTAAAAAGGAATCACAAAAAATCACCAGAAGAACAAGGGATAGTTGGGAAACATGAAAAAGTATTCCAAGATCTACCCATAAAAGTGCCTTCCGATAGGAAAATCAAACATCCAATAGAAGTCAAGACAGTATCCAACTCTGTCGATATCAGATCTTTTCACTATCCACGTCACCAACAAATGGAGCTCGAGAAGATGCTCCACGATCTTTTTAAAATGTGGGAAGCAAGAGCTCATCGCTTGAGAAAACCAGACATTCGTCAACATTGTCCATCATTACGTATGCTTTGAGGACAATGAATCTTAAGAGAGGGGCAATGTTATGAATATTTTATTAATTATTAGTTAGATATAGTTATATTAGGTTTTATTAACTGAAAGGGCATGATCAAAGATCATGCCTCTTCGCCAAGGGACACCTTGAGGCTATATTTAAAGCCTAGGCGATCCCTCATTGTAATCATCTCTTATCTTCCTCAAAAATAATATATATTTATCAAGTTTACCAGAGTTTTTACACTCCACATTCCTTTCTTGATAAATAATTCTAACTATCTTAGTCATGTCAAGAAATGCTTTCCTAAACACTCTTTCTTCTTCCTTAGGGTCAACTTCGTCATGAATTTCTCCTTCCTCGTGAGGCATGCTTAATGGAGCTTCTGCTTCTTTAGGAGGTGAACTATGTGGTGGAGATTGTGGCAACCTTGCTCTCATTTGCTTTGGCTCCTTTTGAGACCCTCCTACTTCCACTAGTTTGTCTTCTCCCCTTTCGAGCTTGAGCCTTGTAAGCATCTAAAACTTGAAAACAATTAAACGATTCTTTGCACTAAACAACACCAGAGAAAAACTCTAGCTCTCATACCATTTAATCTGAAATGACTATATTAGTTTTGTTGTGCTAAGGGTCTTTCAGTTTTCAAAACATGTGCATAATTGGTTCATTAGTTTGCATAAGAATTAAAGAGTTTTTCCATGAATTATGGTTGAACTTTGGTGAATTAGAAGCATGAAATAAGCATAAATAACACTGAACATCAGTGTAAAATAGAGAAATAAGTCACCACATGAAATTTACATAGCAGGCATGATAAAGCAGTTCACCCCTGTAATATTCCCTTTCTTGATCCAATCAAAGTGGACGAAATCGATCCATGGTAATTGTTGTCGGTTTTCGAGGAAAATAATAAAATAAGGTCCATCAAGCCTATAAAAGGGGATATAAGCTAATCATTTACATTCATTTAGGTTTATCTATCTTATTGGGTTTTGGTTAAGAACTTGGTGTGGCCAGTTCTAGCATTGATCCCGGGACGAAAACCCCGTGGTGAATTTTGTCTAGTGGATCCATCCAAGGTCCACGATTGTGCTTCAGTGTTTGTTTTATGTTTTAAGGAGCAGCCAAGCATGCCATCTGCAAGAGCTCATATTTATTGTATGGGAATGTATTTTATTTTGAGCTAATAATATGAATAAAGTGTTGCAGTTTCAGATCTCGTTGTGTTCTGTGTTTTTATCACAATTACTTTTAGTTGGAACACTTGAATGTGCTAGATCTAACTAAATTATTAAGGTTTAGGATCTTACAGTGGTATCAGAGTTGTGCATCTTTCCAGCCTGAGGGTTTTATGCAGGAAACTTCGATAGGATTTATTCTCACCCTAGCAGACATCCCGCTCTTCGGTGGTATTGAGTATCACCCTAGTTGGTTTTATTTTTCAGTTGATTGAGAGAAGAATGTGTGCATTGCAAAAGGACAAACATTACCTTCGCCAATTTATTTATTGAAGGTTTTCAGATTGGATCAGAGTCTGTTGTGCCATATATGTCAAACCAATTTTAAGCGGCCGAGATCTAAATCTTCAAGAAAAGTTTAGCCCTTAGATCTGTGGAGATCTAATTTCATTAATATATTGCTAAGGCAAATGCAGTTGCAAGTGTCAAACTTCACTGTGTGTTGACTTTCTAGAAGCAGAGGAGTGGAGAGAGAGATCTATCTCTTGATGGTATTTTGGGGCTGTGAAGCACCCACTCCAAGTCACCAAGGGGGATCGATCCACGGTTTGGAAGAGCCAAGAAGCCTCGCGCTAAGAGGAGGAGCGCTTCAAGTAGACCACGAGCCACCACAGGGAGATTACGCTGATCAAGCACGTCGTTGACAACAAAAGGGGTCTGAAGTTCATAGGACGCAGCCAGCCCCATATATGTTTCAACGAGAGGAGCATGAGACCTGCGCTTCCAAGGAACAACTGAAGGGGTGTGAGGGCCATTCATTAGTTGGACTTCTAAGGCCGACGCTAGAAAACCTTATTGTTGAGGTTGAATCGTTGTATAAGGCTCGATTACACTGATGTGACTTGACAATTCAGGCTGCAAGATCATTGGATCAGATTGGTTATTTGAGATCGAAATATTTTCTTTGATGTAGCTCACTAAATCAATTCTAGAAGAGATTGTTAGTCATCATTGGATTTGGCGTATTCAAAATTATTTCAAACCATTTATCAATTAATTAAAAGTGCATCTCCGTTTGATGGAAGTATCGTAAGTGATATACTGAGAGTTGTTGTGAATCGTTGGTATAATGGCATCTCTAAAATCATTGGGGCAAATTTCTTATACCACATTTGAAGCTAAGTCTTCTCGCTAATGGATCAGATCCATTCATTTTCTATGAAAATTCTTTTTTTTTAGATCGGCTCAGAAATAGCTGTAATTTGTTGTGATTATTAATGGTTCAACTACTGATTCATGGAAATCTAAATGGGTATTGGATCCATCATCAGTTCCACTATGAGCTGCAACACTCTAAGCTCGAGATGCTTCCAATACGATGCAATAATCTATTGTAAGAGGCAGCAGCGGAATGCAAGGTATTTCCCATTCAGAAAACAATATGTTGGGACCTTATAATTTATAAAAGGAGCAGAAATTGATCTAACCTGGACAGTCAAGGAGGTGGATTGGTTCAGCCGCCAACATTGATAATGAAGTTGAATTTTGCTTAATCAAGAGATGTATTTGGAGCGTGAAAGTGGGTAAATGGACTTGACTCACAATTTTAAGTCATGTTTATAGTTTTGAAAATTATGACAGGGTTTGATATTTTTTTTTAGGGGTTTGATTTATAAAGAAAAGGGAAGTAACAGAAGTTGAGTTTAGTTTGGGAGCTGTAAGGATTTATTTAATATATATATAAATCAAATATTTGATTTATTTATTTATATTTATTATTATATATATATATATATATATATATATATATATATATATATATATATATATATATATATATATCAAATCTTTGATACAATGTTGTTGAGCGTGTTCCTTCATAGTGCATCATTGGGGCCTGCTAAAGTCTGCCATCATGAGATGAGTTTACACATACATTGAAATCAGAATATTGTCTTGTGTAAAAGGGAACGTGTAAATTTGGGCAACATGTCTCCAAATCAAGTGCTGAAATATTATTTCAAGAGGTTGTGTTATTTATATACTTTTGTTGGCACCAACTTAACCTAGTTTCATCAGGGCCAAAATCAAAATGTGAGAAGGCATAATACATTTTTGTATGTTTCTTTGTCTTGCTATGTGAAGATGGATCGTCTTGAAGAAATTATGAAAAAACAACGAGAAAATCACTGACGAACTAGTGAGGTTATATGGTCCTTTAAGCATCCAAACCTCCATAGAACAAAATGATAGTCAAAGCAGGAAACCATTCTCAAAAAGGGTGCATGCCATTCTACAACAAAAGCAACCATGGGAGGTGAAGGAAGGACAGAAGAGGAGCTAAGCTCTTCACACTTGGCTTTGAACTACAACAAACAAAATCAGTCATAGACCTTCATAAGTTGGAGGAATTAGAGACATGTGTATCCAAGGTGGGACAACCAGAATGGAAGAAACTCAGCTGGGCTCTCAAGCCATCCATGCTTGCATTAATACAACCCAGACTTCGGGAACATCCTGATGAAGAATTCAGGCTCACCGTTGCTTCTTGTATCAGTAGGGTCATAGCTGTAACATAACCATTACTTCCCTACAATAATGATCTCATGATAGATACACTACATCTGATAGTAGAAGCCCTTCAGGGGTTGAACAACATCGTGCTTCCTACTTATCAGAAGCGGTGTAGAATTTTGAAACTTATGGCAGAGTTTAGTTTCGGCACATTCATGTTGAATATGGAATGCGACAAGTTGATATTTTAGTTGCTCCAAAAAAATTATACCAGTATTACATTAGCTCACTTAGACCATGTCAAAGCATGCATGCAAAGATTGTGTCTCTATTCTGAAAAGGAGATGCTAACATATGAAAGATACTAATATCTAAATTGCTGACCATTTGGAGAAAGGAACCAGAGGTATCACTAGCTGCCTATGATCTAGTCGAGAAATTGGTCAGGAAAAACATAAAATGGCTTAGAAAGGTGTTGACTAGGAAGGAGTTGAGAAGGATTGATGGAGAAAGCAAGAATAATATCTGCAGCAAGAATGAACTAAGGAGGAGAGGAATATGCTTTATCTGCAAGGGACCTTGGGCCCTTGAGCATTCATGTCCAGGCGATAAGAAGGAGGCAACAAAGACAGAACAAGAGGAGATCCTTTCAGATCATGGGGAGTCTTTTGTAGCTGGGTCTATTGATCTTCAAGATGGTGAGCAACAATGTGATATTATTCAGGGAGGCTTGTAGGATGACAAGCATTTGGAAGTGCATGAAGAAATTCTACCTAATGGTACTGATGAGGTGGACTCCTATACAACTGAGTCCGTAGATCCCCAGGGGAATGTCCATAAAGAATATGAATTGTCAAGTATAGATAATAGTCCACGAGTGCATCCATGTTCAACAGTTGAAGAGGATGAACAACATGTTGTCTTCACAGATGGAGGAGACCAGGAAGATTTGAGTGAGGAGCCAACCATAGTGAACTAGCATGATGAGAAAAATCATGAGGAGTGATGCAGGAGCATTAGGCTCAGAAAATCCTTTGTATTTTAATAGACATAGGGATCTAGTGTTTTCAGAGAAGATTGGTTCATTAATGTAGTTATTAATGTTTTGAGTGATTTAGAATAAGAATTAATTAAATATTGAGAGGAATTTTGTAAATGTTCCCGAATGATTGGAGAACATGAGAGAATTAGGATAGTTGAGATCTCACAGGGATTGAGAGATTTAGAAATTAATTGTAAATCTTAAGTTAGAATTAGTTTCATGATTTTATGGGATGAGAGAGGATCCTGAGGGATTAGTTGAAGCAAATGAGGAATTAGAAGATATTCAGGGTTTGTTGAGATAATGGAGGATCTGAACCTAAATTGGTTCATAATCTTTTGTATAAATTGTAAAGCCTCAAGTCAAAATAGGACAGTAGGGGTAGAAGAATTTTTAGATAGAAAGCAGGGTTTTGGACAAACAGGGGTTTTTTGTGGTAAGCCTACGGGCAGTTGGAGAAAAGGGCCATTGATTAGAATATCAGGCCAGAGACAAGAGGTCTTTTGTAATTATTTGATTACATGTATATATGGAGGAATTTGACTTCTGAATTATTGTGTGCACTGATTTATTGAGTTTTAGTGAAGAAAATGAATGAACAGAGTACTCAAACTTGAATGATATAATGAATGAGTTCAGGAGATTGAGTGTGGTTTTAATGGGTCAAATATCCACTTATTGATTCTGTGTGAATTGTAAATATTGAGAAATTAGCATCGATCACAAAATGGATCGATGCCATTAAAGAAATTGCTTGGACTTCTAAATTGAGGTATAAAATTTGCCTGGATGTATTTTTCAATTGGAGTTGACATCGTATAAAGCATGTAAAGGAGAAATTAGAAATTCTGTTGTGTATACACAGTGAAGTGAGATCCGGGGGTTGAAGTCAGAAGATGAAGATTAAGAGATTAAGCCATGTGTTGTCTGAATACCGGAGATGGAGATTGCAGGACACATTTTTGATATGTGATAACTAAAAATCATGGAACAGTAAAACTGGATTGTAATGCGAAATTGTAAATGTGCAATTCGCATAGACATAAGTGTTGCAGCGTATTACAATCCATAAGTGGCGAACATACGGTATTGGGATAAATCTTAATCCTGAGATTTACGATGAGAATTTTCTGAAAAGGGATGGTGAATTGAGCACGTATCACCCAAAAGGGAAAAGTTGTATGAAAGCAGAAACGATGGTGCAGAGAAGCGGAGAATCAATTTTGAAAACCACTAATGGTTTTCGCGTAGCAAAAAGATGGTAAGTGGTAAATCCTTGATCGAAAGCGATAGCATTCAGGCGACGACACGTAGCAATGGAAAACCACTTATTTCGCGTGACTTTAAAACATCAAAGGGTGTTGAGAATGCAGCAAGATGATGGAGCTTAGTGAAATGAAGTCGCCTTCACTAAGTGGGCCTGCAGGCGAATTCTGGCGCAAAGTCTATTTTTAGACTATGTCTATTTTTAGACATATGGAGCATGGTTCGGGGATTCCAGTTTGAGATTCTTGGAGCATTGGTCATGTTGGCAAAAATAGATGAGACTCTATTTTTGAGGTCAAAGAGGTCGAAGTCTATTTTTAGACTGCCTCTCCTTAAAACAGGGAAGTCAAATATTATTTACCCTTAATAATATTTAGACTATAAACAGCAGTTTACTCTCTTGGAGCACTTCGGTTCGAGCTACAGAAGTGGCTCATGCATCTGACAGAGGAATCACGTGGTTCCCAAGGGTTTGATGGCATCATGCATGGTTGACTTCAGTTGGACTTCAGTGGCAGAAGTTTGGAGGAGTTAATGAGACGGATAGTGGAGTTGTGTTCTGTTTATTTTAGTTGAACTAGTTGAGATTAGTTTAACTAGCTAATCAATTAGTTATGAGTGGAGTGAATTAAATATTATTTAATTCATTAATTAGTAACTCATTATTCAACTCAAGAACACATCAGTTCACTACAGTGCATGATCAGTTCAGTGGAGACCATTGAAAGAGGTAGATGAAAGGGTGAGTATAGCTATCAGTTGGAGGATCAGTTGTGCATGAGATTTGCACCACACTTGGAGGAATTGTCCATGACAATTGCGCAGTCAAGCCAAGGAGATTCGAACCTTGGATCTCTACATAACTAGGCCATGATTGCGCAAGGCAGTCAGCAGTGAGTTTTGAACCCGAGACTTGTTCAAAACTGAGTTAGATTGTGTGTGACTTTATGAGAAAGTACCGAGTACTTGTGAGGAGTATTGTACTTGTTTGGTTACATGATTTCTCCATTATAATATACACAATAGCTGCGGGGTTTTCAGCTATAGGCTTTCCCCATACATACTGAGTTAATGTGTGATTGATTTGATGTGAGATTGCTTCTATTATTTCCGCATGTGACAATAAATTGTAGATGAGATTATGTGTTATGCATGCAATTCGAAATTGATGTGTAATCGGGTTAATCTCCATTGAATAAGTGATTTATTCAGCTAATTTCTACATGGTATCGGAGCAAGATTAATTGTCGAGATCTATTACGATGATTGCAAACTTATTTCCTCGGACAGAGTCTGCATACGGGCCAGGAAGCCTCCGGACTCATCTTTCTTCGGAAAGTAAAAGGTCTGGTAAACGCCCCTTGCAGTCAATCTCTGATTTGGAAATAATTTGTTCTCAAGTGTAGATCGGAAGCGATAGAGCTTGGAGGTGGAATTCGAATTTTGCAGCGGTTTTGTTTTCTTGGTGCCGGTGTTGAAAATGTCTTTCAACGGTTTGCGACTCGAATATGCTCTTGAAGGCAGTTCGAATTATGTTGCATGGAAGGATCGCATGGAGGCATTATTAGAAGATAATGGTCTGAAGGATTTCGTAGATACGGATGTCCAAAAGCCCACTGATCCTGCTGAAGTCGATGCATGGCAAAAGAAGATGGCGAAATGTCGAAGGATCCTATTGGAGGGCGTCAAGGATCATATTGTATCCAGCCTGCATGGAAAGGCTACTCCATATTTAATGTGGAAAGATTTGACGGATCTATTCCAGAGTAAGAGTGACCAAAGGAAGCTGGCGCTCAAAGACAAGCTCAGGAACATCAAGATGGAGAAGGGCGACAGTATCGCTAAATACCTCACGAAGTTCACTCAATGCAGAGATGAACTGGGAAGTGTGGGAGTTATTGTCGATGAAGAGGACATGGTTGACCTGGCTCTCCTTGGTCTTCCGAAGGCTTGGCACTCATATCAAGATAGTGTCAATGGTCGGGAGAAGCTGCCGGGATGGGAGCGCCTTTGGGCGGATCTCATGCAGGAGGAGATAAGGAGGACTACTCGAGATGGATCTTCATCAAAGGGAGCTGATGAAGAAAATTGCGCTTTGGTGGCCAAAGCAAAGAAGGGGAAGAGTAAGAAAACCTCTCATTCTGGTGCAAAGGGCAAGAAGCAGGATATGGCGAAAGTGAAGTGTTTTCACTGCCATGATCACGGACATTATGCTACCAATTGTCCAAAGAAGAAGAAGAACAAGCAAGCGGGAAGATCTACAGATGGAGAAGCTTTGGCTTCACAGTTCGAGCTTGAATTTTCACTGATTGCATGCTTGGTTTCAAGTGTGATGGGATCGGTGTGGTTCTTGGACAGCGGTGCGTCATTTCATATGACGGGAGATCGGAAGTTGTTCTCAGATCTGGAGGACAAGGATTTGGGTATGCACATCGAGATGGGCGATGACGATAGATACAGTGCGACTGGTATCGGTACCGTATCCTTTCAGAGGGAGTCTGGTAAACCCTTTGTCTTAAAGGATGTCATGCATGTACCTGGATTGAAGAAGAACCTGATTTCAGTAGCGATGTTGGAGGATAAGGGGTATGATGTGGTCTTCGGCGAAGGAAAAGCCTTCCTGCGCAGTAAGACTACTGGAGAGACCCGGAAGATAGGGGTTCGAACTCAGAACCTTTATCAGTTGCAGGTAGATGACTGCGCAGCTATGGCATGCAAGGCTGGAGATGTGGTGAGCCGGGATGATGAGGGCGAGCTATGGCACAGGAGATTGGGCCATCTTCACCATGGAGCTTTAAAGATTCTGCAGCAGATTTCTACTGGACTTCCTAAGGGCACTCTTGCGCAGTCAGATCAGTGCAAGGGGTGTACTTTAGGGAAGTATGTGAAAGCCACCTTTCACGAGAAGGATAGTCGCGCCACGACGATCCTTGAGAGAGTTCACACAGACGTGTGTGGTCCTTTCTCGGTTGCTTCGACAGCAAAGCACAAGTATTATGTGATCTTTGTTGATGATTTCTCTCGAAAGTGCTGGATCTTCTTCATGCAGAAGAAGAGCGATACATTCGCGAAGTTCTGTGAGTTTAAAGCACTGGTCGAGAAGGAGTCGTGGAAGAAGGTGATTGCTCTAAGGAGTGATAACGGTGGTGAATTCATCTCGGCTGAATTCAAGGAGTTCTGCAGCGCAGAAGGGATTCGGAGAGAGCTCATCGCACCCCATAACCCACAGCAGAACGGGGTGGCTGAGCGGAAGAACAGAACGATCGTGGGTGCTGCACGGGCGATGTTGCATGATCTGGGCCTACCCCTTCACTTGTGGGCTGAGGCATGCAATACAGCAGTGTATGTGCAGAACCGTTGTCCTCACAAGGTTCTTGGCATGAGTACACCAGAGGAGGCTTATTCTGGCAAGAGGCCTGATATTTCCCATTTGCGGATATTTGGTTCTCCTGTCTACATGCATGTGACGAAGGATGCGAGAAGGAAGCTGGATCCAACTGCTGAGGTTGGAATATTTGTGGGGTACACTGATACACCTCACAACTATCGGGTGTATTTGTCAGACAGTCGCAAGACTGTTGTGCGACGGGATATAAAATTTCGGGAGGAGAAAGCCATGCAGTGTTCGCTTGAGAGGGAGCTACACTTGCATGCAGATGAGGAGCTGTTAGTTCCTAAGGAGGAGCTTCCGGATGTGGATCAGCCACAAGAGGAGGTTCGGGAGGTGGAAGAAACCACCCAGGCAGCGCCAACCATCAGAGGGCGCATGCGCACTACAGAAGCTGAGCGACTGGCTCGGGATGCAGAGAAGGTTGTAGGACCACCTACAGCACAGCGCAGACAGAGACAGTCACCGGATCGGTACACTGGATACATGGCTCTTGTGAGTCAATGTGTTGTGACGGAGCCATCCTCTTTTGAGGAAACTGTGGAGGAACCCGCATGGGTTGATGCCATGATCGAAGAATATGATTCGATCATCAGGAACAGTGCATGGGAGATTGTCCCAAGACCGGTTGGGAAATTAGTGGTGGGTTCGCGATGGATCTACAAGGTGAAGCAGGCAGCTGACGGGAGTGTGGAGAAGTACAAGGCGAGATTTGTCGCCCGTGGCTTCTCACAGATCGAGGGGATTGACTATGAGGAGACTTTTGCACCTGTCGCAAGGTACTCTTCCATACGGACGATCCTTGCTCTCTCGGCGCAGATGGGGTGGCACATTCATCAGATGGATGTGAAGACTGCGTTCCTCAATGGAGTTATTGAGGAAGAGGTGTACATAGAGCAGCCTGAAGGTTTTGAGATCTTCAGCAGTGAGTCGCATGTGTGCCGACTCAAGAGAGCACTGTATGGGCTGAAGCAAGCACCTCGTGCTTGGTACACTCGGATAGACAGCTACTTCACAGGGCTTGGATTCTCCAAGAGTGAGGCGGATCCAAACCTGTACCAGATTGTGGTGGAGGGGAAGCTGTTGATCATCGTACTGTATGTAGATGATCTGATTTTGACTGGCGATGAGCAGTTGATACTTTCATGCAAGGAGGATCTTGCACGAGAGTTTGAGATGAAGGACTTGGGCATCCTTCTTTATTTCCTGGGATTGGAGATTTGGCAGCGCAGCGGAGGACTGTTTGTTTCTCAGGGCAAGTATGCCCGGGAGATTCTGGAGAGGTTCAACATGCAAGGCTGCAAGCCTGTTGACACTCCTCTTTCTGGTGGTTGGAGGAAGGAGGATGCTACTTTAGCGGAGGTAGTGGATGCCACTGTCTATCGACAGTTGGTGGGGTCGCTTATGTATCTGGTCAATACACGACCCGATATATGCTATGCAGTTAACCAGCTTTCGCAAGCTATGGTTAAGCCTACCAAGCTCTTTTGGAAAGCGGGCAAGCATGTATTGCGCTATATCAGAGGCACATCGGGATATGGTCTATGGTACAGACAGGAGGATGGAGTGAAGCTTTCTGGCTTCACTGATGCAGATTGGGCGGGGAGTCCAACGGACCGGAAGAGCACTTCTGGAGGAGTTTTCAGCATTGGGTCGACAGCAGTTTCCTGGTACAGCAGGAAGCAGAGATCCGTGGCACTCAGTTCAGCAGAGGCCGAGTACATGGCAGCAAGTTTGGCTGCATGCGAGGCTATTTGGATGAGGAAGATCCTCGCAGGTTTGTTCGGGTTGCATTTGGAGCCTACAGTGATCTACTGTGATAACCAGAGCTGCATCAAGCTCTCAGCTAATCCAGTTTTTCATGATAGGTCCAAACATATCGACATCAGGTACCATCACATCAGAGATTGTGTTCAGCGGAGGATCATGATGCTTTCATATGTTCCCACGGAGGATCGGGATGCCGACATCCTGACGAAGGCGCTCACCAGGAGCAAGTTCGAATTCCACAGAGGCAGGATAGGGGTTGCAGATAATCCATATCTTGCTGAGAGGGAGTGTTGAAAATGCAGCAAGATGATGGAGCTTAGTGAAATGAAGTCGCCTTCACTAAGTGGGCCCGCAGGCAAATTCTAGCGCAAAGTCTATTTTTAGACATATGGAGCATGGTCCAGGGGTTGCAGTATGTTATTCTTGGAGTATTGGTCATGTTGGTAAAAATAGATGGACCTCTATTTTTTGACCTATAGGTCGATAGGTCGAAGTCTATTTTTAGACTGCCTATCCTAAAAATAGGGAAGTCAAATATTATTTACCCTTAATAATATTTTGACTCTAAACAACAGTTTACTCTCTTGGAGCACTTCAGTTCAAGCTACAGAAGTGGCTCATGCATCTGATAGAGGAATTACGCTATTCCCAAGGGTTTGATGGCATCATGCATGGTTGAATTCAGTTAGGACTTCAGTGGCAGAAGTTTGGTGGAGTTAATGAGACAGCGAGTGGAGTTGTGTTTTGTTTATCTTAGTTGAACTAGTTGAGATTAGTTTAACTAGCTAATCAATTAGTTATGAGTGGAGTGAATTAAATATTATTTAATTCATTAATTAGTAACTCATTAGTCAACTCAAGAACACATCAGTTCACTACAGTGCATGATCAGTTCAGTGGAGACCAATGAAAGAGGTAGATGAAAGGGTGAGTATAGCTATCAGTTGGAGGATCAGTTGTGCATGAGATTTGCACCACACTTGGAGGAATTGTCCATGACAATTGCGTAGTCAAGCCAAGGAGATTCGAACCTTGGATCTCTACATAACCAGGCCATGATTGCGCAATAGAGGCAAGGCAATTGGCAGGGAGTTTTGAACCAGTGACTTGTTCAAAACTAAGCTAGATTGTGTGTGACTTTATGAGAAATTACTGAGTACTTGTGAGGAGTATTGTACTTGTTTGGTTACATGATTTCTCCATTATAATATACACAATAGCTGCGGGGTTTTCAGCTATAGGCTTTCCCCATACATAATGAGTTAATGTGTGATTGATTTGATGTGAGATTGCTTCTATTATTTCCGCATGTGACAATAAATTGTAGATGAGATTATGTGTTATGCATGCAATTCGAAATTGATGTGTAATCGGGTTAATCTTTATTGAATAAGTGATTTATTCAGCTAATTTCTACATGGTATCGGAGCAAGATTAATTGTCGAGATCTATTACGATGATTGCAAACTTATTTCCTCGGACAGAGTCTGCATACGGGCCAGGAAGCCTCCGGACTCATCTTTCTTCGGAAGTAAAAGATGCAGTAAACGCCTTGCGATCAATCTACGATTTGGAAATAATTTGTTCTCAAGTGTAGATTGAAGCGATAGAGCTTGGAGTTTGGAATTCGAATTTTGCGCGGCTTTGTTTTCTTGGTCTTAGGTGTTGAAAATGTCTTTCAACGGTTTGCGACTCGAATATGCTCTTGAAGGCAGTTCGAATTATGTTGCATGGAAGGATCGCATGGAAGCAGTGTTAGAAGATAATGGTCTGAAGGAGTTCATAGATACGGATGTCCCAAAGCCCACTGATGCAGCTTTAGTCGATGCATGGCAAAAGAAGATAGCGAAATGTCGAAGGATCCTATTGGAGGGCGTCAAGGATCATATTGTATCCAGCCTGCATGGAAAGGCTACTCCATATTTAATGTGGAAAGCTTTGACGGATCTATTCCAGAGTAAGAGCGACCAAAGGAAGCTGGCGCTCAAAGATAAGCTCGGGAACATCAAGATGGAGAAAGGCGACAGTATCGCCAAATACCTCACGAAGTTCACTCAATGCAGAGATGAGCTGGGAAGTGTGGGGGTGACTGTCGAAGATGAGGACATGGTCGACCTGGCTCTCCTTGGTCTTCCAAAGGCTTGGCACTCATATCAAGATAGTGTCAATGGTCGAGAGAAGCTGCTGGGATGGGAGCGCCTTTGGGCGGATCTCATGCAGGAGGAGATAAGGAGGACTACTCGAGATGGATCTTCATCAAAGGGAGCTGATGAAGAAAATTGCGCTTTGGTGTCCAAAGCAAAGAAGGGGAAGGGTAAGAAAACCTCTCATTCTGGTGCTAAGGGCAAGAAGCAGGATATGGCGAAAGTGAAGTGTTTTCACTGCCATGATCACGGACATTATGCTACCAATTGTCAAAAGAAGAAGAAGAACAAGCAAGCGGGAAGATCTGCAGATGGAGAAGCTTTGGCTTCACAGTTCGAGCTTGACTTTTCACTGATCGCATGCTTGGTTTCAATTGTGATGGGATCGGTGTGGTTCTTGGACAGCGGTGCGTCATTTCATATGACGGGAGATCGGGATTTTTTCTCAGATTTGGAGGACAAAGATCTGAGTGTGCACATCGAGATGGGCGATGATGGTAGATACAGTGCGACTGGTATCGGTACCATATCCTTTCAGAGGGAGTCTGGTAAACCCTTTGTCTTGAAGGATGTCATGCATGTACCTGGATTGAAGAAGAACTTGATCTATGTGGCGATGTTGGAAGATAAGGGGTATGATGTGGTCTTCAGTGAAGGAAAAGCCTTCTGCGCAGTAAGACTACTGGAGAGACCCGGAAGATAGGGGTTCGAACTAAGAACCTTTATCAGTTGCAGGTAGATGGCTGCGCAGCTATGGCATGCAAGGCGGGAGAAGTGGTGAGCCGGGATGATGAGGGAGAACTGTGGCACAGGAGATTGGGCCACCTTCACCATGGAGCTTTGAAGATTCTGCAGCAGATTTCTACTGGGCTTCCTAAGGGCACTCTTGCGCAGTCAGATCAGTGCAAGGGGTGTACTTTAGGAAGTATGTGAAAGCCACCTTTCACGAGAAGGATAGTCGCGCCACGACGATCCTTGAGAGAGTTCACACAGACGTTTGTGGTCCTTTCTCAGTTGCTTCGACAGCAAAGCACAGGTATTATGTGATCTTTGTTGATGATTTCTCTCGAAAGTGCTGGATCTTCTTCATGTCGAAGAAGAGCGATACATTCGCGAAGTTATGTGAGTTTAAAGCACTGGTCGAGAAGGAGTCGGGGAAGAAGGTGATTGCTCTAAGGAGTGATAACGGTGGTGAATTCATCTCGGCTGAATTCAAGGAGTTCTGCAGCGCAGAAGGGATTCGGAGAGAGCTCATCGCACCCCATAACCTACAGCAGAACGGGGTGGCTGAGCGGAAGAACAGAACGATCGTGGGTGCTGCACGGGCGATGTTGCATGATCAGGGCCTACCCCTTCACTTGTGGGCTGAGGCATGCAATACAGCAGTGTATGTGCAGAACCGTTGTCCTCACAAGGTTCTTAGCATGAGTACATCGGAGGAGGCTTATTCTGGCAAGAGGCCTGATATTTCCCATTTGCGGATTTTTGGTTCTCCTGTCTACATGCATGTGACGAAGGATGCGAGAAGAAAGCTGGATCCAACTGCTGAAGTTGGAATATTTGTGGGGTACACTGATACACCTCACAACTATCGGGTGTATGTGCCAGACAGTCGCAAGACTGTTGTGCGACGGGATATAAAATTCCAGGAGGAGAAAGCCATGCAGTGTTCGCTTGAGAGGGAGCTACACTTGCATGCAGATGAGGAGCTGTTAGTTTCTAAGGAGGAGCTTCCGGATGTGGATCAGCCACAAGAGGAGGTTCAGGAGGTGGAAGAAACCACCCAGGCAGCGCCAACCATCAGAGGGCGCATGCGCACTACAGAAGCTGAGCGACTGGCTCGGGATGCAGAGAAGGTTGTAGGACCACCTCCAGCACAGCGCAGACAGAGACAGTCACCGGATCGGTACACTGGATACATGGCTCTTATGAGTCAATGTGTTGTGACAGAGCCATCCTCTTTTGAGGAAGCTGTGGAGGAACCCGCATGGGTTGATGCCATGATCGAAGAATATGATTCGATCATCAGGAACAGTGCATAGGAGATTGTCCCAAGACCGGTTGGGAAATCAGTTGTAGGTTCGCGATGGATCTACAAGGTGAAGCAGGCGGCTGACGGGAGTGTGGAGAAGTACAAGGCGAGATTTGTCGCCAGTGGCTTCTCACAGATCGAGGGGATTGACTATGAGGAGACTTTTGCACCTGTCGCAAGGTACTCTTCCATACGGACGATCCTTGCTCTCTCAGCGCAGATGGGGTGGCACATTCATCGGATGGATGTGAAGACTGCGTTCCTCAATGGAGTTATTGAGGAGGAGGTGTACATAGAGCAGCCTGAAGGTTTTGAGATCTTCAGCAGTGAGTCGCATGTGTGCCGACTCAAGAGAGCACTGTACGGGCTGAAGCAAGCACCTCGTGCTTGGTACACTCGGATAGACAGCTACTTCAGCGGGCTTGGATTCTCCAAGAGTGAGGCGGATCCAAACCTGTACCAGATTGTGGTGGAGGGGAAGCTGTTGATCATCGTACTGTATGTAGATGATCTGATTTTGACTGGCGACGAGGAGTTGATACTTTCATGCAAGGAGGATCTTGCACGAGAGTTTGAGATGAAGGACCTGGGCATCCTTCATTATTTCCTGGGATTGGAGATTTGGCGGCGCAGTGGAGGACTGTTTGTTTCTCAGGGCAAGTATGCCCGGGAGATTCTGGAGAGGTTCAACATGCAAGGCTGCAAGCCTGTTGACACTCCCCTTCCTGGTGGTTGGAGGAAGGGAGGTGCTACTTCGGAGGAGGTAGTGGATGCCACTGTCTATCGACAGTTGGTGGGGTCGTTGATGTATCTGGTCAATACTCGACCCGATATATGCTATGCAGTTAACCAGCTTTCGCAAGCTATGGTTAAGCCTACCAAGCTCTTTTGGAAGGCGGGCAAGCATGTATTGCGCTATATCGGAGGCACATCGGGATATGGTCTATGGTACAGACAGGAGGATGGAGTGAAGCTTTCTGGCTTCACTGATGCAGATTGGGCAGGGAGTCCAACGGACCGGAAGAGCACTTCTGGAGGAGTTTTCAGCATTGGGTCGACAGTAGTTTCCTGGTACAGCAGGAAGCAGAGATCCGTGGCACTCAGTTCAGCAGAGGCCGAGTACATGGCAACAAGTTTGGCTGCATGCGAGGCTATTTGGATGAGGAAGATCCTCGCAGGTTTGTTTAGGTTGCATTTGGAGCCTACAGTGATCTACTGTGATAACCAGAGCTGCATCAAGCTCTCGGCTAATCCAGTATTTCATGATAGGTCCAAACATATCGACATCAGGTACCATCATATCAGAGATTGTGTTCGGCGGAGAATCATGATGCTTTCATATGTTCCCACGGAGGATCAGGATGCCGACATCCTGACGAAGGCGCTCACCAGGGAGCAAGTTCGAATTCCACAGAGGCAGGATAGGGATTGCAGATAATCCATATCTTGCTGAGAGGGAGTGTTGAGAATGCAGCAAGATGATGGAGCTTAGAGAAATGAAGTCGCCTTCACTAAGTGGGCCCGCAGGCAAATTCTGGCGCAAAGTCTATTTTTAGACTATGTCTATTTTTAGACATACGGAGCATGATTCGGGGATTCCAGTTGGAGATTCTTGAAGTATGCGACATGTTGGTAAAAATAGACGAGACTCATATTTTTAGGTTCCAGGCTATTTTTAGACTGCATCTCCTAAAAATATGGAAGTCAAATATTATTTACCCTTAATAATATTTTGACTATAAACAGCAGTTTACTCTCTTGGAGCACTTCAGTTCGAGTCATGGAGGTGGCTCATGAAACTGACAGAGGAATCACGTGGTTCCTAGGGTTTGATGGCATCTTGCATGGTTGACTTCAGTTGGACTTCAGTGGCAGAAGTTTTGGAGGAGTTAATGAGACAGATAGTGGAGTTGTGTTCTGTTTATCTTAGTTGAACTAGTTGAGATTAGTTTAACTAGCTAATCAATTAGTTATGAGTGGAGTGAATTAAATATTATTTAATTAATTAATTAGTAACTCATTAGTCAACTCAAGAACACTTCAGTTCACTACAGTGCATGATCAGTTCAGTGGAGACCAGTGGAAGAGGTAGATGAAAGGGTGAGTAAAGCTATCAGTTGGAGGATCAGTTTTGCATGGGATTTGCATTACACTTCGAGGAATTGTCCATGACAATTGGGCAGTCAAGCCAAGGGGATTCGAACCTTGGATCTCTACATATACAGGCCATGATTGCGCAATAGAGGCAAGGCAATTGGCGGGGAGTTTTGAACCAGTAACCTGTTCAAAACTAAGCTAGATTGTGTGTGACTTGAGAAAGAACGAGTACTTGTGGGAGGAGTATTGTACTTGTTTGGTTACATGATTTCTCCATTATAATATACACAATAGTCAAAGGGGTTTTCGCCTATAGGCTTTCCCATACATACCGAGTTAATGTGTGATTGATTTGATGTGAGATTGCTTCTATTATTTCCGCATGTGACAATAAATTGTAGATGAGATTATGTGTTATGCATGCAATTCGAAATTGATGTGTAATCGGGTTAATCTCCATTGAATAAGTGATTTATTCAGCTAATTTCTACAAAGGGCATGCATCTTTGTTATGCAATAAGCATTGGATTGTTAAGTTGGAGTGCAGTGAAGCGTCACCCATCGGATGTATGAGCATTGAACGCGAAATGGAATGATATGACGTGTCTGATCATCAGTGTAAAGGTACGTTGAGATAAATGTGGGCCCGAAAATATTTATAATTGACACTTTGAGTTTAACCAAAGTAAACTCATAAATACAATCAAATCAAAGTGACGCAACGGATAAATCGTTGGTGGATAAGTGGGTTGAAAAGCTGTGGGGCCGGATATAATATTATGTCGACATTTGGTTTCATAACCAAGGTAAGAACTTTATTTAAGTGGAGATTATATAATATGATCGACGAAATAAGTGGATTGGTAAAGCGTTGGGCCAAACATTAATGTATGTTGATACCTTTGATACATTTTATCAAAGTCGAAAGTATAAAATGCATTTCCATATGGTGGTTGTTTTATTATGATTTATTGAACAATTTATATGAACAATCAAAGAGCTTCCGCGTATAAGGTTAACTTGGGATTGTTAAAAGGGTATGAAACCTTAATGAACATAATAAATTTATAAGTATGAGATGGAAAATTTTGGGAATGTCTAATGAGGTAAATGTGGCTTTGGTTTCATCAAGGAGCAACATGACAAACATAATGTGCTAAATGAACCATTCCTAGAGAGTCGGTCAAAGGCTCAAGTTGAAGTTTTGGTCATTGGGCATCCGGTGCAGACAAGTACAGAGGCATTCCGTAGGACACTAGAATTTATAGTAGAGGAATTTCAGGAAAGAATAATGCATTTAAAGACAAACCTGATGATGTTGAAGCAATAAATTGAGATAGTCCGAGACACTGTCTTATAGGAGAACAGGAAAATTGAGGAGCTCATAGGAGTATGTGCTGAATCAATGACCAAGTTGTCTAGTATTGAGAAACGACTCAAGTTCCTCACAAGGCAGCAAGAGGAGTATAGTTGGTAATTCCAGAGCAAACCTTTACAGGAGTACATAGATAAGTCTTGTAACACTACCAACAACCCACCTTTATACATTAGGAAGAGCAAGGCAGAGTTCTCCAAATGCATCATGTTGGGTAACCAAGTAGAGAAGCATGAATTAAGCATCGAACAACATCAACATAGTAGATTTGCAGATATTCATCCTTCCCCAAGTATGGATTGGCGAGAGATTACGAGTTGGTATTCTATTGATAGGGTGATTCTTTGGAGGATACTCACAACCGAGGGCATATTGCAACTTGGGCCCTTTGGTACGGGTAGTGATGGAGCGCTGAAATGGTACCATAACCTATAGGTCCTAGGATTTAGGTGGCATTGGGATCCAGGAGAATCCATTGGGGGTAGGATTGGCCAAAAGATTGTTTGGGATCCACATAAATCTATTGAGGGGAGGATTGGCCGGAGGATTGTTTGGGATCCATGTATCGGAGGATCCATTCAGTACTATTCAACATGGAGGGATGGAATAGTACATTGTGTTGCATGGTTTCCTGGTATCAATGTACAAATGCTTCTGTCGTGGATAGAAGTGGATCGCTTGAGGACAAGCAACCTTTGGGTTGAAGGATTTGTAATATTCCCTTTCTTGATCCGATCAAAGTGGACGAAATTGATCCATGGTATTTTCACATGGTAGCGACCCATGGTATTTGTTGTCGGTTTTTGAGGAAAATAATAAAATAAGGTCCATCAAGCCTATAAAAGGGGATAGAATCTAAGCATTTAGATTCATTCAGGTTTATCTATCTTATTGGTTTTTTGTTGAGAACTTGCCGTGGCCAGTTCTAGCATTGATCCCAGGACGAAAACCCTGTGGTGAATTTTGTCTAATGGATCCATCCAGGGTCCACGATTGTGCTTCATTGTTTGTTTTCTGTTTTAAGGAGCAACCAAGCATGCCATCTACAAGAGCTCAGATTTATTGTATGGGCATGTACTTTATTTTGAGCTAATAATATAAATAAAGTGTTGCAGTTTCAAATCTCGTTCTGTTATGTGTTTTATCACAATTATTTTTAGTTGGAACACTTAAATGTGCTAGATCTGACTAAATTATTAAGGTTTGGGATCTTGCAACCCCTCCTGGGCTACATCTGCTGGTCCAACTCCTAATGGCTTGTCCATTTTCATTATGCTCAAAATTTTTCTATTACATGTAGTTAGAGTTCTCTAATGGTTTTTTTCTCTGCACCAATGGCTTCAGAATGCTCCAATCAGTAAAAAATGCCTCTTCATTCACCCTGAATGGTCCCCAAAATTGAGCCTCCTGCTTTTTTCCTAATATATTTTAGGAAAACTCCACTAAATGTGGAGAACTCAAGTTACCTGGAGTTAACTTAGGGCCGACCCTTATTTGTTCTGCCTATTAACCCGCGCATTCAGTGTTATGGTTAGGATGGTGGCTGCTTGCGCACCCCCAACTGTTAAGTGGCTTATACGTCAGCGGAAATAATATTGGAGTTTCATTAAACATACACGTTCATGATCAAACAATTCTTATGTTTTAAACAGATCACACATAGCCTTAAACAACTTATATTCATGCGAAACAGGGTTCTCGGGTCCCACAACACACAAACAATCACAAGCATCGCAAATCGCTTGCCCGCAAGTTTAACTTGGTACTGGTAATGCCAAAACCATAATTTATGCGATGTGCACTCGTGTGTAATGCCGACACGTGGCTCCCCTCATCGCATCGCATATTTCAACTTTACTGCATCGCATCACAACCTATTTAGGATACCGTGTCAACTCTTAACAGTATCCTCTATTATTTGCGAAATGCGAAATCATGATTCATCATCCACCGTTGATCTCCCATCGTTGCTTTTGCGATCTAATCTCCACCATTCGTTCTTCCTGCACTGATTTATGTTGACAAAATCATAATTCAATAACACCTGTGTCCTGCCATTTTCGATCAGAACGCAATATCTTCCTCATACGACATCGGTTTTTCAAACTGTTCACAGCACCGGAATCAGGAAGACGAGATCTACACAACCATATTGGTTACAATCCAATCCTATAAATTTGAATTTTTAGAAAAAATTATGAACTCCTGATCATTTATTGTGAGTGTGTAAGTGATAAAAAAGTTAAACATGCCTATCTTATTGTGCCTTGACATTTTTGTTTATTTGTGAAGTAAAATTTTGTGTTTCTTAGTAATAAAGGGTTATATAGTAGCGCTTGAACTGATTATATCTACCATTTGGTTATTAATCCAGGTGGATATTGGTGTCCACTCTCTTATTCCACTTGGACCCCCACCATTGTTTCTTTCAATTTTCCAGTTTCCTTAATTGTAGCACATTTTACTATTTTTAGCAGTTTTTTCGGGTCAGAGCCATTTTGAGGCCCTAAATGACGTTTTTTTTTGGTAAAAATGAACCTTTGATTGGATTTTGTAGTATAAAGTTATTGTACTTGGATATATATTTCCAAAGAGGTAGCGGGCATGTCAAGCAGAGATCGTATACCAATGTTATGACCTCGAGAAGTTGATGTACCAATTTACCCCAAAGGGGCCCACAATTTTGGCAATTCATCTCCTAGGGTTATGTTTTTGGATGTTTAGGGTTTTTCATTGTTTCTCAATAACGAATAGGCCTTTGAGCCTCATTGTAACACAATTCAGAGTTATGTAGTCGCCACATCTCTTCTCGAAGATAAACTACCATTTCCTAAGCTAGTTTATTTCCATTCTGTATGTAAGCATATTTCGGTTCTTTTATATTAATGAAATGAAGTTTTATGTTTATGTTTATATCTGTATTCTATTGTGTTCCTGCATAAGTCTAGATCAGTGGTATCTTTGCGGCCTTCTCTTTCTTTGCGTTTTCTTTTCATGTCTCCAACAAGGTTAGGGTATAAGGAGTTAGGGCTCGAACTAGTTGAACCTTTGGAAGATCAACCTCGCAAACCCCGACGACCTCCCATGACAGAAGAAAAGAAAGATGAGGGAGCAGGAGAACCTTTCAAAATATTGCTCGAGGAGGCCCTCAAGAAACAAAGGAACACGATGATGGATAACTTTGCTTGAATCCTTCAACGACTACCAACATGTGACACATCTTCATCCAACAACCACTCTGGAGGCATCACTCCTTTTAAGGTACAAGTTAACTTTGACATTCCCATATTTGAAGGCCAGATAGATGCAAACATCGTAGATAAATGGTTAAATATATTGGAAGGATATTTTTCAGTTCATGACTTTTCCAATTGGGAAAATATTACTTTTGCACTCCTCAAAGTCATCCCCCATGTCAAGGACTAGTGGGAAACCTACTATGAGCAAAAGTACAAGAGTTTTCAGCCGCACCCTCTTGGAATTATTTATGAGATTGCATCAAGGAACAATATTACCCTGTCGGGAGCTATGAAGATAAATACATAAATTGGACCACGTTGCGACAAGGAATGGACCAAGATGTGATGGAGTTCACAAATGGTTTTCATGCCCTTAGCACAAAGCTGGGTATAAAGGATTATGAGCGGCATTTGGTACTCAAGTACTACGACTATTTACATGAGTACATCCAGGACAAAATGGAGTTCCTGGACATCTCCTCGCTCGGTGCCACTTATCAATATAACGTCAAGATCGAGCATAATTTTAAACAAAAGAAGTAAGACTTTGGATTTACGAATCCGAAGCAAGGGAAAGACGCCCCCAAACTGTAGAACAAAGGACAAAGCCAAGGCGAGGTGATCCAGGACAACCCGTCGAAGTCGCAAGAAAAGAACAACACCACGAAGACAAAGAAGGACACGAGAAAGTGGTGCAAGCTCCATGAGAGCCCCACTCACAACATGAGTGAGTGTCGAGCCAAGAGACTTTAGAAAGTCACTAGCGGTTGAGCTAAATGCTTCTGAATCATATGCATGTTCGGAATCTGAGTCAGAACCCGATAAGAGGAATGAAAAAGGGAAGCAAATTATTGATGCAAAGCCCAGTTCCATCATTACCACCACCAATATCCAGAAGGATGAGCCCCAAGATCTAGAGGAGGGGTAGCGCCTATTCCACGTACAAATGTGGGTGAAGGGTTCTCCACCATGGTTCATTGTTGACAACGGGAGCCAAAAGAACCTCATTTCAGCAGAGTTCATGAAGCAAATGGGCCTATCGACCACAACACACCTGCAAATGTACACCATCGGGTGGCTTCGCCAAGGATGAGATCTTTGTGTCAGCCAACAGTGCTGCCTCCCCTACAACATCAAGTCCTTCACAGATGAGGTATTGTGTGATGTTGCTCCTCTTGAAGTTTGTGATGTATTATTAGGCCAAAAATACTTATGGAAGTGACATGTTGTGTATGAGTCTAGGCCTTGCACTATTATTATTACTTTGGACAATAAGTCGTACAAGATACCAAAGGTAGCATCGCCTACCGCCATCTCCTTAATCACTGCGAAGAAATGCAATAAGATCATTTACCATATTGGGAAATTTGTTTTCCTTATGATTCGCCCTTAGGGAAAGAAGAATATTGTGGCCATGATCTCCAGACAGGGCTCCTCCACACGACAACAACAAATGGACAAGGTCGTGGAGGAATACAGGGACATCTTCACATCACCTGCATGGGTACCTCTACATTGTTAGGTCAAACACTCCATCGATCTGACCTCGGGCACGTCGCTACCCAATGGATCAATATATCGAAGCTCTGTTCTAGAGAACAATGAAATCAAGAGGCAGAATCAGGAGATGTTGCAAAAAGGGCACATCAGGCCAAGTTCATCACCCGATGGGAGCCTAATCGTGTTGGTACAAAAGAAGGACATGACCTGGAGACTTTGTTTTGGCTATTGGACGCTGAATAAGATCATTGTCCGGAATAGGTATCTGACCCCACAGATTGATGACCTTTTGGAATAGCTCAAGGGGGCCAAATATTCAGCAAGATTTACTTGAAGTCTGATTATCACCAGGTACCAATCGAACCCTCTGATGTGTGGAAAACCGCCTTCAAATCCAAGGAGGGCCTTTTCGAATAGCTGGTCATGCCTTTTGGGTTAACGAATGCCTCGCAACCTTCATGAGGTTGATTAACGACATATTGCGACCATTCACCAACTCATTCATGGTTGTGTATTTGGATGACCTCCTGATCTTCAGCTAGAGTTGGGAAGAGCACCTCCACCACATTCGACAAGTCCTCAAAACACTGCAGCAATACACGTTGTGTGCCAATTTGGAGAAATGCACTTTTGGTACGACCAAGGTTCAATATCTGGGGTACATCATTGCTGAGTGGGGTATGCATGTAGACCCAACCAAGATACAAGTCATTCAATATTTGCTAGCCCCAACCACTCTAACAAAGCTCCACAAATTTATGGGTCTTGCCAACTTCTACCACAAATTCATGTTGGGGTTCTCTCATATCACTTGGCCTTTGAGTCAAGTCACCAACGGAGGAGCGAAAACAAAGTTATTTTGGTCTTAATCCCAACATAAGTCATTTGGCGAGTTGAAGCATCACCTTTGCTTTGCACCAGTGCTCACATTACCAAACCTACAATAACCATTTGAGATTGAGACAGATGCCGCTGACTATGTTATTGATGCAATTCTTACTCAGTCGGGGCATCCAATGGCATATCATAGCGAGACACTTTCAGACACAATCCGAAAGTATCCCACATATGACAAAGAGATGTATTCCATTGTGTAAGCCATTACCAAATCGACCATTAAGAAAAAAGGCCTATACACTCCTTTGCCTACTCCTAGTCTACCTTGGGAATCCATCTCCATGGATTACATGTGAGGTCTTCCTTCTACTAAGCATTGCAATGACTGTGTTTTCGTGGTCGTCGACAAATTTTCTAAGATGGCCATTATGACGGCTTGCAAGAAGAGTATCACAACAGAAGCCACTGCTAAGCTCTTCTTTGAACGAGTGTGGGTACACTTTGGGATCTCACATCCATTATATCATATCGTGACAATAGGTTCCTAAGTAAATTTTGGTCAAGTCTCTGGTCGATGTTGGATACCAAACTCACTAAGTCCACGAGTTTCTACCTCCAAACTGATGGCCAAATAAAGGTCATCAACGAGATGATCGTACACATTATGCGCATGTACAACTCGAAGCATCCACACACATGGGATGAAAGCCTCCCCTAGCTTCCCCTACATCCAACACAACTACAAGATAGCTCTCCATAGCTCAACTGGATGCAACCCCTTTCAGGTGGGGTTGGGATTCCAACCACTATGTCCTATTGATGTGGCCATACAATTGCAGCTACTTAGGCATATTCAACTCCTGTCCAGTCCAAAGCTGATAGGGCTAACAACTTCATTAAGCGCATTTAGCACATCTGCCAACAGGTACATGACATATTGGACAGAGCCAATTCTAAGTACAAGCAGCGACATGATCAACATAAGGTGCCACACAAGTTCCAAGTGGGTGACCAAGCTTGGTTTCATTTGCAGAAGGAGTGCCTCGTTGGGCCCCACCGCAAGCTTCACGCGCTCCAATATGGGCCTTACACCATCACTAAGGCTATAGGGGATAATGATTTCGAGCTTAGAATTCCACCATTTCTTGACATGCACCCAATGTTCAATGTGGACCGCCTTTGACCATACTTTCCACCATTATTGGACACATTAAACATTGCAAAACAACTCATACCCACAGAGCTAAACCCAGACTGCATAGAACATGCCACAATTAATCTGATCATGGACACACATATCAAGAACACTCACCAGTAGAAGTTCCATTTGTATCGAGTTGCAAAAGCTGACCAACTCCTACACCAAAGCATGTGGCTCACAAGGGACCGAGTTCAACGGAAGTTTCCCCATCTCATGGAGGCACTCAATGCAATGGGGACCATTGCTTCCTAAGGGGGGAGGACTGATCTAAGTGGATATTGGTGGCCACCTTCCTATTCCACTTAGACCCCCACCATTTTTTCTTTAAGTTTTTCAGTTTCCTTAATTGTAGCACAATTTACTATTTTTGGTAGTTTTTCGAGTCATGAACTTCCATAGCCGTTTTGAGGCCTTAAACATTTTTTTTTTGGAAAATGGGCAAACATTAGTCTATTATTAACATTTGCAGTTGAAATTTGTAGTCTTGGATAGATATTTCTAACGAGGTATCATGGGCATCAAACAAAGATCATATGCCAAAGTTACGACCCCAGGAAGTTGATGTACCAATTTACTCCAATGAGACCCACAATTTTGGCGATTCATCTCCTAGGGTTAGGTTTTTGGATGTTTAGGGTTTTCCATTGTTTCTCAATAATAAATAGGCCTTTGAGCTTCATTGTAACACAGTTAAGAGGCATGTAGCCACCACATATCTTCTCATATATAAGCTACCATCGTCTGAGATATTTTATTTCCATTATGTATGTAAACATATTTTATTTCTTTGATATTAATGAAATAAAGTTTTATTTCTGCTGCATTTCTGTGTTTATGTTTATATCTGTATTCTATTGTGTTCCTGCATAAGTCCAGATCAGTTACATATTAGTGTTTGAGCTGATTCGGTCTACAACTGGACATGCCAGATCATATGTAAAATTTCAGCCTTTTCAAAAGAGCTTTAGTAAATAACTAACCTTGTCATTTACAAGTCTAAGAAAAAGAGTTGAGCCTCTAGGGCCTGTTACAAATTAAAACATACAAAATCGATACATATGGAGAAACTGACCAAAAGCAAGGACCATTAGGACGAGTGATTGGAGTCAGACTTCTACTTGGATGGGCTCCTTGTTGTTGCCATGAGAGTTACCTAGTGTAGAAGGGATACCCATGTGCCTTTCAATGTGTCCAAGACTTTGATCCATAACTGCCAATTGTCTTTGCATGTGATCCAAGGAGAGAAGCATGTCCTCTCTACTTGCATTCCTTTCAAACATAACTCTTCCAAGGAAAAATTCGAGGTTCCAATAGATGTCCATAGTGTACATATATTGATTTTATCTTTCTTGGGTATGACCAACATTGGACACCCACTTTGCAACCTTAGCTAACACTTAAGATTCAGTAAGGGCGAGTCACTCCTTTCGATACATATGGAGAAACTGACCAAAAGCAAGGACCATTAGGACGAGTGATTGGAGTCAGACTTCTACTTGGATGGGCTCCTTGTTGTTGCCATGAGAGTTACCTAGTTTAGGAGGGATACCCATGTGCCTTTCAATGTGTCCAAGACTTTGATCCATAACTGCCAATTGTCTTTGCATGTGATCCAAGGAGAGAAGCATGTCCTCTCTACTTGCATTCCTTTCAAACATAACTCTGCCAAGGAAAAATTCGAGGTTCCAATAGATGTCCATAGTGTACATATATTGATTTTATCTTTCTTGGGTATGACCAACATTGGACACCCACTTTGCAACCTTAGCTAACACTTAAGATTCAGTAAGGGCAAGTCACTCCTTTACGAATTCTCTTTCCATTTGAGTTAGTTCCTCTTGTATTGGCCAAGGGGCAAGCTCCCTGAACTTGGTTGCTGAGCTTTCTGCTCTCAGTTGGCCCCTGTTGCGCCTATATTCCTAGTAGCAAGCCACTCCTTGGCTGACCTAAGCACGTTGGCGCAACATGCTTCATTGCTTAAACAAAATTAATATCCAACGCAGTTGCAAGTGTTGCAGATTAGGGGTGGAAATGCCTAAAGAGTCTTGGGACACGAAGAGAGGTACTGAAGATAGTAGACGTTGCCTTGGGAGGAGGGATAAGGCTCCCACTACTAAGAGTGTCACCGATAAATATTGAGGAGCAAATAGGCCCAAACTTAGAGATGTGATCATCACTTGCTCCTTGACAATAATGCCTTGACATTATTACTACAACTTTAAAATCTCATTCCCTCCTACCTACATTAGTTGCGAAAATTAACATGTGATAATGCATAAACCCCAATATACCAATATCCTTATAAAAATAAGGTGATTATACTTGATTTTCTATGTTTACTTAAATAAGAACATCAAACATTTTAAAAAATGTACTCTTCTAAATAATTTATTACTTCTCCCCCACTTATAAATCCAGAATTAAAATAAATTTAACTAATTTATTAATATTAAAAAAAAAAACATTTTAAAATATATTTTATTATTTCTCAAAAATATAATTTGCAAGTTAGTTTTTACACATTGCATTTTACTTTTACACAAGAGTTTTTAAGTGAGCTCCTTTTCTTGGTGAGTAAATGATGAACAGCTAAGAACTCGTGACATCTGAATGCAAATTCTAAAAATTAAACGCAGATTCCTTGCTCTAAACTCTCACCGACAATAAAAAATATGCTTACAAAACCCGCTCATACTTTTTTATCTTCAAGCTCCTCCTCTCAGGTGCCCTAAAAATGGATGTTAGCGTGGGAATACAACAGCTCTAAGGGTTTTCACATCCTCACACTTCTTATCTCCGACTCTCCACCTCTCACGACTCTTCCCACCTCTCACGAGTGCCCTAACAAATGGAAGTAAGCCTGGGAATATAAGGGCTTTAAGGGTTTATAATTGTGTCGGCGCGTTTGTGAAGTAGATAATAATAAAGATATATGGAGGGATTGTAGCCGCTACCGTTTCTTTTTGCTCATTTCGATATTTCTCTTCCTTACACGGGTCTAGATCTATCGAATCCCTCAGCTGTAAAACCATTCTTGCTGATGCGTGATCTTCTTCAACTAAATGTTTTACGGCGGCTTCTTCAAAGGTGTGTAGGCTCAGCTAGGGTTTATCAAAACTTTTCTCTGTCTCTCTTTATGTTTTTGAATGTTAGGGTGGATAAGTTCACTGGATTCCATTACTTAGGGTTTATCAACTGGGGTTTGGACGTTCTCTGCTGGGGTTTTGGCTCGTCTAGGGTTTTTCCAGTCTATAAGCTGAGATTTAATGGTTATTTGCGCGCTCCGCCCGTTGCTGTTGCGAGACAAACTGTTTTTCTTAATGATATTAACAATGAGTATTTGCATTTCGGTTTCGGTCTTTTCTTTTCCTTTTCTAAAGATTTTGGGGAAGGCTGATTTTTTATTTAAATTTAGTTTTGTTATATTTTTGGGTGAGGAGCAGAGTTTCATGTAAGAGGTTGGTGGTTGGACTGAACACGACGGACTTTGTTTCGTTCGGATTAGTTAGGGACGACACTCCACTTGTCCGCATTGATTTTTGACATGCCATTCGGATGGGTTAGGACAACAGCAATAGGACCACTAGATGTCGTAATACTTGGTCAGTCGGGCCAGTGAATCTGGTTAGTATAATTCTTTTGTCACCGCTGCCATGGAGCTGGATTGATCTGATGATGGTTAGTGGCCAATGGTTACACAGTGCTCAGTCTACCTATTTTGATCTTTTGTTAACCCCAGTACACATGTTTAGGGTACCACGTAAGTCAGGTTCAGGAGCGTATTTAAAGAAGATGCTCCAAGATTTGATGATTTTATTGTTGCCAATCGAATAGCCGCAATAATTATGTCAATCAGACTGAAAAATACATCCTTCAGATTGTCACTGCTGGATTTTATTTTCGTGTCAATTGCCCTATTTTTGAGAGACCTGATTCTCATGCAGCCCCTGCATGGTTGGCAGGTGCTTGATATAAATCTTGGTATTCTGTAGCTGCACTTGCTAGTGCTATACACTCGTGCACAATACATATTTTCCCAAACGTTGTTGATAAATAATTTGTTACTTTCTGCAGTGGGTAAGTAGATTTGCACTGAAGATATATGAATTTGGGGTGAATGTGAATATATTTTTTTTATTCACGGCATTTGTTTCAGTTGGTGTTCTGCCAGTATTTGGTGATTTGCACTGAAGATATATGAATTTGGGGTGAATGTGAAGACATTTTTTTTTTTTATTCATAGCATTTGATTCATTTGGTGTTCTGCCAGTATTTTCTTCTTGCTAATAATATGTTTCTTTTGAATTCAGGAGGGAAAGTAAACTGAATGTATCGAATAAGCAAGTTAGCTATTGTAGGGATCACATATTAGATTTGGAGCTTTGCAGCTGTGTGCTCCCGTGCTTGGCATTGGACTGGGTATCGTTAGAGTCGGTTTCTTTATTCAGAAATGGGTTTTGACAATGAGAGTATCTTGAATATACAATCACTTCCAGGAGAATATTTCTGTCCTGTTTGTCGTCAACTTGTTTATCCCAACGAGGCTCTGCAAACACAATGTACTCATCTGTATTGCAAGCCTTGCTTAACATATTGTGTGAGTACTACACGGGCCTGCGCTTATGACGGATATCTGGTTACTGATACAGATTCAAAGGTATGTGTTTGCTCTCTATTATAATGGTAAAAAATAATCAAGTCATTAATAATATGTGATGTCTCTTCTGATAAATGCTGTTCGACTCTGCAGCCATTACAAGAATCAAACCCGTCACTGGCTGAAACAATAGGCCGTGTAGCTGTGCATTGTCTATATCATAAGAGTGGCTGCACCTGGCAAGGGCCTCTCTCAGAGAGTATTCTTCATGGAAATAGTTGCGCATATGGCTCCTCACCTGTTGTCTGCAACAGATGCGGGACCCAAATTGTTCATAGACAAGTACAGGAGCATGCTCAGAATTGTCCTGTAAGTGACACAGATTTTGAATGTTTAACTTGTTAACATTTATTTGTATCATGATAGTTCTCATGTTTAAGGTGTTGTTATGTGATGCAGGGGACACAAGGTCAGGTCCTGCAACAAGAAAATGCTCAACCAACTCAGAATGCTGTAGTTGCAGCACCTTATGAGCAGAATCAAGTACCGCAAGCTGGTGGTCAACAATATCCAGCCCAAACACAAATGCAAGTGCCACAAGCTCCGGTTTCTCAAGCTACACCTTATGGAATGGGGCAAGATCAGCATCAGGGAAATGTAACTGTGCCGCAAGCTGCAGTCCAAGCTTCTGCCACTGAACAGTGGTATCAACAACAATACCAACAGTACTACCAGCAGTACCCGCAATATGACCAGTATCAGCAGTACCAGCAATATGGCCAGTATCAACAGCAAGCCCAGCAAGCCCAGCCCCAGCCCCAGCCCCAACCCCAGGTGCAGCCTCAGCCCCAACACCAGCTCCAGCCCCAGCCTCAACCTCAACCCCAACCCCAGCCACAGCCGCAGCCCCAGCCACAGCCGCAGCCCCAGCCGCAGCCCCAGCCCCAGCCCCAGCCCCAGGCCCAACCACAGACGCAGCCGCAGTCAGTGGAAGCGGCTATGCTGGCACAAGGTGTGCATACTCCCCAGCCTTATCAGCAGGTGGAGCGTCAAGGGCATCTAGGGCATCAGCCTCAGCAGGTGCAACCTCAACAGCAAATCATGCCATCACAACCACCCCAGTTATTACCTAATCAATTACAGCCGGTCCCGATTCAGCAACATGGCATGCCCATGCAATCTCAGCAGCAACCTGTCGCACAGCCTCACCAACATTCCCTTCAGATGCATCAACAGTTTCAATCACCCCAGCAGCAGCAGCCTCAGATGCATCAACAAATTCCACCATCCCAGCAGCCTACTCATGTGCAGCAGCAGCCAGGATTGTTAACTCAGCAACTTCCACACCAGCAGCCGCATTTACAACAAGCACAACAACATCAGCATCAACAGATGATGCATCAACCACCACCACAGCAGCAAATGATGATAGAACAACAAATCCCTCCACAGCTGCAACAAACAGCTCCAGCACCTGTGCAGCAGCATCACCAACAATTGCCATCTCAGCATCAGCAGTTGCCTCATCAGTCAATTCAGCAGCCGCAACAGCAGCAACCCTTTTTCCCTCAACCCATGCAGGGCCAGCAGTTTATGCAATCTCAGGTTCAACAAGCTCCCCAGCAGCACCCTCAAATGCATCCTCCCTTGCAACAAGGTCTTCAGCCCCCACAGAGCCACCCACAGCATTATCCACAAAATGCAGGACAATTGAATGCTGCTCAGCAGGCAGGGGGTCGGCCTCCTTTAACCCAGAACCCAGGGTTTGTACAACAGCCCTTTCAGCAGCCGCAGGGTAGACCTTTCTTTCCACCACATGGTCAGTCTATGCGTGCATCAACCAAAGGATCGCAGGCAGCATCAATCCAAGGCTCGGTGCCTAATCAAACTTACATGCAGAGGCCTGGTTATCGAGCAAATTTACCTCATCAGCAGCGTCCACCATTGCATCAATCTGCAGGGCCTCGTCCCAATAGCCAACAAGCAGGTTTGTCTGGTTCAATTCCCTCACAATCTACCAGAACTACCCAAAATGCTGCAACTTCTGGTGCATCTAAGCTGGTTCCTATGTCAGAGAAACCTCCAGAAAGTGTACCAGCAGATAAAATGTTGAAAAACGTATTACTACAAGAAAAACAAGGCCAACAACCTCCAAAAGACGTACAATCAAATGAGACGAATGATATATCAGGGCAAAAAAGCGTTGGAGAAACTATAAAGGCTGAAAAGTTACAGCCTGATAATAAATCTTATCCTGTCAAGCAGGAACTGGCAAACGAAAAGTTGGACCAGAAAAACATGCCTCCAACAGAAGCAGGTTTTGTAACAGGAACTATTAAATCAGAGGTGTCTGATTCTCCTCAACAGCAAATATCCGCAAAAGATTTGCACAAGCAGAAGCAGGAAGGGAATTCACAACAGCCAACACCCCAGAAGAAAGTGTTGGAAGATATCTCCCAAAAATCAGAGGGCGGTTCAGATAGAAGTTTGCCAGGAGCCTCTGACAGAATTGCGCAAGAACCAGCTGGGCAATCTGTAGAAGCAAGCCTAGAACAAACCTCCCTTCGTCAAGATGGGATTTCACAGCAGCATACAGGTCAAGTGCAAGAAGGGACTTTCCATCAGAATGTTCCATATAAAGTTCAGGAAGCACGCCGTGGAGCAGATGAAAAAAAGCAATCTGCACGTAACTCCCAGGACACACACCAATGGCAGGAGGGGAATGCTCCACAGAAATCCTCACAAGGACAAGATAGGAGCTTGCAACTGTCTCTCCGTCAAGGGCCAGTTGAAGGTCTGGACAGGAACTTACTTCATTCTTCTCGTCCAGGGCCAAATCAAGGACAAAATAGGAACTTATTTCAACCTTCTCGTCAAGGCCCAGATCAAGGACATGACAAGAGCGTACTTCACCCTCCTCGTCAAGGACCAGTTCAAGGGCAGGACAGAAACTTAACTCCTCCTCGGCAAGGACCAGTTCAAGGACAAGACAGAAACTTATTACAGCCTCAACGTCAGGGTCCAAACCAATTGCAGAGTAGGAATTCACAACAACACATTTATCAAGGTCCTATTCCAGGTCAGGAAAGGAACATGCAGCAGTCCTTTCACCCAGGATCAATGCAAGGACAAGACAGAACCCTGCAGCAACCCCAGCAACAAGATCGGGATGGGCAGCAGGTTCCTCTACAAGCACAAGTTCAAGGATATGAAAGGTTTCACCAGCCGCGTCAAGGGCAACTACAAGGACAACAGTTGCCTTATCTTGGACAGCCTGAAGGGCATGACAGAAATTTTCAGCAATTGCCATATCCAGGGCAGTCACATGATATCCCAGAGCAATTTCAGCTCTCTTCTACAAAGCAAGCAGGAATACCTCCAATGTCTTCAATGCCCCAATTTCAACCGACTGTTTCTTCGAGTATGCCATCTCTTGCAAGAGGACATGGTCAGATAGCACCTCAACCAAAAAGTTTTGATTTGCTTTCCCCTGCCCATTTGCATGGTTCGGGTCCTAGATCCTCACAAGGAGAGTCAATGCTGGGGTTGCCATCAAGCCTAAATTTACCCTCAAGCATGCCTCATCACATGAGCTCTTTTGAAGGTCCAAGAGGTTTTATGGAGAGGGGCTTGCAATTTGGTCAAACATTGCAGCAGTCCACAATTTCCAAACCAATGGACCACACAGACATTTTGGGAAATAAGAGGCCTGAAAATTTTGACAATAAGCAAATTGAACAACAACATTTAATGGGACCTCGATTCCCGATGGTACATTCCTCTGGTTTCCAGCCGCATGTTACCAAAACAAATGGTGGAACAAACAAGGGGCATATTGAAGGAATGCATGCTCCTTCATTTCTGCCAATAGTAGGTGAAGAAGGTGGCTTCCAGACTATGCATCAAGAATCTAGCAGACAAGCTGCAGACAGGAAGGAATTTCAAGAGAATTCAAGAAAATATAAACCTGGACAGTTTGATGGTCAGTTACCTTCAAATGCTGATGAGCTATTTCCTTCAGCACGCCATCAGAAGAGTTACCCAACACCCACATCGAAGTTTGATCAAATTACTCCTACATCAAGGTCTCTTGAAATGGGTTCCCATGGTTTCTTTCCTGATGCCAACTCGAAGTATCCATTTAATTCAGCTGGAATTCCTGCTGGTGGTCCTTCAAAGTTTTTTCCTCCATACCAGCCACTTGGCTCATTTCCATCAGGCACTGGAGGGCCATCGATGTTTTCATCAGAAGTTGGAGATGGATCAAGGCTTCCTGGAATACATGAAGATATGATGGGAAGGAGACCTGAGGCATCTGGAGTAAAGCCCGATTTTATGGGATCAAGGTTGGAATTTGGCCGTAATCGACTGGATCCTTTGGCTCCACCAAGAAGTCCAGGGAAAGAGTACATGGGCCCATCATCAGGTAGGGCAAATATTGGTCCAACAGGTGGTCCAATGGGCGGTCCAGTGGGTGGTCCAACGGCAGGTTTTGGATCTGGAGTTGGAGGACCTTCTTTCCTTTCACACCCTATAGAGGATTTTAGTCGAAATCCACTTGGTTTTGATGAACAAAGAAATAAATCTTTTGGCTTTCATTCTAGTGCATTGCATAATACCTTCCAGCCCGGACAGCATCCAATGGGTGTTGGAAACAGGATGCCGCCGTTTCATTCCTCTGGTCCAGCACCAGGTGGACCTGGACCATTAGCCAATCACATGATGATTGGTGAGCCGGGTGCAAATTTTGGGGCCAGCGTCCCTATGCAAGGCTTTCCTGGTGAAGGTGGATTTCACCAAATGGTAATCATTTGAATTTGTCATGATTCATTTCTGTTATTTTTTGGAGAATACTGTTATTTGTCTGCTGGGTTTTGTATTGTAAGGTTTTCATTACAATGTTGGTTTAATTGTGGTGATAATAAGCAGGGACAAATGCCCAATGATATTGAGCCAATGGATTCTGGACGGAAGAGGAAACCAGGAAGCACTGGGTGGTGTCGAATATGTCAAGTTGACTGCTATACTGTTGAAGGACTAGAACAACATTCACAAACACGAGAGCACCAGAAGACAGCTATGGATATGGTTTTGAGTATAAAGCAGGATAATGCTAAGAAGCAAAAACAGTAAGGACAAATCTGTTTATCTAATATTAATATGTATCTGGTGTATATTTTTCTATTTCAAGATCAAGATGTTTGCAACATTTGAAAATAATAAACCTATTTTTAGCCTATATTTTTCTTTCATTCTGCATTCAAGTACTGCTTTTGTGTATGCATTAGATGCATTTATTATTTTTATTATAAAATTATTGCGTCTTATTGATTTGTGATTTACAAGATTAACAATTTAATTTAGAGCACTGGACTAAAAATAATTAAGCTCACAAGAGCTGGATATATGATTCCTTGACAGATGACTTGAGTTTATTTATTTTCTCAAATCAATTCATTTCCCAAAGTCAGTTCATTTAAGCTGGATACTAAAATTGAATTTGGTATATTGTAATTTTGTTAATAAAATAACAAACAATTTTTTAAATAAAAGAAATTCATAATGTACATATAACATTAGAGTATATAACATAGAAATAGTAACTATAAATTAAGATTCATTTTACCATACAAATTAAAATAATGATTCTGTAACCATATTTAAATTTAGTTAAGAAGCACATAAAAACTTAGAACTTACAATATAACAAGATTCTTAACCATGGATATTATTAACTTGTAAATAGACTTTGTTATAATGCCATGGGCCAATACCATGGTTTATCATTACCACATGCCCAAAAACAATAATTCATTTCACATTCAAAATATTTTTTCCGAGTGAATATCCAAGCAGATCCACCCTAAGAGATCATATCCTGTTGGCTTATTAGCATAGCCTAACCCCATGGTTTCGAGGAGATTTGACCCTGTGACCTCTCATTAGCGAGGTGCTTTAACGACAGGAACTTGGCCAATTGAGCTAACTCTTAGGGCTTAATATTTTATAAACATTTTATTTTAATTAATTTAACAATTTTTAATTAAATCTAAGAGAAAAATATTATAACTACTTTTGAGATATATTCGATAGAGATTAAATCAAGGTTTTAATAAAATTAAAAATGAGAATACTTTTATATATAGAGATTTGATTCCTCTCAGCATTGGGTAGATCCGGAGTCAAGATGGATCTATTCTGGTATATCATAGACATTCGATTCATGATGTTTGGAGTTTGGACATCCCTTACATTAGTTTTGAGTCGTCTCTTGTTGGCTCTAGGTAGGATTTGTTAGAGTTGTTGCCTTTAGGATATTAAGTTGGAGGATCATGTCGTCTTCAAATGTCCCATTTATCTTGTGATTAAGGAGAGGTTCTACTTCTTATGTCCCTCTTTACATCATTGTTGTTTCTTTGATTAAAGATGCTCCCTTCTATTCATGAAGAGATTCTCATGTGCATCTATCATAGTCCCCCATGCAATGCTCCTTGTTAGGAAGAGATCGCTGACTAATTGATCCAGTATATGAGTAGATCAATGAAATCTGGAGGTCTTCTTGATCTCCCTTGATACAAGATCAATTAAACTTCAGATCTCTTCTAGTCCCTTCACAACCTTAACAGGGCATCCTAACTCTTTGAGACCTAGAGGAAATCCTTTCCTAGATCTTAGGGTAGACCTTCTCAGATTGACATAGAGTGAGAGAGATTTTCTGTGAACATGGTTCTACTTTCGATGCTCTATGGAGCAACAATTCATCCATTAGGGGATTCCTTGCCCATCCTAGCCTTGATATAAATGATGGGCCTTCTCAATCTAGGGCCTCCCCAAGAACCCATCAAGGGTTATAGAGCCAGTCCACCTTGTCTCTAGTCTATGGTTCATCCATTTGGAGAACGCAGCCCCCCAACCCCCCCCAAAAAAAAACAACCCAGCTTTGATAACGGTGATAGAGTTGCCCCCTTGACTTTAGGCTCTTTTCAGACAACCTTTTTTTCAAGTTTCATCCATTTAGAGCACTTCTCCCCTAAACCCAAAAGAAAGAATAAGAAAAAATGTTGATTGATGGGAGTAATGGGTTTCAGTGTTCTAGAGTGTGTTCTAGGGTTGCTGCTAGGAACCCTCCTAGGGTTATAGAGCCAGGCCCTTGCTAGTCCTGGGTTCTCTCCATACTACCTTTTTTGATGATGTATCAGCCCCTTGATGGTGATTGAGGACTCGTGGAGACTTCTTCCCTAAGTTGTAGGAAATGTATAGGCCGCCCATGTATTGGTAGTGCGAATTTGCTGAAATAGGGACAAAACTTATCAGAAACTCCTTGAACCGTATACCGTGTGGAGTTATGCTTTTGGAAATGCCATATGATATGACTCAGTAAGTTTTTGAGGCATTTCAATGCATTTTAAGTTCTGCAGCTTCACTCAAGTGCCCATGAGGGTTTGTGGGACTCAAAGGAAGTCCAAAAGGCCCTAATTTATGAAAAATGGGAACATTAATTGAAAAATGACATTCTTTTCTTTAGCGCAGTGCTATGAATAAATACCAAATGCCAAGAATAGTAAGTAAACCACTTTTGCTGCCAGATCCTGCAAAAATAGGAGATTACTGCAGCCCCTCGCCAAATCCTGCAAAAACATAGTCTAGTGATGTTCTCTTCTCAGGCTCAATGCACTTTCCTTGTTCCACGTTTCTGGAATACAATCTGTTTTATGCAGATGAAACCGTGCCCTATCAGTTTTCTAGTTCATATTATGATTAGCTAGATAATTATTTAATTTGATACATATTATTTAGAGTTACAAGGATTGACTCATGGTTTGATCGTGAAATTGTCAGAACCTCTTGCATCAATTGTTGCCATGTAAATATATGCTATGAAAAAGTACTGAACAGCAAGTGCTCAGTGATATTACTGTTCTTATAGTATCTGTTTGTATAAGTTATGTAGATTCCAAGGTCTGACTTTTGTTTGTGCATGCTATTTTGTAGTTCTACAGAAGATCCGACTTCTCAAGAAAATGGGAACAAGACAAAAAGGTCTGGCTTTGAAGGGCGTGGAAATAGACGTTAGTAGGTGAGGGGATTCACTGTCACTCTATACAACCCTCAAGACAAAGGACAACTTTCATTGTTTTAAGTTATTGCAGTCACTTGTTAGAATTGAGAGGCAGGGATATTTTGCGATATTGATCGAGTAAGAGAGACTTCTGCTGGAAGTGTGGTTCTGATCTTGTGCAAAGTTGACAAATGTCAGCTATCTCTTTCAAAGGGCTGCCGCTTGTTCATCTACACCAAGATTGATCTGAGTTGCTGTTACGAGCTTCTTTGAGGATCTGAGCATTGTGAGTTCTTTAGCCCGTGCAACAAAAACTTTTGGTTAAATTGTACTCTTGCTTTTTAGTGTTTGTCTTGGATGATAAATAGGCTGGTAGAAGATTCAGAAGTTGAACATTAATCATGATAGATCACAATATTGAGTTTATTAGTTTAGAGGTTTTGTTAGTTATTTTGGCAGTGAATGACATTTGAAGTTTTTCACGCATGATGACATTTGAAGTTTTTCACACGTACAATTTTGTTTCTTCAAGTACCTTCTTTCTTTGAAATATATATTACATTTTTAAAGAAATACATTCGCTCTTTGTTTGATCATGCTTATGTGTGCACGGAGGGGCATGCATCTGAATTATTGCAATTTCTACAGCTAGACATTTAGTTATTTGAATTTCTGTTATGACTTTGCTCAATGTCTATTCTCTCCTAGATTATTCTAATGATTTGCCCAATAGTGAATATTGATGTTTATAACTACGTTGCATGAAATCCCATCTGCAAGTTCTACTGCAGAGGAGTTCTTATGCTTGGAACTTTATTAGTGGATAAATGAGAATAAGAGTTACATTTGATTATTAATTTGTGACTGTGTAGCATTTAATTACTGGTTAACAACTTTGCATTTACCGTAAACACCATTTGTGGGAAATGCATGCTGATATCTTGTAGGATAAAGTTATTTGTTTTATTTTAATTTTAATTTCGTGCAGGATTCAGAGCGTAGTTACTTTGTGTTTAGTGTCATTCTGGAAAATATAGTTACTTTCTGTCATTGTTATCTTTTAAGCATGCCATGATGCTGTAGATGATTGTTATGGACCATGGTGTGATGGTCCGTGCAGGCATATATTTTAATGTTTTTGGGAAATGTAAATTCTAAGGTGATAGCATGATTAACTTATTTGTAGTTGCAATTAAATACACTCAAGGTTTGAAGTATTCCTGAAACTATCTAGAGTAATGAAATACTTGTGTTAGTTGTTTGGAAAAGTTAACCTTATATTAGCTCTGTTTTTATCTTGGTCTGCATTTTCTTATAGGAATGTAACCATGTATAGTTGGGTTTCAAGTTTGCTTAGTTGGTTAATAAGTATTGATGTTCCTAGAGTTTTCATGTGAATGATTTCCATAAAGTTTTTTAATGATTTATTTTACATATTCGTATCACTGAAAAATTCAGGCAGTGTTTGCAGTGAGCAGCTCAGCTGGGTATTTTTTCATAGGTTATTTTCTGAATTAGCGGTGATACACCTTTTTCTTTTCTTTAACATGTTGGGGAAACCACCGGGCAATTTCCCTTATTCTGAACATGGTACCCATGGTAAATCCTAGATTCATCAGGGCACAAGGGCAGACCATGACAATGACATGACTCAAAGCCATTACAGTGATATACTCAGTATGAGCTCAACATGCAACCTTATGGGAATTGAACTTGGGATGGAGTATAACACTCCATCCCATGACTACTCGGGCTAGACCTTGACAATGATACACCAAGTTATTACATATGAAAACTGGTGATTTCACTGATTTTCAGGAGTTGCTGTATCTGTTTTGTTTGACGTTCTTAGTAATTGATCGTGTTTAGTGTACACACAGAAGCAAGTGTTAATTCTGTGGAGACCCCAGCACACCTCAACATATAGTGAAAAGGTATGATAGGGATGTCCTGTCTGGTCATCTGTATGAAGCAATGTTATGTTTATTGTCTTTGTGAATTTATGGACAGGGTGATAGTTTCCATTGAATTGCATTGTTTACTAAAATTATTATGATGTTTTGAATGTATGACAACAATTTCAAAAGATGAAATTGTTGTGATAATTATCACTGATATTATCAGCTTGGGGAATTACAGGATATCACAGTTAAGTGTAACACTGGCATGAAGAGCTATAGTGGCTGCAAGGCCTTGTGTGCCTGCATGGCAGAACTGACCGACAGGCATACAGGGCCTGCAAGGTATGAAGTTAAGCCTCCTTTTGTTTTGTTAATTTTGCTGGTGAGGAGCATAAATTTCTGCCTGTTATATGACAACACAAATTTATGCTCAGTAATACCTGGGTCCTGTTTGTTGGTCATAGGCTGTTCATCAGCATGGATGCAGATGGATTTTCTCTTCAAAGTTCCATCGAAGAGGGATACCCCATAAATCCCTACTATTACCATGTTGTATAGGGCTCCCTTAGCAACCACAAGCTTTGTGGTGCTTTAGTCGAAGTTAAAATTGAATTGAGGAGTTGTGTTTAACTGAAACATGACTTCTGAAATTGTGTCCCATTCTGAGAAAGTGAACATGTGTTAGATGCGAGTAAGTGTATGGGCAACATTGATGATACCATGCAGTTCTCATGGATTAGAGATGATTGGATTATGGAGTTAGAGTTGATTGTAGGATTTTCGATATAGATCAGACACATCAACAGTGATGCAAAATGGATGGACTTGAATCAAGAAAGAGGTCCCTGACACAGAATAAATGGTGGCAGTCTAGAACCTTTATATTTGAGACTAAGTGGATGGCTGTTTAATGTTTACAAGGGTACATTCAGTGTAGATAAATGTTTACAAATACATCTAGTTTATTCTTAATATGTTCTATGCATTGGAATCAGGCATTAAAACCACAAGAAATAGGTTATGCCACGTGGGGAAGCAGGTATAATTTTTGGAAGCATGACTGTTTTGGAAACAAAACTTTTGAAATTTTAGTAAAAGTGAAAATGACATCTATATGGCAAGAATTATCAGAGGGAAGACAATATAAGCTTAGAAGTGTCCCTGTTGTATAAAGACCAACATTGTTGGTTGGATACCCAAGAAAAAAGAGGAGAGAGTTCTACTACAATTTTAGAGGAAATTATGTTAACCTTGTATCTCATACTGGATAGGGCATCAGAAAATGAAATGTTTATCCATATTGTTCTCCTATAGGAATAGAGTTGACAAACCTTGTCCACTTGTGTAATATCATGTTCAACTTTCACTTGAGTCAATTATAACCAACTTGGAACTAGCCGTGAGGTATTGAGATGTATAGGTTGATTTGATAACGAGGTCCTTCTTATCTCCTTGAAGTGCTCTACATAGAAAGCCATCTTGGGTTCTGAGATGCGTCTACTTAGGTTTCCTGAAGATATTGTCAATAAATGTCCTACATAATTATCTTGCTCCACTCTTGCGAGTTTGGTAGGAGATGTTGAGGGGGTCCTTAGTGAGTAGTACATGAATGGGTGGAGCAAACCATCAACTAAGATGCCCACTGTTTGTAACAATGTCTTAGTAGTCAGAATCCAACTCAGAATTGATCAATGGTTAGAATGGACTAGGTTTGGAATTTGTTGATGGCTTGGCTTACTAAAAATACAAACCATCAATGAATGGGTGGAGCAAACCATCAACTAAGATGCCCACTGTTTGTAACAACATCTTAGTAGTCAGAATCCAACTCAGAAATGATCAGTGGTTAAAATGGACTAGGTTTGGAATTCGTTGATGGCTTGGCTTACTAAAAATACATATATTAAAATTTTAATGCAAAGATATATATAATCATGTATATTCATGTAAGTCTAGTAAATATAGTAAAATGACATTGATTGCAATCCACATCTGAATCAAAACACATAAACAACTAGCCTGTGAATAGCATCTAGATTCCAAAAGCATGCTTCAAGCTACTAGCTTGCTACATATCAATGATCATTGATCATCATGGTCAACCATTAAACTTGTGACCATTGTTAGAATTGGGATCCTCAATTTCAATTGCAGGACCATCCTCTGGCTTAACTTGTCGATCTCCTTAAGGACATTTACAATAGCATTACTTGTAGTAGCATGACTAGTGCTTGTCATGCGTGTGTTACCAGTGGAACATCATCCAAATAAAAACACCTTATTAGCATCAAACTTTGTTGGGAGAGTCTCCTCTACCAATTTTAAGGATGGATCAATATCATCTAAGGCAATGGGACTTGTGTCATGTTTTTTGTTAAGTAATTGGTAGTGCCTTGATAGAAGTTGTATTGCATAAAGAGGAGATTATTTAACTATTGTTGTTCCAGAATGTTTTCCTTGTTCGTGTGATTTCGTTCAAAAATAGTCATAGATCAATTGCATTCACACCTAGAGAAGCTTTAGGGTTACAAAAATAGTCGCAGTAGTGTTATGATAAATGATTAAATCCCGACGATTAGGGAAAAATTTTAGTTAATTCAACTGATTACATTGTAACTGCGTAAAATTCAGGTATTTAAAAAATAAAAATAAAACTACTTTGGAATTGATTTCATGGTCTGTGATCTTTGCTAGGTTTTTGCCAGAGTTACTGGTATCTCTATTGAAACACCAGTCTGTTAGTTTATTTCTAGCTGCTTCCAGATGCATGTATAAGTTGATGGAATTGTTTGTTCCATATGTTATCAATGATCTTAAAACAGGTCCATACTTCGCTGCTTTATCCTTGTATGTTGCATTTATCTGCACTTTTGCCTAATCCAGAGCATAATCAATGCAACCCGTGGCCAATTTTTTCCCATACACCAGCTGTAATGAATTCTCAGAAACATTCTTTTTTCCCAAACTTTTGCTATTTTTGGGTAATAAAAATGATGCAAAATACACCAAAAAGAATGTTTCTAAGAACTCATTTAGGAAAAATAGTAAATGTTTGGGAAAAAAGAATGTTAGAAACAAAAGAATAGCAAATAACAAAAGTCAGACCTTAGAAACATTTGCTATTTTTATTAAAGATTGCATTGTGAGAGTCCGTTGCAAACGCCTGATGAGCTTCCTGCCCTTGATGTTTTTCCTCATTAGGGTCAATATTTATGTGTGGTTGTGGATGATCTCTAATTTTCTTGATCCAATCCTGTTTGCATATATCTTCAAGCATGCGCTCTATGCAATGTGCAGCATCTGGGGTCCAAATTATGGCTTGGTGTTTATTCTCCAACATTTTACCAGTAAGGACAATAGTTAGAGGCATTATTTAAGATGATCTATAAGAATTTTTTCCAAGCCCACAAAAACCTTGTACCCAAAAAATGAAGTAACAAGCTTGTATCTTTCACAGTATCATATGCACACTAATTTGGAAAACATGGTTCCATGTGGACAGAAGACAAGGAAATTTATTATTCTACGGTTCTTTCTAGCACTCCCTATCTTGCGTGATCGTATATCCCATTTTGCTACGTCATTGTTTAAAACCTTTTAAATATCCATCTATAGACCTGATTTCTATATTTTAGTTTTGAAATAGAGATCCCCTCAGGTAGTGCATAGTGATTGGGCAACATTGAAGGGAATATTTGCGTTATACCACACCATCTTGCAATCCAGTAAAAAACAGATTCTTTATAATATTATATTGTAGAAACTGCACGTAGAAACACTGGAAGGAGTAGAGGTGTATGAAAACAACTTTGAATGTTCATTCTTCTTTGATACTACTTTTCATGAATGGAAGAAACATACAGGAAGGGGCCCCCTAACATTGACAGAAGGGCTAGAGCAAGAGTCTTTAACACTAGAGTTTGTTTGGTCCCATGGCAAGCTATCTTTCTATCTCTTTCTGTCTAACCCCGTCTTCTATAAGTTCCTCGACCTTGTTTTGCATTTCGAATCCAATGGGTCTAATTCCTTTAGCGTGGCATGAGACAGCTTGGCCTTTTTGGCATGAGACCTACGAGTGGTCCCTTCATGTGTTTCTTGCTATGTTTGTAACTCATTATCAGCATCAAATGGGCCCATGTAGGGTCTTTGATTTTGGGGGCCATAGTAAATATAATAACCTGCATATCTTATATCTTTCTTTTTCAGCAAAAGAAATTCAAATGCAATTTCATGAGAAAAGATCAGATTTAACAGATTCTTGATTGGTATTAATGGGCATAAAAATATGGTCAAGGACCCCTACAAGATTGTGTGTGGGCTATAGCCTACTAATTTAGATGTCAAATCCTCTAGGAACAAATCCAGGAGAAATGCCAAACAAGCTCCAAGATCACTTGGAATTGCATTCTTCGATGCAGATCCATAAACAATAAAGGGGTTGCTCTATATAAATGCATTATAAGTTTTAGGGGCAGGAAAGGATGAATTAGACTTTATTATTATTATTCTTATTTTTATTTGCATTGAAAACCCTTGCCACCTTTTTTGGACTGGCTTGGTTTGAACCTGGTCCTTGAACTGGTTTGAGAGGGCTGTTTAGAGGGAGAGGAGGTGCAACCACATGAATTGGGTCGTTGTGGTTTGGCTAGGATACAATGAACCGGACTTGAAAAAATTACATAAAATAATTAATTTTTAATGAAAAATTATTTTTAAGATTTCAAACCATTATTACAAAGCGTTAGAGACAAAATATATAAAGTTTGCTTCTCTATATAGTATATACTGTGTAAATGTGAATATATCATCAAAATGGCACTGAGTGCAATACATTATCACAAAATACATATCACATGCATAATAACATCCTTGATTGTCACAAAATAGATCTGAAATTGCAGCAAGTATATGTCATACAATTCAAACTTCAAATATGAATGCAAACATAACTTACTATTGGGTTTGGATATGTACATAAATTTTTGCAAAATATAATGGAAAATCATTCAGCTCTGTTTGTAAGGAGAGGGGAAAGGAGAAAGGAAAAGGGAACAAGGAAAGGAACAAGGGAAAGGGAAAGGGGGGAAAGGAGAAAGGAAAAGGGAATAAGGAAAGGAACAAGGGAAAGGGAAAGGGGAGATGGATAGGGATAAGGGAAAAGACTTCAAGTGCCTAGTGCTCCTTTTAGGTAGGTACCTCTCCCTTCGGGGATTGGGGTGGGTGGGTAAGTCTTTTCCTATTCCTATCCATCTCCCCTTTCCCTTTCCCTTGTTCCTTTCCTTATTCCCTTTTCCTTTCTCCTTTACCCTCTCCTTTTGGAAAAGTTTAGAGTTCAATTTTGGAGTGGTTGGTGATGAGTGGTACCAGTCAGTTCGTGCTGGTTTGTAATGGGTCGATGCCCAGGGCTATCTCACTGGCCAGTTTGACTGGTTACTGTTTCAGACCGGCCAGTTTTTAAAACTATGGTAAAATTAACAGACCTGGCAGTTCTTAAAACTATGGTAAAATCAACAAACCGACAATTGATGTGTTGGGAGGAACTGCTTGAGGCAGTGGCAATGGCCTCCAATTAGCGGTATGAAAGTTAAGGGTACGGCAGTGGCAATGGCCTCCAATTAGCGGTATGAAAGTTAAGGGTACGGCAGTGGCAATGGCCTCCAATTAGTGGTATGAAAGTTGTAATTGCTTTTGATAGCTGTCAGTGATATGAATTAGAAATTACTTAGTACAAGTGGCCTCACCAAATGAAGCTATCATTCACATACCACGAGACTGGCTTTATGATATGGGTGTATTTTATATTAGCTGCCAAACAAAGATCTGAAACTGCAGCAAGTATATGTCATACAATTTAAACTTCAAATATGAATGCAAAGATAACTTACTATTGGGTTTGGATATGTACATAAATTGTTGCAAAATATTATGGAAAATCATCCAGCTCTGATTGTAATTTTGGAGAAGTTTAGAGTTCAATTTTGTAGTGGTTGGTGATGAGTGGTACCAGTCAGTTTGGGCTGGTTTGTAATGGGTAGATGCCCAGGGCTATCTCACAGGCCAGTTTGACTGGTTACTGTTTCAGACCGGCCACTTTTTAAAACTATGGTAAAATTAACAGACCTGCCGGTTTTTAAAACTATGGTAAAATCAACAAACCGACAATTGATGTGTTGGGAGGAACTGCTTGAGGCAGTGGCAATGGCCTCCAATTAGCGGTATGAAAGTTAAGAGTACTGATCTCTACCAATGGTCAAGTAAGTGAACCTGTTGGTTTTAAAACTATGGTAAAATCAACAAACCAATAATTGATCTGGTGGGAGGAACTTCTCGAGGCAGTGGCAAAGACCTCCAATTAGCGGTATGAAAGGTAAGAGTACTGATCTCTACCAATGGTCGAATAAGTGAAGTTGTGGATCAGATTAAGTGGTGAAACCAGTGCAAAAAATTCGTTGACCCAGAAAGGATGATCTGCAAGCTTTGTCTCTGGATGATGTGTTGGGTAATAGTGCTTTTGCATCAGATGATGTGTTGGAGCTAGATAACCTAACCTCTATCTGTTCTGCCTGAATACTGACATGTGGTTCCCAGGCTTTGGAATTGTAGAAAACAGTGGGCCTGGTAGTGCTGTCAAGAAGTTCCGTTTTGGATGGAATGTCCTGAAACAAAGTGTTGAAGAACATGTTTGGAGCAGTATACACTGTTTTCTTTTATATTTGAAATATTTTGGGTTTAATTTTTTGAGATGCCTCTGAAGAAATTATAAATAATAATTTGACAGTTATGTAGTTTAAAACACAAAATATAGGCAACATTCTTGCTTGCATTTTGAATTTGCATTCTTTCTACGCTGCCTACTGCTCTGTATCCTTATCTCTGACATAATTCGAAAACTTTAAACATTATTTACCGGGACCGGAACTAGAGGTGATATATCCCAGTTATTCAAGAGCTATAAGTAAAATAGATGCTCAGGGCAGGCTTCAGCAACCCAATTGGGTAAATGTGATTTCCTAGTTGCATGGATGCCATATACTCCTAATAAAGTATACTATAAAATGAAATTGCAAATATAGAAGTTTATTGTTTGGTTAGAAATAGAACATTGGTTTCTAATATCACAGATGTAGTATACATGCAAAACTGTCAACTTTGAGAAGTTTTTAATCACTCTTTAGGATTTTTTGACTCACTGCATGAACATTCAATCAGTCTCTATCGTTAAGAATAATCATGATTTTATTGTAGAGGAGATGTATACATACCTTCCTAGGATTTGAAATATTATCCATCGTTGGATAATATATGACTCTTTAAAATTTCCATATTTTTCATCCCTATTATCACTTAAATCCATTTTCCGTTTGTCAGAAGACCTGTATAGTGTTTGCAGGCATTTGCAATTGAAAACTTTAGTTTGAGAGAATATTTGCATGGTCACATATATACCCTATGAGATTTTACATGAAAGTGTGAAATAGTGTGCAGCAACTGAGCTGGGTTAACCTAAGTTCTTCTTGTGTCTGTGCCAATCTTTGGTAAGCTGTGTGCTTTTGTAGTGTTACTAGAAGGTGGCAGATAGCTAAGAGATACCCATGTCATGTCCTAGGTATTTCCTTAGAATTTTTTGATTGTAAGTTGCCGCGATAAATAAATAATTTGTTTACCTATATAGGTCTCTCTCTTCTTTTAGTTAGTCATTTAATAGGTCAAGTAATGACAACATGGTCTTTAAAAATAGCTAGGATGTCTAGCTCCACAAACATGTTGGAAATAGTAAATACTGAGAAGGGGGGGGGAAGGTGAATCATTATTTCTTTTCAATTGTTATTTTACCAATAAGATCACTTATAATTAGAACACAAAATGATCAATAAGAATAAATACTTTTATTAATTAGGAATAACAAGGACTTCGATCCTTTTCTTTACAATAAATCAAGTACATTATAGTGTAGGGCTCCAACCCTAGATGAAGACACAAATCTCCAGTCCACCAGGCTCCAACCCTATCTTCCAAGGCTCCAACCTTGTCACTATGAGGCACCAACCTCTAGGGCTCCAACCCTATCTCTGGTATAGGCGCCAACTTGGTCTTCTTAGTACAACTTCAATTCGTCAAGATAAGCTTAATGATTCTTCAAGGCTCCCAATATCTTTTGCAACAAGCCTTGACAATATCTTCACCCTTAGCAGTGCCCTCAATCAATCTCCAAGGCACTTAGCTCATCAATGACAACTTTGTCTTCTCATGAAGGTGTCTCCACAACTCTTCATGTTACCCAAATGCAATTCTCCAAGGTCAACTCATGATGACTTCAGCGCATCATGGTCTCCAATAGTGTCTTCAATAGGCTTCTTGATGATTCTCCAAGGTATGCTCAAGATCAACTCCAATTGCTCTTTAAGATTTACGAGATAACAAGATCAACTTTGATTATGCTTCCAATTCCTTCTAATAGATCTTCAATGTCAGCTCTAAGATCTTCAATAAGTTGTCCAAGTTTTGCACCGAACAAATATTCAAGTACTTCAAGATCAACGTCTACACTGCTTCCCAACAAGATGTCTTCAAGTCTAGAGTGTCTGTCCAAAATTGCTACTAGTCTGCTCCAATAGTTTGAACTTTGAAGGCATTTGCAATTAAAAACTTCAATTTGAGAGAATATTTGCATTGTCACAGATAAATCCTAATGAGATTTTACATGAAAATGTGAAATAATGTGCAGCAACCTAGCTGGGTTAACCTATGTTCTTCTTGTGTCTGTGCAAATCTTCGGTAAGATGTGTGCTTTTGTAGTGTTACTTGTAAATATGATTTAACAAGTTATTATAAGATTACTTCTTAAAATATCGAAGCAGTTACTAAAGCAACCTTCACCCATTAAAATACATTTGTGAAAATAGAAACTGAGCAAGAAAGAATAATGCAAATGCATGACACCATTATTTTTGGAGAAACGTCCCCGAAAAAACCCAATGCAAGAAAATAGGTGCAACAGATCTGAGGGTTTTATTATTAAGCAACAATTATTTTGGATACAACTCTGAATGTCTCATAGACGATTCAGTTATGAAGAAATACTGATAGAGAAAGAAATCAGTGAGTGTACCTCACTCTGTAAGTCTTGACTGATCCAATAGTTGAAATGAAGAAACTCCAGCTCCCTTTGCACTTCCTTTGGTAGTAGTTGGGGGGTAGGTCTGCATGGGGTAAGATCTGGAACTACGTCACCCCTTTTGCGTAATATTTAAGCCCTTTTGGAAAATCGATCCAGCCCTTCCAGCCCTTCCCGGCTCAGATATAGATTTCCCTAGCTGAAATCAGACTTTCTGCTGAAGAACTACGCAGCCTTTGGGTGGGGACTGCGTAGCTCCGCGTCACCCCTTCTGGGTGCCGCGTCACTCACTTTGGGCTTTGCGCAACCTCCTCCTCGTCTTTCTTTGCCTTCCTTGTTTCTGATCTCTGTCTCGGAGAAGATCCTCTTGCCAAAACTGTCTTTGCCTCTCAACTGCAATCAAGAATCACCTAGATCTGATTTTTGTTTTGAGTACTGCTCACTTCAGAAAAATTCGATCTCTAGATCCTCTCGATGTCATTTACAAATGACCCTCAAGTCTTCCTTTATAGCCTTCTCGTTGACAAATCAACAAATTAATGGTCAAGATTAGATCTCCAATCAACAACTAAGATTATATTAGACTTGATCTGCTTTATTTAGAAGATTCACCAACAATTTACATTAATACTGATTAATTATTTTAATTTCCTAAGTTAGACTTAGGGTCCTCATTAAAAATATATATATATATATATATATATATATATATATATATATATTTTATAAAACTGTTTCTGGGTGGAATTTTCCAAAACAATTTTTGTGTTATCTATAATGCATGTGTGTAAGCCTCTCCACAAAGTGCTACCAAAAATCAACACTCTCTCTTAGCGAGGAATGTGCTCTAACAGATATGTCTTGCTGCACACTGCTATGATTCTGAAGCATGTCCCTCTGCGCTGATGATGTCTGACATGTTGCCCATCAATCATTGCGTTGTTGCTGCATTGTACTGCTGTTGACCCTGCCACGATCAACACTGCATCTGTACTGCAACTCTATCTCAAATGCTGCATCTGCTGTTAGCACTGCCACTGCTAACATTGCACTGCAACTCATCTGCTAAGAGAAGCAATTGAAAAACATTCATGAATCTGAACAAGTGTTCAGGATGCATCTCGATGCTGAAACACTGTTTGCTGCTAGTCTATGCGCTATCCCTTTGAGGCACTGCGCTGCTGCAACTATGCTTTGATGTTAGTGCTGCTAACCATTGCATTTGTCGTCTGTGCACTCCTCTGCACCGACTAAAAACTCCTCCAGCCTGTTACTGTTGATCCGAGAGGTGGACTCCTCAAGAATCCTGCCCAACTAAAGTTCTTGCAAACTTACAACTCAATATCGCCCCATCTCCCTCATGGAGATGTGTGGGCACTCATGGCATACTCATCTTTTTCGATCTTTGGAAGCTCCCTCTAACCGATCCTGATCTCTAAGCCCGTGAGCTGCCATGACTGTTAAGAATGTGGAATCTGCTCCTCTTCTCCCCCTCTGCACAGCACTGGACATGCTTATGCATTCCTTCTGGAGTTTGTAGATCTGTTGCCTGGATTTGTTGCTTAGACCTTGGCAAAAGTTTCGTTTTGGAAGTCTTACCTTTCTGTTGACTCACTCAGAGAGAGACATGTCTGGAAATTTCAGCCCCCCTGGCCTGGACTGCGCAATCCCTCTTGAATTCGAATGGCCGCTTGCTGCAGCTCTTTGGCCTTCAACTCAGCGTTGGATCTGCTCTTCTTGTTTCACAATATACGCTCTGATACCATGTGAAAATTCCAAGATCTAGATCTGGAATCCCCACTGCAACAAGCTGAAGTACTCTTGCTTGTAAATTTGGTTTAACAAGTTATTATAAGATACATTTGTGAAAACAGAAACTGAGCAAGAAAGAATAATTAATTTCTCAAAAAAAACTTTTTCTGGGTGAAATTTCCCAAACGAATTTCTGGGTTATCTGTAATGCATGTGTCTAAGCCCCTCAACAAAGTTTGAGACTTAGAGCACATGTGATGCTACCAAAAATTAACATGCTGTGGTAAATAATTAATTTGTTTACCTACATAGGTCTCACTCTTCTTTTAGTTAGTCATTTAATAGGTCAAGTAATTAAACATGGTCGTCTAAAATAGCTAGGATGTCCAGCTCTCTCACAACTAAAAGGCATCTTGATCTGCATTAGTCATGTCCACAAAATTAGGCTAACTGTTTCGAATAGCATGTGACTCGACCAAAAACTTGGAAGACAACCTTTCGCCCATTGACTAGCTCGTACTGCACTGGTTCTTTATGTAAGGGCTGCCTGAAACTTTGCTTCAATCATTCTTAAGCAGGTTAAATGTGAGCTCCAACTTCTGCAGTTAACCAGTGTCCTCTTTCCAGGCACTAGTTTAAAAGCTTAAAAGTTATTATGTATTCTTATTTATAGCTCTATATAGGTTTTCCATATTAGACAGTTTATCCACAACATTTCCTGTTGTCACATGTATAATGTTAAAACCTGAACCGGTTTGTTGGTTGTGTGGCCAAGTGAATTCATTGTATATAGGTTCCGATTAAACTGGTAGTTCAAAAAACCAACATATGCTCCTAGTTTGTTACATCTCAATCATCCATTCAGGGAACCTGATTTTGTTCTTTCCTAGTTGGGATTTTTGTTAACTGCATTATCTTGATCTCCTGTGAGATGGCATCAAAGTTTGTGTTCCAGGCAATCTGGGATGCATTTGATATAAGACTTCTTCAAATTAAAATCCTTCAGATGAAATGTGTTGTAATGCGAAAATGATTTTATCAAGCGGCTTTGTAGTTTAAATGAAACTAGTTTTATGCAAACTAATTAAGCTAAAGGCAACATGCACTGGTAGGCATGTCCATTCTCAGTTCTAAACAGTCGCTGTTTGATTGATAGGCTTTCATACAGACACTGATGGCCAATTTGGGGATTGATGCAACATGTGTCTATCAAATGGACCTGAGCATTAACACCTTGATTCTCTCTATTTTTGCCCATTTACCTGGATAGTATCATGTTGTATGGTATTCCCTATTTGTGGAGCATCCTCTTTAAGCAAGGTATGCCTTACAATTTAACCCTTTTCTGACAGTTGAGAATCACCATGGACAAATATGATTTCTGAAATCTCCTTGATTTTGCTCGTTTGTATTTGCCTGCTGCACATTCATTGCAACAAAGGCCTTTATTTAAGTTTGGAAATGGCATGCCATTTTGTAACTCAAGTGCTTCTAGAGGCATTATCAATTATTTTTATTATAAGCACATTCTGATGCTAAGAATTCTGTAGATCCATTATAGAAAAATGTCTGAATAAACGATTGTGCAAAATGCTTCTTTTTAATGACTGATCAACTATTTCAAACTGCATAGTTGTGTTTTCTTCTGTTGTCCAAACTTCCTTTATCACAATCTCATTGGAATTGTAGCAGACTTTTGAGATACCAAAGATTCATTGTTCTTTGGTGCCCTCTTAGCTGGAGGTGTGTGTGTTGGTCTCCCTAATAGTTGTCAAGTTCTTGAATCATCTTTTAATATTGCAACTCATTGCGAGGTCTATAAAACAATGTTGCTTCGCATACCACCAAATCAAAACTCCTTGCAACTTTGTAAATCCAATAGTATTTACTTGATTCTTTTGGCTTACTCTTTCCTTGTAGTATCTTGGCTTACTCTTTCCTTTGTACCGTTGGATCACTGCAAGTCCATGATTCTAAAACTGAATGATTAATGGCCCCGCCGAATAGAAAATCAAACTGCACTGGTCATCGAACATGTTGACACCAAAATTGGAAACTGGAAAAAACTAGACCAAAAATACATAAATATACAAATTTTGAATATATATATATATATATATATATACACACGAGTCCAAACCATTATACAAAAATATGCCAAAGTTTCTCAAATATATCGAGTTCCAAAAAACCATGTTGCAACAAATACCTACATGTCATCAAAATCATTCTGAATGTTAACACCAAAATTGGAAACTGGAAAAAACTAGACCAAAAATACATAAATATACAAATTTTGAATATATTTATATATACACACACACACACACACACACACACACGAGTCCAAACCATTATACAAAAATATGCCAAAGTTTTTCAAATATATTGAGTTCCAGAAAACCATGTTGCAACAAATACCTACATGTCATCAAAATCATTCTGAATGTTGGAATCCTCACTAAAATAAGATAGAAAAATACTTAACATGTCAATTTGAGATTTTGTTTGTGTGATGGATACTTTTTTATTAGGGTCATGACAAAGGAGTAACCTCAATCAAAGCCACCAACGTTGAGGTAAATAGAGCGTTTGCTGCTCTTGATTAAATGCTAGTTCCATATGCTCATGCATGACAGAATCCAATGGAAACGTGGCAATCCCAGAATCCTGAAAACTGTTGCTTTGCTGGATTTTGAGTGTGATCTAAAATTCTTCCCTATCCATCATGAAACAATTCATGGTAAAGTTATGAAATTTTCAACTGGTTCTGGTTTGGTTCTGATAACATTGTATGTGTCTACTTCAAAACCAAACAAGCCTATACAAGGGGTTTAAATGAGCTCAATCATGCTTTACATTCTATATATTCAGTGTATTAAACCTCTCCTGTTTTGAATACAAACCTCTCCTGTTTATGAATAGTTGTCCGGATGGAACAGTATATTTGCAACAATGGCCCCTGGATCCTAGTATCTTGTCTAGAAGTTTACAGGGTAAATTAAAAACATGATTAACCTAGAAACTAGTTTGATTGTTGTTGCAATATTCAGAAGCATCTTGATTTTATCTGATATTGATTTTGATATTTTGTTATTGTGAACAGTCTTGTCTTGCATTTCCCATCAGTCAACTGAGCATGCTTCTGTCATTACATAATCACCATAACAGTCACATCTTTTGAAGCTAGAGCCTGGGAACTAGCTTAGAAAACAAAAGTTAATACATAATTCTGTGGCCCAATCATCAAAGGTTTTTGATTGGCAATGAAGCAAGTACTGGAAACTTAATTTCTGGATTAACATGTGATTTTTTTACCTAGGAAAATAATCTGTAATTTTAATAAATTTATCTATATAAAAGAAAATTTCACTATCATATGTCTCAAGGCATTCATAACTAAAGTTGCTGTAACTGTTTGGAGCAACAGCTCTGCATACCTGTTCTATACATCTGTGAGCTATATAAAAGAAAGTAGGTGTTCCTTGATTTGTACCAGTGGATAACTGCAAGTCGATGATTCTAAAACTGAATAATTAATGGCCATGCCGAATAGAAAATCAAACTGGACTGGTCATCGAATGTGTTGACCCCAAAATTGGAAACTGGAAAAAACCAGACCAAAAATACATAAATATACAAATTTTGAAAAGAATACACACACACACACAGATATATATATATATATATATATATATATATATATATATATATATCTGTGTGTGTGTGTGTGTTCAAAACTTTATACAAAAATATGCGTAAGTTTCTCATATATATTGAAGTCCCAAAAAACCATGTTGCAACAAATACCTTCATGTCATCAAAATCATTCTGAATGTTGGAATTTTCACTAAAATAAGATAGAAAATAACTTTAACATGTCAATGTGAGATTTTGTTTGTGTGATGGATACATTTTTATTAGGGTCATGACAAAGGAGTGCCTCAATCAATGCCACCAACATTGAGGTATATAGAGGGTTTGCTGCTCTTGATTAAATGCTAGTTCCATACACTTATACATGACAGAATCCAATGGAAATGTGGCAATCCACCCAATCCCAAAATCATGAAAACTGTTTCTTTGCTTGATTTTTTGTGGGATCTAAAATTCTTCCCTATCCATCTTGAAACAATTCATGGTAAAGTTATGAAATTTTCAACTGGTTCTGGTTTGGTTCTGATAACATTGCTTGTGTCTACGTCAAAACCAAACAAGCCTATACAAGGGGTCTAAAATGAGCTCATTCATGCTTTACATTGTATATAATAATTGTTTTAACTCTCCTGTTTATGAGTAGTCCAGAGGGAATAGTATATTTGCAACAATGGTCCCTGGCTCCTAGCATATTGTCTGGAAGTTTACAGGATAAATAAAAAACATAATTAACCTAGAAAATAGTTTGATCCTTGTTGCAATATTCAGAAGCATCTTGATTTTATCTGATATTGATTTTGGTATTTTGTTATTGGGAACAGTCTTGTCTTGCATCTCCTTTCAGTCAACTGAGCATGCTTCTGTCATAGCATAATTATCATAACACTCACATCTTTGGAAGCTAGAGCCTTGGCAACAAACTTAGAAAACAAAAGTTAATACGTAATTCTGTGGCCAAATCATCAAAGGTTTTTGATTGGCAATGAAGCAAGTACTGAAATGTTAATTTCTGGATTAACATGTGATTTTTTTACCTAGGAAAAGAATCTTTAATTTTAATAAATTTGTTTATATAAAATAAAATTACACTGTCATATGCCTCAAGGCATTCATAACTAAAGTTGTCGTAACCGGTTGGAGCAACAGCTCTGCATACCTGTTCTATACATCTGTGTGAGCTATATCAAAAAAAGTAGCTGTTCCTTTATTTTGAATGACCTTAAAATTTTCAATTTCAAGGCACGGAAACTGTCCTCTATGACAAATCTCCAAGCTGTGCCTTCAAAAACATATGGCTGTTCCATGACTTAGTCTTGAAGAGACATACATATGCAAAATTAAATCTTTCAAAAACCAAATCTGCAATTTGTCCTTTGTCAGGAGAAAGGATATCATAAAATGGTGGATGAGGGAGATGAATTATCTGCCCATCCTGAACGATGGAAATGGTCCAAGCACCGTGCTTTTGCCTCATTGTCTCTTTTGAAAGTCCATCTCCGGCCTTTTTGCTGTTCCTGTATATATGAGATGAAGAAATCGGTGAGATGGCAGCCATATGTTGTATATCATTGAAAGTGGCTGCGAAGTAAAATATTTGAGAGATGCTTGACTTCAAATTCATTGGATAACTTGTGAAGAATCCCCTAAAATTTGAAGTATGGTTATACGATATTTTTGAGCCAACTGGAGGGTTAATTCAAGAGCTATCAGTTTACAATAGCTGTTGGTTTCTTGGACAATGCCAGCTTTGAAAGTTATGCTGTGATTTGGGGTAGATACAAGATTCCTCTCAATTCTCTTTTTGGAGGATTCTTGTGAGAGGAACCATAAGCATGCCCAAGGAATATCTGTATTGGTGACTTCTTCATTCCTTCTCGTTCTTTTTTGTTTCTCCTCAACTTGAGGATAAGTGTTTAGAATACTGATCGATTGAATTGCACTTTTAGGGGTTGGGTCTCTTGTCCTTTGAAAAGCTTCCTGATCCTAGTGAGCCAAATTTAGTGTCAGATTTCTCAACTTCTTGGTGTCCTTGTTTATATTCGAGGACGTGAAGGCTTCTTCAACACACTTCCTTTGCAACTTCTTTCCAGACATCTCTTTGTTTCCTCTCTTTGATCGATAGTTTCCTCTCTTTGTTGGTATGAACTATACCATCCTTGTTGTTTTTTACATTTTTTTTTCTATAAACCTATAAGAAAGGAGTCTTGTTGTTAAATGCCAGCCACATGAATATTTTACTTTTGGAGGGTCATCTTAACTTCCATATGATTCTCCACCAAATCGGGTGCCCCGCCAAATCTTACTTAGCAACGCCTTCATATCCCAATTTGGGAACATAAGTCTTTGAAAGGTTAGGAGACCATAGCAATTGGTCTTACTCATCCCATAATTTGACATTGTTGTCCTAATTCATTTACCTATGAATTACAAAATTCCATAACATCCTCTCCCAATCCCATTTCTTCTTATGTGAGCCTTTTTTGTTGTTGTGAAATTGTAGACCTCTCCCAATTCACAATCTGTCTAAGTGAAAAAACCCTTCGCATTGAAGTTCTTATGTGATCGGAGGAGGTAGTCTGTGTCTTTCCAAAGATCGAGCCCTATCCAGGCTTTATCCTCTCTACTTGTCTTCCATATGAATGAATTAACTTCTTGGAAAGATAATTTCATAGCTTCCCATGTAATTAAGGAATTATGCATCTGTTACCCTCCCATTAGATAGGTATATTGAAAAGATGGGAAATAATCACAGGGTATAAAAATCATATTTTCTTTTTCTTGGTAATAGGTTCTATATGATTTCAAGTTACTTTCCAGCATGGCCCTGATTAAACCTTGGAAAATTATTATTAAAAAGGGAAAGATCCAATTGATAGTCACTTATGTGGAGTTTAAAGAGGTTTGTTTGAAGTCAAAAAAAGATGAAGCACATGCGAGAAAACATGACTATAAATGGTTAAAACGAAAGCGTGGTGGCATAATTGGTGTTGCAACTGTGAGTGGAAGAATGTTTTCACCAATCACTAGAGGATTCACAACTCCAACTATTACTGTAGGTTTGAATGCTTTGACACCCACCTTGGGTACAATTGTCCTTGCCATTGGCACTAGTGGATTTGCTGCAGCTGCAATTGCGGTAGATCCATAATTGTTACTGCATCTTTTGGAACTTTTTAAGCTGACCTTTTTGAGACAATGTGGCAAGGAGAAGATGTGACATAGATGAATATGAATTTCATGATGTTGGAGAAAGTCTTTAACAAGAAAGTCTAGGAGCTGGTATCACGATTTCAGAGAGTCAAATTTGAAATGTCCCAAGGGGATCTCATGGATGTGCTTTTGATGGTAAAGCGTTTAATGGTGCCGAACAATGGGTCCAACCCTCATCGCTATGAAGCACAACATAGAAAGCCATCTTCGAACGTAGCCCACTTTGAGGATCTATCCAAGTGAGTTATACATATTAATTGCAATTATCCTCTTGGATATTTTATTAACCCTCTATTTGGTTTGTAAGAGGTGGCTAGTTGCGTACATGGAATATTTGAATAGAGAGAATATTTTTATTATTAAAAGTTATAGATTGAGCGAAGTTTTGATAAGTTTGGACAACAACACTCCAAGCTACAAACTAGGTTTGCTAAATAACATGGTTCTAGTGATGATAAAAAAAACAAATCCACCACCAGTAGTACTATGCATAAGCAATAAATTTCAATATATCTAGGGGTAATAAGCAAAGATCACGTACTTTACGAAATATGAATGGAAAAATCAGTGGATGAAGCAATGGATAAAGCACATTAGTGAGTGAAACATGTGGTGTAGAAACCTCCTCAATAAATGCAAGTTAGGGTGTATTCTCAAGAGGGACTAAGCAATTCCTATGAGAATAAGACAAGAGATACGCTCTTAATTACATGCAACATGGCATTGAAATATATTAAGGAAGAATCCCTACCAAGGTGCATGATTTTAAGAGATGTCAGATTCCAAAAATAAGTCTACAAAAAGTCTTCCAAAAGTAGCTAGGCTAGTCCTAGGAAACTAATAGGTGCGATAATAGCAACCACTCTCTAAGTATGGTGCATCCTTTGACAATTTAAAATAGCAAGTGCGAACCCAACATAGCACAAGGGATATCTCTAGAAGGGCGTGGGGTTCTAGGCCATATTAAAACAAAGTCAATTATAGAACCAAAGAAAATAAGGGATCATCAAGATGGTCAACATCTCCATGTGGGCACATCCAACTCAACAGATGGACCATGCTAAAACACAATCAGCCCCTGGGAGTTAAATTGCCCGAAATACTTGAAAAAATGGACATTAATGTTGAATGCCTTATTGGGTCTCCAAATATCTAACAACCCCACCAAAATTTACATTGGTAAAACTATTCTACTCTTGAAATCCAATGAATCTTGCACAACATGCAAATCTTCGAACTGGGTTGTCAAATATGATATCATATTTCCAACTGGACCACTCTAAAAAATTGCTCGGACTATGATCAAATTATGTAAAATGACATTGCAAACTCTCCTTGATCACATTCATTGGGGTTTTGCAACCATCAATAATCATTTTAAATACCACACTAAATCTATAAGTATGGGGCACTTGTCGCCATTGCATCAATTTTCCATATGTACCTTTGATGTGTGTACTTGTATGAAATGACTTGTGTGACCTTTGTCCAACCATCTACCCCCTATAATGAATACACGCCCATGTGCCAAGATTGAAAGACATGAGTTGTTGACATTGTGTTAATGGATTGACTTGATGCTATGTTAGTGGACAACCAATCCATATGTACCTTTGATGTGTGTACTTGCATGAAATAACTTGTGTGACCTTTGTCCAACCCTCTACCCCCCTATAATGAATACACGCCCATGTGCCAAGATTGAAGGACATGAATTGTTGAGATTGTGTTAATGGATCGACTTGATGCTATGCTAGTGGACAACCAATCCACTCAATAATATATTCATGAATGTTTGATGCTAAATAGTGAACTCTTTAACGATGATCCCATGTGAAATGCTATCCATGTATATGTGTTGTATATTATTGCTCAGATTTATGAAGTTATATCTAGTCTTAACAATACATAACACAAACCCTAGATTCTGTAGGGCAGAAGGATAGGTCAACAACAACGCTGAAAGTTGTTACAACAATACATTTGTTAAGAGTTGAGCATCTCAGTTATGAGAATATGTTAAGAAACTAGCTCCAAAAATAGGAGAAAAGAGAGATCAACACCTTAGAAATCAACCACTTCGAGGGGGCAACCTCCTTTACATTACATAAATGAACAATTCTTGGATGATTCAAATGACAAAACCTCTTTTTTATATATAGGAGTCCATGGGGTCCCGACCTAACAATAATACTGTAAGGGCACAATAATAACAATAGTGGGCTATTATGGGGCACAATAATAACAATATGGGGATTACAACGGTACAATAATAACAATAAGGGGCTACACTAGAACCAATTAGGGGCCTAACATGCCCTTCTCCTTCAAACAAGTGTTGTCCTCAACACTTGATTATTTCTCGATGCTTCTGCATAAAATTCTCATCCTCCAATGTGGAATCTTCAGCGGGTAAGTTCTTCCACTTGCTGAGATACTCCGAAATTGATCGATTTCATAGTTGTCGAGTTTTTGTTTTCGTGATTGCTTCAAAACTTCTTTCGCTGTGATGTTGACCTTCCTGTTGTTTCATTAGATTCTGCGCCAAAATTAGGTTATCTTTTGAGAGTTGGAGAACTTGCTGTTGATGCTCGATGTGATCTTCCACTACTTTATCATCCACATTAGCTTTCATTTGATCCTTCAAACCTCTAACTTAGCCTTCATTTTTGCTTTTAAACCATCTATGTCATCTTTGATTTCTCTGTGTAAGATCGAAATTTGTTGCACTTGGTACTGTAATTTTGATATATCATACTGCAATTCTTCCTCTTGATGAGTCATAATAGAGCATTCTGAGGGATTAATGGGTATTGAATTCCTTTCAGGGGTATTTTAGATCCCAATGCTGATATCTATGCTTCAATATGCCCTTGGAATCACTTCAAACTGATTTTTCAAACAAGACTTTTGCAATTTGAAAAAAATACACATCTTTTTCTTGCTTTTTAAGAGCTCGATATTGAAACTGATGTATCTCTGTAATTTTAGATCTTCAAGATCTAAATTTCTATCGTGTATAAGCCCTGAGTCCTCTTTCCAATGCCACAGGTCAGACCTGATTTGGATTCTTCAAGACAAAGTTAAGCCTAATCTCCCACAATGACCTAATTATGGACTGGTTAAGTAGAGTGAACTTGTATGGCGTGCCACGTGTCGCTATTTCCTCCTTCGGCTCTGAAATTGATACACAAGAAACTACAGTCCGTGTACTTTCGGCCACATTTTATAGAATTCCAATCCGATGCTCAGAGAGAGTTATGATGATTTTCCCAAGGTCACCTCTTTTAGATGAAATTCAGGAGCTTGCAAAAGCTCTTAACTTCCACAGATCATATCTCTGAAAATATTGTGAACGAAGATTTGAAATTTTTACACAAAGTTCCTCAAGATTTCTTCGCAAATGGGTTTTTGTTTTAGCTTCTGAACCTTTGTAGAAAAAATGTTATAGCGAAAATGCCACGATGACCTGTTTGAAGCAACGAAACCTTAGAATCCAAAGCTCTGATACCAAATGTTAAGAAACCAACTCCAAAAATAGAAGAAAAGAGAGATCAACGTGTTAGAAATCAACCACTTCGAGGGGGCAACCTCCTTTACATTACATAAATGAACAATTCTTGGATGATTCAAATGACAAAACCTCCTTTCTATATATAGGAGTCCATGGGGTTACAATATAATCCTAGCCAACCTAACAATAATAATGTAAGGGCATAACAATAATAATAGTAGGCTATTATGGGGCATAATAATAACAATATGGGGATTACAGGTGTACAATAACAACAATAAGGGGGCTACACTAACAACAATAAGGGGATACACTAGTATTATAGGGACCTAATAGAATAGAACCTTGGTTGGGAGGATAACACTCTTATCTCCACTACTCAGGCTTGAGCCAGTTGGCTTGAAGCTCTTACAATAATATATTTGTTAAGAGGTCAACATGTCACTCCTGTGAATAGAATTTAGATGGTCAAGATAACACTCGCACTTGGGATAGACCTAGTTGACTCGTACATTAATTTAATCTCTAGGCCATTAGATTTTAATTGGTGCCATTTTTTATGCTGTTCAATGAATTTAAATTAATACTCTATTTTTATATGCCTTAAAATAAGAATAGTTGCTTAATTTATGTTCTAGGGTTGTTTTAATATTGATCAAATCAATTATCTTTTCATATTGGCCATGAAGTTTGAGTGAACTTTATTAGGGCACTCGCTTCAAAACTTTTGGATGCTGACTATTCTGAGCAAATCCTCTTGGATGCAAATTTGTGTACCATCTTACCATTATCTTGTTTGCAATGAAGTCTGAGGTATATTTTATGTTAAAAAGAAACAACTACCTAAGGATATATGAATTGTATTGCTTTGTTATTGGGGTCAAGTGACCTTATAAATTAGCCCTTGTTATTGTTTGTGTTCATTAAGTAGATTTTGCTGCATGCTAGATTTGGTTGATTGTAGCACAATCCTGCTTAATAATCTCCCATATTATGGCACATAATCTCAAGAGGAAATTTTCCCTTGCACTAGAAGAATTCCCTCAATAAACCTTGGGAGGAACATGGTTTCATGCAAATGATTACATCTGGTTTATTTTGAAAAATTAGAAAGGCAAAAAGACTATGTTGCTAGGAAATGCGGGGATAGGGACAGGAACAAGGATTGGGACAAGGACAAGTGCATCATATTTTGAAATAGGGTGAGTGGGTTTGTCGGGGTTATAATAAGAATAATAATAATATATATTATAATATATGTGAATTTGTATAACTAAAATATTTATGAGTTAAACTTCATTGAAGATTCAACATTTACATTGAAATTTCAAAATTTCTAGTTTGATATCAAGTAAAAATTGGAGTCTACACATGTAAATCTGTCCCCAAGCCAATTTCGCTGAAAACTCTTGTAGGGAAAGAGAAGGCTAAAAGTTACATTCTTGGCAAAAAATGTAAAAAAAAACACAGTTAAAAGAGTGATTAGAAAAGCAAGTGATGTCGGTTGGCCAGGGGAGAATGTGGAGATTAAAGTAGAAAAACAAGAGTTTGGAATCATAGTATATGGTAGTAGACTGTTTATTGTGTTTTCTTCAAGATTCTAATACTCGTCATAAGGAAGCTTTCCATTCTTTTACAACGACAACATGGGTCGATTTCCTATTTAGAATTAAATTTTAGTTTACTAATTTTGTTATACAAATAGTGAAGTTTGAAACACACAGAAAGTAGAATTAATTCATGTCGCACGATGAATCTTCCAAAGTTACTTGTGAATCTTCAAGTAGGGATTGCATCTCTGTGGATTGCGTCTCCATGGGAACCTCCAATCATCGACACACACACACACACCAACGAATGCCCCAAACACACCAAGGAATGCTCGTTGCCTCAATATTCAAACTGAATGGTTTTGTCTCAAATGGAATGTCGTCGTCGAAGAGTGAAGCGATTTTAGGTTTTACAGGTTACATATAAACCTTTTGAATTTCCAGGATTATTTTATATTTAAATTTTATTTCCAAGTAGCCATTATCTGGGTTCCAATTACCCTAAATGTCAAAAGCAACCAAATATTTTTAACGAAGAACTTGTTTCGTTTCGTTTTGAAAGAACCTGCACTCGAATCCAGTTCCTGGGTTCGAGAACCTGGTATGGGTTTGAGAACCCCACCCCTGGGTTTGGGAACCCAGGGAACATGGAAAAAGATCTTTTTATGATGACAATTACTTGTGATATTCTTATGTTCTTATTACCTTTCTTGAGTTCTTTTATCTTTGTTTCATCAAGCAATTGTCAAAACCAAAAACATGAAGATTAGGGTCACTAGATGTGTATGCGGACAGGGCTAGGGAAAACCTAGTCAAGAACTCTTTCTTCAGTGGATTCATATGACAGTGAGACAACCAAGACCATAGACCAAAACTTCCTCCTCCACCAAGTCAGCGTTTTATATGATGCAACAACCTTCAATCTTCTCCTTTTGTTCATCAACTTCAGTCCAACAACATCCCATAAACTTCGATCCGGTTTTACTACAACTATTGCAAAATTTTTGACCCCAACTTTAGAAATTCGGTTCTACAATAGAGACAGTTTTTGCCCTATCCTCAACTCAATATCTTAGCATGTGTGAGAGAAAGGTAGCCCAAAAAATCGATTCTCTTCTTTCACCTTCTCTCCTCCTTCTGCAACTTCATACTCTTTTTTTTTTTCAACCAATTTATTGCAAATTGAATTTGATGAGTGTGTGTTATCAAATGAGGTCGAGTTGCTCCAATATATAGGCTTCTGGTGATGTCGAATTATCCTTCTAAAATAATTTTCTTCTTTGACAAATAATTCCCAAGAAGGGTAATTTACAATATGACATGGACACAGACACAGACACTTGACATAAACCCTAGAGGTCTATAATGGAGACATTGACCTAAAAACAATTGACCCAAGCATGAAACCCATGCTTTAATAAGTCAATTTATTTAAAAATTTCTCCTTTTTGCAACAGTCCCTCTTAACTAGGGAGATATATATATATATATATATATATATGGGAGATCTCAAAACACATGAACTACGAAGAGTTTAGGCACACTTAGTGGCACGGATTAGATTCTTGATCAGGGTAATCTGTTCGAGTGGGACTAAGATGGACCAAAGCTTTCAGCCACTATTGGCACCATCATGCTTACTTATTAACCATCAACCTATGGATCTAGGTGCGTAATGCAAGGTCAGAGCTCTATGACCACCGACACCATCCCTACTTCGGGATCTAGACATCAAACACATATAGATGTCCTCCCAGGCATTTTGTATTACACACAATGCCTCAACACTCCTGATTAAATCAACGACATCAAATATCTCTTGATCAATTAGATCGGTAACATCAAAAAAGTCAAGCATGCTTATAAACTAAATTACAAGTCCAAACATACTTCCAAAACTTCGAACATTTGGGGAGAGATTTACCTATATATATATATATATGGAGATCTCAAAACACATGAACTATGAAGAGGTTAGGCACACTTAGTGGCACAGACTATATTCTTGACCAGGGTAATCTATTATAGTGGGACTAAGATGGCCTAAGTTTTCAGCCACTATAGGTACCATCGGGCTTACTTATTAACCATCAACCCATGGATCTAGGTGCGTAATGCAAGGTCAGAGCTCTATGACCACCGACACCGTCCCTACTTCGGGATCTAGACATCAAACACATGTAGATGTCCTCCCAGGCATTTTGTATTACACACAATGTCTCAACACTCTTGATTAAATCACTAACATCAAATATCTCTCGATCAATTAGATCGGTAACATCAAATAAGTCAAGCATGCTTATAATCTAAATTACAAGTCCAAACATGCTTCCAAAACATGGACCATTTGGGGATATATATATATATATATATATATATATATATGGAGATCTCAAAACACATGAACTATGAAGAGGTTAGGCACACTCAGTGGCATGGACTAGATTCTTGACCAGGGTAATCTATCCGAGTGGGACTAAGATGGACTAAAGCTTTCAACCACTATAGGTACCATCAGGCTTACTTATTAACCATCAACCCATGGATCTAGGTGCGTAATGCAAGGTCAGAGCTCTATGACCACCGACACCGTCCCTACTTTGGGATCTAGACATCAAACACATGTAGATGTCCTCCTAGGCATTTTGTATTACACACAATGCCTCAACACTCCTGATTAAATCAGTAACATCAAATATCTCTCGATCAATTAGATTGGTAACATCAAATAAGTCAAGCATGCTTATAAACTAAATTACAAGTCCAAACATGCTTCCAAAACTTGGACCATTTGGGGAGAGATTTACCTGTACAGACACAACCCCAATCAGTAACAAACTTTTAAATACATATAAATAAACACAAACCTTCAGGGTCTTCAATCATCTTGTTGCCACTTTATATCAAGTTATGCTTATAGACTAAATTACAAGTCCAAACATGCTTCCAAAACTTCGACCATTTGAGGAGAGATTTACCTGTACAGACACAACCCCAATCAATAACAAACTTTTAAATACATATAAGTAAGCACAAACCTTCGGGGTCTTCAATCATCTTGATGCCATTTCATATAAAGTTATTCATATGAAACTAGTCGAAAGCTTTTCTTCTTTAATTTCTTTAGCAACATCAAGACATCCTCAATACTTTGTAGTGCATTCATTCTCTGATTTCTACTTCAAAGTGTACATCATGACTATCGTGATATGCCATCCCTCTCAACTTCGGGAGATATATCCTTTCTTCTATCTAGACTCCCTCTTAGCTTAGGGAGATCAACTAACTTTGGAGAATCTTTCATAACTTCATTCCTTGTCAAAGTCATCTTGATCTTATAACTTTCTTAATCATGCTTATACAGGCATCTTCCTTATCTTGAAGATTGTGTACTTGCAAAACTTTAATAGCAAGTACAACCAAATACATATGAAGTTAACTATATCAGAATCATACAATAATAGAAGCATTAGACTTTAAACGTCAAATACCTAAACTTAGTTAGGTTCATATTTAACAAGAAACACATACTTCTATACTTATCTTCTTGTTAAAATTTTGTTATAAACCCTAGATCACTTAAAGTTACTCAATCAAGATATCAGTCTCATTATATCTAGGGTCTTAATATTACTTTTAGAGATATGACAGACTCTACTATGATATATGTCAATCCCTAGAATCCATCTATAAGACATTAAGCCTTAGATATCAACAATGAAAACCAATCATAACACAATCTAAGGTTTCAACAATATGACCCACTACTACTAGGGTTTGTCGTAAACCCTAGATTTTATCATCATATTGGAAACAATATCACCATATCCTAGAATATCAAACTTCTACTAGGACTTTATTACGAACTCTAGAATTTACAAACTATGAGCATCAATTAGGTTAGCATATCTAGGATTTTATAATCATGCACATGCATATCACAACATATATCATGCAAACCCAAGACACAATTATCAATACATTAACATACAACAATTTTGATCAGGTAGGGTTTTGATCAGACAAATAAATATACACCTAGGGTTTCATACAAGCTTACTATAGATAGTATAAGGGTTTTGCTCATAAACCCTAATTTACCAAAACCCTAAAAGTCTATGATTTGAATACATAACACAACAAAACCCTGAAGGGTTAGGGTTTCTATAATAGTGTACCAAAACCCTAAACATTAAAAGAATAATTTTTTCTAGATTCCATTAATAACGCTAAGAAGACTAAGGTTTCATAATTAATATCGACACACCCTTAGGTTAGGGTTTTATAGTGAATTGTTTAGAGTTCCACAATGATGATTTAACGAGGGTAGATTTAATCTAATGATTAATTACCCGAACAAGAGTCTTTGTGATTCAAAGTCCTAGACATACCGATGTTAGTAATGTAAAGCAAATTTTTAAAAGAAATGAATATACCTTTATTATGAAGAGAACAAGCTTATGCTCTAAGACACACCTTTGAGTTGTTTTTAAGAAAACCTTGTAGGACACCAATACTTGAAGAATTTAATTTTCCACAAAGCTTCTATCGTGCTTTAGATTTGTCCTTTGAGGTCGCCTTCATAACCCTTGAGCATTCAACAAGCTTTCCTAAACAATGAAAATTTGAAAAAAAAAATGTTATTAGCATCTAATACAAACACACCTTGATACGAGAGGAAACCAAACATTAAAGGATAATACAAGGAGTAAGATACTTATCTTTGGTAAAATGGTGAGGACTCCCTCTTAATCCAATCTTGAGGGATACCTATAATAAGTAGTGTAAGTCCTTGATTTCTGATTCTTCAGTATTGTTCTTCTTTGGTGAACCTTCATCGGTAATATTTGTTTGATCCCTATCTCTCCTTTTATTCCTTCGATTCTCAAGACAATGGGTTTTATAATGACGCATTTTGTGACAATTGTAACATTCAATCTTGGATAGGTTTATTTTCTTCCTTGGTCCTTTGAACTTCTTGAAGGTTCCTTTATTCTTGTGATGAGCGGAACATGCCATGTAGAAGGCTCCTCCTAGTTTGTTTTCTACCTTCAATGAGTTAGACATGGTTATTGTGGATAATATGCTTATCCCCTTATGTGATCCCTTTTCTTGATGACCCTTATTCAACTTCTTCTACTTATTCTTCTTTCAGTAGATCTTCAGGTTGCCATTTTCTTCCTTCACCTTATCCTTGATACCATCTTGGAATATCAAAAAGGTAGAAAGATTTTCTTATAATGATAATTACTTGTGATATTCTAATGTTCTTATTAACTTTCTTGTGTTCTTCTTTTATCTTTGTTTCATCAAACGATTATCAAAACCAAAAACATGAAGATCAGGGACACTAGATGTAGGTGGACAACCAGGGAAAAACCCCTATATAGGGGAAAACCCAGTCAAGAACTCTTCCTTTAGTAGATTCAGAGGACAGTGAGACAACTAAGACCCTAAACCAACAAACCTTCCTCCTATTGTTTAGCAGCTTCAGTCTAACAACATTCCATAAACTTTGATCCAGTTTTACAGAAACTGCTACAAAATTTTTGACCCTCAGCTTCAGAACCTCGATCCTGCAATAAAGATCGAATTTCTTCTTCCAGAGAAAGGTAGCGTAAAAACTTGTTTTTCTTCTTCCAGATTCGCTCCTCCTCCTCTTGCAAGTTCACACTCTTATCTACTGTAATCTTATTTTGCCTTCAATTTGCATTCTCGATTTCTAAGATTCTTTCATAATGCAAGCCAACTATCTTTTCATTACACCCAATGAAGCGCCCCACCCTCCAACCTACAAGCAAGGGTAAAATATTCTTCGTGGCTCATGGCCTTAGCAACAATTAGCTCTTGAAGAGTGAAATATATCTCAAGTGCGATTTGACTTTGGGTGGGGAGAACAACATTTCTCCTCAACCATCTCGACTGGTCCGAATTGTCAAAGACCAACCATCTTTGTATATTTTTTAATTTTATTGGAAGCTTTACATTTTTCAATTTCGCAAGGGATGGTATCAAACTTTCAACTTTGTAAGTTTTTTCCTTTTATAGGGATGACAGGTTTATCCTTTGATTTTATTCTAGCTGAAATTGTCAGTTGTGGTCATGCAATCTAATTTTGTTTCCATGATAAATACACCTTGGTATAATGATTGGAAAATTACATGGGCAATGTCACAACCATTTTGCAAAACTATCGTTGAATACAAAACCAACAACTCCTTGTGTTGTTATTACAAGGCTGTGCCTTCAAATATCTAATAGTTGAAATCCATTGACATGCCAAAGTCTGTTTCCTTTCCTTTCTCAATTTTTCTTTGGCCTTATCATTGCTACTATATATCTATACTAAGAATATTTTTCGAAACTATAGAAATCCATAGAAAACAAATGTTCCAAGGGAGAGCTGAAGGACACTCTTTAATACAAAGAAACAAATTGATAAACAAACATTATTCCAATTTAGGTAGTTCAAACTTTGGTTATTGTTTGAAATAGAATGTTCATGTCACATGTCATGAGTTTTGTTATCTACCATTTGTGGGTGATATTCCTATGAGAAAATTTTCTCCAATATGGTCCTCAACTGGCAGCCAACAACCCCTTGCAACCACCAGCTAGCTCATTGTGCTATTTTTCTGCCACTTGAGCCAACCATGTGGTCCCCCACCCATCTGTCATGATCGTATGTTTGAAGGTGGGCTTCCCGAACTTAAAGGTATGCCTTGTCATTTGTTAATTGAGTAATTGTAGTTTGCTTATCGTGGACACTGTTGGGCATGGATTAATGGAGGGATTCGACAGAAAGAGTGGGCTAGGTCTGTGCTTCTTCCCCCTAGACCTTTGTTGGATGTTACCATTGGATCTTAGTCCCATGGGATCTCCTTTACAAACCTTTGGGTTTTAGGGTGGTACTATATGGGAAACCTTGATTTTGGTGATGTGGTCTCACTCCCTCATCCACATATATCACTCCCCTTTCGTTTATTATAACCCCATTCATCATATTTCCACTTGGATCCACATTTCTCCAATGGATCCACATAGGGTTAGCCTCCCCTTCCCCTTGCACACACCTTGGGTTAGGCTTGGAACGACGCCCCAAAGGTTGATGTAGCTAAAAAGAACAAGTACAAGCATAATTGGCCACATCCAATAGGAAAATGTACCAGAAGATGCAAAAGATGGCCAAGACAAACATATTTAGCACGTGGGCAAAAACCAATGTGTGAGCTCTATCCCATGCCCATGGCCATCACCCTGGTTCCATAGGTCCTAGATGATCTTCCTTTATCATTCTGGAACCCATGATTGTCCCAACCCCTGGTGGGCAATGAACCACTGTACCTTAAAGGCGGCGTCCACCACTATAGCTTACACATCATGCTCTTATCCTTGAGCATTAAGCAGTTAATCAAAGAAAATCATAAAAGGCAAAATGCATATAAAAAAGGGTGGAAAAATCAAGGCTAGGGTACCTCGTGCACCACGATTGCTCCCTCCTATACATTATATACCCAAGTATGGGCTTCCCTTTTACTAGCTACCCTTGTACCTTGACAAGTGGCCCATGTTTGCCCCTTTCACTCCCTACTCAATTCATCTCTTTATCACATGCCACCACCTTTTGAAGGATGTACCTTTGCCCCTTTCACTCCCTACTCAATTCATCTCTTTATCACATGCCACCACCATTTGAAGGATGTACCTTGGACATATTATCACCTTTAAAGGTAGAAAGCACCTAATAGGGTACTTGGTTAACCTCCCTTTGGAGCTTGGAGACATTAGCACATGCGAAAGCCCCCAATGGAATGGTATGCCATTATGAAGTACCCACTCACTGTACATGGTTTGTAAGCTCCTTAACTCGATTCCTTTAAATGACTTCTTGTATTGGAAGGCTAGGGAACACATTGGACCTTATGTAGGGTGTGTGTAGAGAGCCATGGGCCTCCACAACAATAGACAACATTCCATGGATCCCTAGAGATGTTCAGAGATTTCTCGAGATTCACCTATTGGACAAGGAAGATGCACCTAGTTCACCATGCCGAAGCGACCCCACAGTTGTACCATGCACTTGCCAGATGACCCAGGACTTGTATGCTAATGAGGCATCACTTCTACTATCATCTAAGCCCTTATAGATGGCCAATAGGCATCTTTGACCTACTTTTAGACCCATGAGGTTACTTGTGTGCCCCCACATCATTAGGAGCACCACAAATTTATTATTTGGCGAACAAGGGGACAACCCCTTGTCCACTACTTTTTGGGAGTCCTATTCATCATTATGGCACTTATGGACTTCATTAGGCTTCTTAGAAGGCCCAATGACATATTTTATTCATCATTTGACCTCTTGAGAGGCTTGTTCTTTTGTTTATGAGCTAGTTTCGTGGGCCTGTCACGAAAAGTTAGTTATTTTGCACATTATTTTATTTTAGGGGCTAATGCAGCCCTAAGTAGCTAAATCAAAATCATTAGAAATGTATAAATACAAGTGATGTGAATTCATTTTAGTATCATCATTTGGTTGGATTTGTATCTCTTTAGAGAACTTCACTATACTTCTCTCTTAGAGAACTTCGCTAAAGAACTAATTGGGATCCTCACCTTGTCTCGTATAGAAAATTCATTCTTTGATCCCTTTCCCCTCTGTAATAGGTCAAGTACATCATTGGTTGCTAAACCCTACCCCCTTGACCTACCCCCTCGGGTCCACTTGGTCCCATGTGGTCCCACAAGCCAGTGAGAGTAACTCTTCAAAGACCACTCGGAATCCAAGCCTCTACAAGAATTTTAGGGTTTAAGGGCCTTGTTGACACCTAATCCTAGGGATTGGGTGAAATTGTATATTAGTGTAAATAGAAAATAAGGAGAGGCGGAAGATGAAGAGACACTAGGAGATGAATCCCAAGAGTCACACCCTCCATGTATATATTTGTGAGCATCCTTTAATGCAAATTAATTCAGTTTTGCTGCAGTTACCTCCTGGCATGACATGGTATCAGAGTTGGCTCCATTTTTGGCTTCCTTGCCCTTGTTCATTCTCCAAAACTGTCTCTGTCATACTACTGGCATTACCTGCCAAATCTTGGCATTATTGCCAACTTTCCTATGTGCTCTCCCTCATTCACTCTATTCCACTCACTCCACAGAAACACTCTCAACATAGTGCCCATGCTCCTCATACAATGAAGGCTGCTCTCTCCCATAGTTCGCAGTGTTGACTCCAAATGTTGTCTGTATGTCAATACATATTCATCAATAAATACGCACTCCTCACTCTGGTTCGCTACCTCTCCTCGGCACAACCTTGCTCTGGCTCCTCGACACAGTCTCAAGTCATACAGTCGTTGCCCACTCAAGTCGTCTCCCTCCCTCGTCGATAGTGTAACCTCTCCTCACATGATATATGCATCGACCTCACCTCCTCTCCTCCCACATTGTGCTCCCTCCTCGACGCTCCACATTGCTACCCACTCCACCTCTCGACATATCCACTGTTCGACCTCAACTTGCATAAATAGTCGACCCCTAGACGACTCCTCACGCAGTCACGACTCCATACGACTGTTGCTCCGACTCCATACGCTGTCTTAGCTCCTTTTTTTACTATTGCTTGGTACATACATTTGCCCACTCCAGCAGGTCGAGCATTGCTGCCGACTGTAATACACATTGCTGCCCACTATAATACGTGGAGCATACACCACTCCATACATAGTTACGTCCTCCCTCATGCGCTAACCTCTCTAGATTTTACCTCCCCCAAACATTCCCTCCCCCATATAAGCACTCCCACTTATAAGCCCTCCCCCATAGATAGTTCTGCACAAAAAAAATCCACAAAATTCAATTTTTTTTACAAAAAAAAAATTGGCACTAGAATTGCAATTTTTTTTACATTATTGGCAGTAGAGTGTTTTTATTATTATTTTTATTTAATTTATATAGTACATATTAGAATGCATTCACTCATATTTATTGTAGGAGTGGTTCTCACTGGAAAGTAGAATTATCTTGAGTGGTCCCGGAAAATTAAGCACTTTCACATTTTTAATGAGTTGTGGAAAGGAATTTGTGACGGGGACGAAGAAAATGCACCTACAAAGCCTACATGAGACAAGGAGATCGCCATTTGGAACAACAAGAACAATAAGTCCTATGCCTTGATTGCAACATTTGTAAATGAAGAGGTGAGTTGCCATATTATACCATTCTCAAATGCTTATGAAACCGTGAAGAAGCTAAAAGAACTGTATGACTCACACATAGAACTTGAAGTTGTTCAATTGATTATTAAACTATTTAGTCTTGTGTTATGAATATAATTCATAACGAATATAACAAATATAATTATTAAATAGTCAATTAAGGATCATGTAAGTAGTCATTAAGTTAGTGAAAGGGCATGTCTAAGAGACATGCCTAATCATGAAAGGTTACTTGCGTAGGTATATAAGCAGGGCCTCATTGTAACATTTTATCATCTATCTATTTCATATCTTTTATAATATAATATTTGTATCCTCATGGATATCTTTGTATTCCAAGTGTTCTGGAGTATTTAAGTTTGAGAAGGAACTTTGTTCGCTCCATTTGCTATCAAAGCAGTTCGATCTTCTGGCCGCTCATCGCTGCACAGAGCCACGCTTTTGGATCCAGGTCTTTGACTGTAAAAATCGTCAACCTTGTTGTCGTCATGACTGAAGCGTTTCACTATCAATCTTGGAGTTTCTCCATTTTCGCCACTAGGCCTTTGGCCATAATAAAAAAAGGGAAAAAACAAACCAGAGAATTTTTGAAAAGAAATAAAATAAAAGGGGAGAATAATTTATATAAAAAAATTGAAGAAATATTAAAAAAGGAAGAATTTACATTAAAAAAAAGAAAGAGAGAGAAGAGTCAAATATCTCGAAGAAAACAAAAAAAGAAAAGAAAAAAAATAGATATATATAAAGAAGTACATATATGTACATACCAAGACAATTTAAAAATAAAAAGGAAAAACAAAGAAGGAAGAGTAGGTAAGGTTATTTTGATTATTTTTTAGGTAGTTTACAAGCTCGTGGTTTTGGAAGCCCATGGTAATTGCCCATGATATTTGCAAGGTAAAATAAGAAGTAAAGGAATAAAAAATCTCTTGTGAATGGTAAGTTTACTTTTATGTGGAGAAATACACATAAGTGGACATATATTTTATAGGTGAATATATGTGAATAGCCACGTTTCACTAGAGTTGTAACCTTTCAACAAAAAAAAGAGTTAAAAAAAAATCACTTGGTAAAAGAATATATATATATATATATATATATATATATATGATATTAATTAAAATTATTTAATTAATTAAATTATTAAAAAAAATTGAAGGAATAATAACCTCATTAAAAAGAAGAAAGAAAGGTAGGAAGGGTTACCTTAAAAACCCTAAAAACTCAATTCAACGGACAAAATGAAATCAATCATTGATGAAAAGGAAATTAAATCCAATTCATAAAAAAAGGAAGGAAGATTTCCTGAAAATTATAGTATTTTAACAAAATACAAGATGAAGAAATTATCATCCATAAAACTTTGAGGATAAAGTTCTGAAGGAAGGGCCAATTCATAAAAAATAAATAAATAAAAGTTGATATATTAAATTGTGACGAAAGCAAATGAAGAAAATGATGCGTGATTGAACTGAAGAAAAGTGTCAACTATAAGCTTTGAGGACAAAGCTTTTGAAGGAAGGGACAATGTTATGAATATAATTCATAACGAATATAACAAATATAATTATTAAATAGTCAATTAAGGATAATGTAAGTAGTCATCAAGTTAGTGAAAGGGCATGTCTAAGAGACATGCCCAATCATGAAAGGTCACCTGCGTAGGTATATAAGCAGGGCCTCATTGTAACATTTTATCATCTATCTATCTCATATCTTTTATAATATAATATTTGTATCCTCATTGATATCTTTGTATTCCAAGTGTTTTGGAGTATTAAAGCTTGAGAAGGAACTTTGTTCGACTCGTGCCAAAGTAACTTACTTCGTTCGCAAATGTTGGTACTACGAACATCTCTTTCTGGAGGTCCGCTATTCTCATATGGCCTAGTTGCTGTATGCTGAAAGCGTATGGAACAGGGATTTCTAGATCCCTTGTAACATTTACCTTTGCTGTGAATTTGTCACGCTAAATACCAATTAGGCGGTGTATCACTCGTAACTTTTGGTAAATCACTAGTTGAATACTGTGTGTCATAATTAAAGACCACTCGTCACTCCAATGGTCTACATCATTGTAATTGATGTCACCTTTCTTAATAAGTCTGTCTTTGATCTCATTATACAATACAAATTGTATTGCTTGTGCCATTTTATGTGAGTTGGTCTCAATAAAAGTTGGCGCTGTATATAAATCCTTAACAAAAGGACGATACTGTAGACTGCCTTCAGTGCTGTAATTAAATTCTGCTGCTTTATTTCCTACCGCAAACTACTCTGCGGGTACACGATCTGTTACCTATGGCTGTTTTGTTTGAGGAACGCTTGGAATGTCAATGTTATTTTGGTGAAGAACTTCTTCCCCTTCAGTTAACATATATCCACTTTGATTTTTCAGTTTCATTCTTGTTTCCTTGAGGGGTTCTTATTTCATCAGCGTCACTATCTTCATACCTATCAAGATCAGTGTCATCTTCTTCTGTTTCTTCAACAGTTTCCTGGCTAGCAAGCTTATCTTTGTTTTTAAGATCTCCTTCATTCTCATAATTTGGGATTTCCGTAACTTGATTTTCTTCAGAATGTAGTGATTTTTCATGATTATCATCTGAATTTTCTGAATCGGCTAAATTGTTCTGTTGACTATGTTCAATATTCGGGAATATTGGTTTTTGCATTAGATTTATTTTGTCCAAAATGGCGTTCATCTTCTGCATTGCCTTTTTATGAATGTCTCTTGATTCGCTACGGATCTTCAACATTTGTCTTTCTATCCGATTTGTCGTGTCTTGAAGTTGTTCGATGTCGTCAGAATTTCCTGTAACCTTATCCTCAAGATTGACTAATCGTTTAGTGAATTTATCGGAATTATTGATCTTACTGTCCAGATTGATCAACCTTTTGTTGAAATTGGCCATCATCATTGATGAAGACATCGAGCAGTAGCAATTTCGAGGCATAGCATGTAACAGCTGAAAGTAGCCAACAGTGGCGTAGGTGTTTCCTTCCAAGCGAGAAGATCGCTCCTCTGATACCAAATGGAGCAACAAAGTTGTAGGCTTGTTGACTTTAATTGTAAAATACACGAGAGGTATTGTAATAATAATATATTATATATAAAATGTATAAGAGATGATGATAAAATGTTACAATGAGGCCCTGCTTATATACCTACACAGGTGACCTTTCATGATAAAAGACATGCCTAGTCGTGAAAGGTCACCTGCGTAGGTATATAAGCAGGGCCTCATTGTAATTTATCATCATCTCTTATACATATTATATATAATATATTATTATTACAATACCTCTTGTGTATTTTACAATTAAAGTCAACAAGCCTACAACTTTGTTGCTCCATCTTGAATTGAAAAATGATTACCCTTTTGCTTTAGCATCAGAAGTAAGATCTATCATGCATGACATTAAAAACACTGGTGTTGAAATGGACATACCTCTCATAACTTATGTTAATGCATTATATCCAACGTACTCACATTATCTTGAGTCATTGTGAGCAAGTGGAAATCCCAAGAAGATTTCCTTCGACTCCCTTGAGCAAAAGTTTGTAGAGAGAGAAAAGGCTTTTGGGAAGAAAACTTCTTAGTCTTTTGAAAAAGTTGTGTCTTGCACATAGAGAGAGGAATCATGCTCAAGATTCTTCTAGAGGAAGAGGTGGCCGAAGAGGAAGAGGAAGAAGAAATTTCAAAGGCAAAGGTGGGGTGGGGGGCAGACAATTTCAAGGAGAAAACTCTGGTCTTCATTGCACACGGTGCAATAGAGATGGACATGATGCATCCACATGTAATCTGCCTTGGGACCAAATTGAGGAAGAAAGAAATGAAGCCAAAGGTGAAACTCATGACAAAGAGAAAGGTAAAGCACTTGAATCCGCTCATTATGTTGTGGCACATTGTAATATTGGAGTAACTGAAGACTTGTTTAATGCTTCACTTGCTTCTTCGGAAAATGATTGGTTGCTTGATTCAGGAGCAACATGCCACATGACTTTTAGAAAAGGTTTTTTTGAAGAATTTACTGACAAGGTTGATGGAGCAGTATACTTTGCACACAAATCAAAACTCCAGCCATCAGGGCTTGGCACAATCATGCTTAAACTGGCTGGTCTTCCAGACTTTCTTCCACATCCGCCATCAAGGATACTCCATTCATATGTTTGATGGCCAGAGTGAGGTCAAAAAAGCGTAGGATCCGTCACTTGTCATGACGGAGATAGAAGAAGAAAGACTTCTCTAAAGCTGCAAGGTACCTCTGCTCGTGCACAAAACTTTGCATTCAGTTCATCATTATGATGAAGGTACATTCCCATCGAGTCTTTTATGGTATGCTAGATTTGGACACTTGATATGCCAACTTTCGATTGTTGAAGAAAACTGGTGTTACTGGTTTTCCTACAATTCCTAGGAAACTTAAGCAATGTGATGTTTGTATTCTAGGAAAGCATAGCAAATAGTGTTTTCCTGATTCACATTCTAGCCCACATACAATACTTGAACTTATTCATTCAGATTTATGTGATCCCATCCCTGTTCCTTCTACAAATGGCAACAAATATATGATGACATTTATTGATGACTACACCAAAGTGTGTTGCGTTTACTTATTAAAGAACAAATTTGATGCTTTTCAAACATTCAAGAACTTTCATGCATGGATTGAAATTGATGCACAAACTCATATTGGCTCTATTCGCACTAATAATGGAAAAGAATACACTTCAAATGAATTTGAAAACTATCTTCGCCAACATGGGATCAAACATGAAACAACTGTGCCTTACAATCCCCAACAAAACGGTGTAGCTGGAAGAATGAACATGACAATTTTAAATATGTTTCATTCTATGATGTTTTTCAAGAATGTAAAATATGATGTTTTGGGCTGATCCAGTTCTATGTGCTGTGTATATAAAGAATATGTGTCCTTCTAATGCAATTATAAACAACTCCTTATGAATTGTGGCATGGCCACATTCCTTCTGTAAAGCATCTCAAGGTTTTTGGTTCCACTTGTTATGCGTTGATAACTTGATACTTAAGGAACAAGGAAACAAACTTGGTGCAAGGAGTCTTAAGTGTATCTCCTTGGGTTATTCAAATCCTCCAAAGCATACCATCTCTATGATGAAGTTAATAAGAAGAATGTAAGATTTAGAGATGTCATATTTCTTGAATCTTCCAATAGTGACAATGTTGTTGAGCAACAGTTTGATTGCTTGGATAGATTCAAGCATGCAAAGTCATTTCAAGAATTTGATAATCAGATTCCACATCTTGAAGGGGGGATTCCTATAATGCATCAATATGTGGAATCTTCTTCTTAAGCACTCTCTCCTCCACATGAAGATCCAAGCACATATGACACTTTGTGTGATGTGATTGATAGAATTGGGAGACTAAATCTTGCTTCAGCCCCAACTCAGTCAACTTAGCAACTTGGGCCATCTTAGAAAGGTCCTTGAAAACGATTGACAAGGACACTTGAAAATGTTCATTGTGATTAGGTTGGAAAGACAAAAACAAGAAGTTCCACCAAGTAAAATGGAGGCGATGTAGATGATTCTGATTCACCTGTTTATATGGATGTTTCTTAAAATTGTGAATTGAATTTGTCTATAGATTGTGAACCAACTTCCTTCAAAGAAGCCGCTTCTCATGATGAGTGGAATGAAGCAATGCAGAAAGAATATGATGCCTTGATAAAGAATGGCAGTTGGAAGCTGATTGATCTCCATTGGGAACCAAACTAATTGGCTGTAACTGGGTCTACAAGAACAAGTACAAAGCTGATGGCTCACTTGACAAGCACAAAGTCAGGCTTGTGTCCAAAGGATTTGCACAAAAAGAAGGATTTGCCTCCACAACATCCCGACACTCTTTGCCTTGGCAGTTCAGAATTGTTGGAAAGTCCATTAGATGGATGTAAAAATTGCTTTCTTGAATGGAGATCTAAAGGAGAATGTTTTTATGTCCCAGCCAAAAGGATTTGTTGTGAAGGGCCATGAACACAAAATATGCAAGCTTGTAAAATCCTTGTATGGCCTCAAGCAAGCACGGCGAGCCTGGTATGAGCAGTTAATTGAGCATCTTCTGAAACTTAACCTCAAACATTATTATCGTGATGATGCAACTTGTCAAGAAAGTTGGCAAAATAGTTGTATATCTTGTGGTGTATGTAGATGTTCTTTTGATGACAAGGAACAATGAGATCTATATTCCATCCATAAAGAAGGAATTGAGGAAAGGATTTGAAATGACTCATTTGGGCCATGCTCACTATTATCTTAGTATTGAAGTAACTCGACATTCTAAGTTTATATTCCTCTTTCAGAAAAAGTACAATGGAGATGTATTGAACAAGTTTAGCATGGTTGAGTGCAATCCTTTGACTACTGTAATGTAAAAGAACTTGAAGCTTACATCCATTGAAGGAAAATAATTTGAGGATGCAACAAAGTATAGACAACTTATAGGAAATCTGAACTACCTGACTACTACCAGATCAGACATTTCATTTGTTGTTGGAATTCTCTCCAGGTTTATGCAAAAGCCTTCTGAGGGACATTAGCCTGCTACTCAAGACTTTGGACTCAAGTATACATAGTTCAACGACTTCAGCTTGATTGGATACTCTGATTCAGACTTTGATGGAGACAAAGAAACTGGGGTATCTACTTTAGGTTATATTGTGAGTCTTGGTTCAGGAGCTGTCTCTTGGAGATCACACAAACAATCAGTGCCAACAGATTCCACAACTGAGGCGGAATATGTGGCAGCAACTGCAGCAACAAAGGAAATTGTGTGGCTCAGGAAAATTCTGGAAGATTTGCAGATGAAACAAGTTCCTTCAACTCCACTCATGATCGACAACACTTGTGCAATAAAGTTGGCCAAGAACCCAAAGTTCTGTGATTGAACAGAGCACATCAATGCAAAATACCATTTGATTCGACATCATGTTGAGGCCAAGACAATCCATATATGGCATTGTTCCACAAATGAGCAGATTGCAGACATTTTCACCAAAGTACTTGGAATTGAAAAGTTAAATCTCAAGAATATGTCAATAACTAAATAGTAAATCTTAATAAGTATAAAATGTACATCTAAATTGAAATTCATCATTTCGAATTAGACTATTATGAATTATCATTTTTGCTATGTGCATCTAAAAAGTAAATTGAATTCATCATTTGGCATTATGCAAGGTACATCTAAATTAAATTCATCATTTGACAATTGAAATTATGCATTGCACTTCTAAAAGTAGATTCATCGTATGACAATGACATTATGCTGAAGTCTAGGACAATGTTATCAAGAACCAAACCTGTCAACTGATTGGTAGACCCCCTAAATCGAGAACCATGAGAACCTGTAAGAAAATCAGACCAAAAAATCAGTCAACGAAAAACACAAAATATTCAAATTTTAAAGAAAAACATATGTATTCATGTGCATCCATATGAATCCAAACCATTTAAACACAAATGAGCAAAAGTTCTCATTTATATAGCATGTAAGGGTGCACATAACCAAAATAACACCGAGTGTAATCCATGTCTAAACTGAAAATACATCAACAACTGCACATGGCCTCTGGCATCCAAAAAAAATCATGCTACAACAAATACCTACATCATCAAAATCATTGACTATATTGGGATCTTCGTTATCAGTATCACCCTCTAAGCATTCAAATAAGATAGAAAAAGCATAGCATGTCAAGTCAAGATTTTGTTTGAGTGATGGGTACTTTCATTAGTTGGCTCATGATAGAAAAGTTCGACAACCAATGCCACTAACATTAAGGGCTTGGTGCTCTTGATTAAATACTAGTTCCATACCCTCGTACAAGACAAAATCCAATGGAGTGTTGTAATCCCCCCAATCTTGAACTCCTGTAAAACTGTTAGAACTTATAGAACCTAGTCTCTCCTATTATATCTGTGTGGTTGGTTATCTAGAAAGAGCAATAATAAAATTTAATGGTATTTGGAGTGAATAACATGGTTTGCAACTTCTTATATTTGTGTAATAGTATTTTGAATTGGAACGAGAGCCTCTTTTTTTTTTTTTTTTTTGAAATATATTTGTTATATCTATTCTGGGGATTAGTGTTATGTATCACTTTGAATAAAGGCCTTTTTTTATCTAATGGTAGAAGTTTATGCTTGGAAGGATGCAGTAATAGGGTGGACTTGGCGGGACATGCAGTTAGCTGTAAAGGATGTTCTCAATCAGAGAATATAGAGAAATATCCCTCTTTCCAACATAGTAATAAAGCAGTTACCTGGAGTTTGAGAATAGGAAATATGATTGCCTAGAGGCTTCTAATAATAAAACATGGTATTGGAAGACGAAACATTCCTCAACCTATAAATATATTGCTGTTTAGTTCTCTGATGGGATTGAAATTAGTTTGAACACGGTGTTGGATATGCCATTGAACTCATGTCGTGGGATTGATGATCTCACAGATGGCTAGGAATTATAGCTGTTCCATTCAGAGAGAGAGAGATTAAGAATATTCTGGTATATTCTGGTGTGACCATTAGCCTTAGGACATTTAGTCTGAAGTATACTTGGATGTTAATTGCTATTCCTGAGTGGCAGGAAGGTAACAGGAGTATAGAGAGAATTTTGTGGGGCAGCCCATTATCAAAAATATCTATGGGTTGATCAAGAAAAGGACACCATTGCATATGAGCATATGAGCAAAGGATGTTCTCAATCAGTGAATATAGAGAAATATCCCTCTTTCCAACATAGTAATAAAGAAGTTTCCTTGAGTTTGAGAATAGGAAATATGATTGCCTCGAGGCTTCTAATAATAAAACTTGGTATTGGAAGACAAAACTTTCCTCAACCTAGAAATATATTGCTGTTAAGTTGTCTGATGGGATTGAAATTAGTTTGAACACTGAGTTGGACATTCCATTGAACTCATGTTGTGGGATTGATGATCTCACAGATGGCTAGGAATTATAGCTGTTCCATTCAGAGAGAGAGAGATTAAGAATATTCTGGTGTGACCATTAGCCTTTAGGATGGTCAGATCCCTTCTCAGTTCGACAATTTTGTTTATCACTTGCAAGATCTTATGGCTTATAAGACTCGAATAACTCTGAAAGTTATGAATGGATTACAAGACAAAGAAATAGATGACATGACTTGTTAGCAATAACCTTTGAGGACGATGCTTTTCTGAAGAGGAAGGCAATGTTAGAATCTAGGATATAAAAATAATAAAAATAAAAATAATCATAATAATCGTAATAATGTTAAATTAATAGTTACTTATCAAAGAGGCATGTCTTAAAGGACATGGCTGTTCATGAAATGGCACCTGCCTAGGTGCATAAGCAGTCCTTCATTCGTAAACATATCATATCACTTGTACATTCTTATATATTAAAATACACATCCTATGATGGATGATATTCCAGATATTTTGAATATTCTGCTGCGGATACATACTTTGTTCGTTACATTGAACATATGGTCAAGTAGGTTTGTCTCTCTTAGTAATTTTTTATGCCATGTAACATTGAACATAGCTTATTAGACAGATGGCTATAAGAAGACATGCATCCAGCTCAGTTTGGACAGTGCACTACTTTGATTTGCAGGCATGACAGTTTGGTATGTTTCCATGTCAGACTTTTTGTGTAAGAAAGGGACAGATCATGAGCCACAAATCTAGCAGGGGAATATGGTCAGCAGCACAAAAGATCTTTGTGAATTTGATTCTCTAAAATAGACTGTGAAGGATAAACTTCCTGGAGATTGGGAGAGACAAATACCCTTGACAAAGGTGAAGTTGAGAAGTGGATCTCGTGGTATATAGCAAATTGGTAAAATGTATTTGGTATTTTGGATTTATCGTTTCCTGAAATTAGGTGGAGCAATTTTGAAAGCCATAGACATAGCTTACCAAGGTTTATTTCTGATCTTTTCTTGTCACGGCAGATGATACAAAGCTTATTTCTCTCAGCACCCTCTCTAGAGTGCTGGATAGAACTGCAATATCATCAAGTAGCAAGATTACAATGAAAACTGAAAGTGATACTGTTTCACTAAAATAGGCCGGACTTGACCCAGGGTGATACTGTTTCACTAAAATAAAATTTAGATGACACTAGAATCTCAGCAAGATGTATTGTGATGCTGCAGAACAATGTCACAAAATTCCATCACTATTGTAGTAGTGTTCGAGAGATGCCAGGACATGGTGTTTGATGCCTTTCTAATTTACACACATGTTTTGGACAAGATATTTTATTGGTAACGAGACTGTCTCCTTATCAGTGTTGGTATTGTAATCATGATGCTTGACAATCTAGAGACGTCGGTATGGAGCAATTGAGGCTTAGTTTTTGTGCATCTGTTCATGCATACAAGGCACGTGTTCTGTTAGGCCTACTACTGATGATGTTGTATCCCTTTGGCCAAGCAAACTATGCTAGCATTATACAAGGTGGTTACACTGATGAAGTTTTGACTAGCTCTGCCAAGATAAATTTCATGTTACTGAATATCAAGCACCCCAATTATGCAGAACTCTTAAATAACAGTACATTGAGAAAATAGATTGGCTAAATTGTTTTTATATATGACAATTTTGTGAAAAACATAATTTTATCAGAATCTGAACATATAGGATTTGGAATTAGTGCAACAAGTTGAAGCCTGGTGCATGTGTGCACCAGTCAAAACAGTTCTTGTCCTTTTTTATTCAATGCACCAATTGGATGGGGCATCATTTTTTGTCACAAGTAGTACTAATTGGCCAAACTATTAAATTATAATTGGAAGCCATTTTCTAGTCATTTCTAGATGAGAAAAATGTCATTCCCAACGTACCCAAAACCACTATCTTGTCAATTGTAAATTATACTGTCACTGTCCTGGAGAAATTTATTGCTCCTGTTCATTTAAACTTAGGGTCAAGTTATTATTAACTGAATAACACATTAAGGGCATTTTAACCTTTTATTTAATTTTTGGACAAGTTTAAAAATGGATTTTTCAAATACGAAAATAAGCATTCACTACGAAAGGGTATTGCTCAAATCCTATGGTCTTCTTTAATTCAACAATATGACATGGTAGGATCCGAGTTATGTTTCTCTTATTTATCGGTGACGGAATATGAACCTAGAAAGTTTGGCATCATAAATTGGATGTCATAGATGCCTTATGACAAATCAGTTTTTATTCAGAAGATGGTGGGATGGATTTTCTCCTGTATGAGTGATGTTTGTTTGTTTGAATACGTATTTGTCGTAGATCATGTAAGGTTGCGTTGAAGGGAGCTGCTGCTCAGGAAAGAATGGTTGCAGTTGGTGTCTTCACATGATTGGAGGAGAAGCTTATAGTATTCTTTTGGGGCCAAGTTCTGCCTTCGAAGTAACAGGTCTCCTCATGATAACTTCAATTGCTGATTCTTGCACATTTTCCACTAATAACACACTTATTGCACCAATATCCAAAGATATTATTTTTGAAAGCTTTTCAATCCTATCAATTTTGAATGAGATATATCTTGGTATAGGTAGTGTGCTTGATTATTTTATTTTATTTTTTTATCTTTTATTTTATTTTTTATTTTTTATCACCTTACAACTTGTAAGCTTTTGTACCTATGAAGGTTGCAGCTTTTTCATTGTTGCTCACGTAGTCGTTATAGAACAGTCCTCTTTATTTTGTTCTTCCAACTCCAACATTTGTAGAAATATTCCCTTTCAACAGATCCAGCTTCTGTTTGTATCCTTGCAATATATAATGCTGTATATTTAATGTAGGTTTTTATCCTCATATGCATTAAGTGCCCGAAACTTTAATATTTTGTGAAAACTAGAGTACTGCCCACGATATCATTGGTTGTAACATATTTATAAGGGTCTTGACAATGACTGGATTGTTGGGAGCAATTTCAGATTATTAGTTGGCCTCCCTGTTAGGGACCTCTCTTTATTCATCTCTTTCGGATTAGTTGATGTTTGTGAATATTATAGGTTCTATGCCGTGCCTATATTTTTCATGTAGACACATAAGGAGATTGCTGTCCAGATATCCAAGGATACTCTGTACTGATCATGACATGTTGGAAGTCCTGATTTTGTGTCGGAGTACTTCTGTTAAATCAGACAATGTTAACCAGTGCTTCTGTCTAAAGCTAAACATGTGCTGCTACACAGCTTCTGTTAAATCAGGCAATGTTAACCAGTGCTTCTGTCTAAAGCTAAACATGTGCTGCTACACAGCTTCTGTTAAATCAGGCAATGTTAACCAGTGCTTCTGTCTAAAGCTAAACATGTGCTGCTACCACATTGTGTGTGGTGTGCTTACGTTCATGGTTGTTAGTAGAAAGTTGAAACTCTCCTTGTATATCAACCTTGCTTCCATAAGAAAATATTTTAACAAGTTGAAAAAAATTACAAGAACAAAACTCTAGCGTTGAGTTTGGAAAGAAAAATGTACTTCCAATCACGCAGCTGAATTGCTGGTGCTAGAAGCTGCAGTTGGAAAAAAAACTTTAAAATAGCAGACAACTAGATGGGTTTCATACATTTTGTGAACCAATCCTAGACATATTCTTATAGGATTCTCTGTTCCTGTACATATATCATAGGACTTGTCTGGACAAACCAAGGTCTTGATAATGGTGGGATCGACAAGATTTTTTTCTGATAATTTGCCCTCCATATCTTCTCTATTTGGCACATTCTATTCTTTTTGGTTCCATCATCATTGGATAAATTTTGGTGTGAATAGAATATGTTGTGCACTGTGCCTATAGTATTCATGAAATTCCAAATATGTGGACAAGGTAATTACATTTTTGGGATAAAAGGATAGTAACAGTGTACTGTATTTGATAGGCTGGAAGTCCTGCTTTTGTGTTGAATGCTTTGGTTAAATCTTACATTGCAGCTCTGGTGCTTATGTTAAAACTTAAAACACATCCCGCCAACTCTTATCAAAGTATAGTTTTAAATGTCAAACTCCTATCCGACTTTCATATGAAACCTTTGCTTTAACAAAATGAGTGAATGGCACGTGCATAAACTTATCCCCATTCTGTAAAACATTCCAGGAGAAATAGAAAATACTCTAAAAAAACAGCTAAACATTCAGCTTAGTCTGTGGTGCTAAAAGTCATATATGGAAGGAGCATTATGAAATTGTAAAGGCGCGTTATTACTATCGTAGGATTAATGTTCCTCTATATATTACTATTGCTTGCAACTTGTCTTCCCTGGATGTTGGATTGTTGGGAACCTTTTTTAACAACCTGTATATAATTGCTCCTTGCCTACCGAATTGGATGACTGAGATTGTGTTAAGTTAGCTTTCTTTTATCATTCCCTTTCCACAGGGCTTGCTTAGGTTCCATTACTGCCATTTAGTGTGCACATCTTGCTTTGTGACAATGGCAATGCTTCTTGAGTTTTCTTCTAAGTATTGCATCTGCCATCTATGTAGTAAAATTTTTACATTGGAGTCTGTGAAGACAGTTTAGAAGATGGACAAAAAAGTAGCTTTCTTTATTTTATTATTTCCACAGTTTAGGTATGCCACTTTCATAGGTAAGCAATGAGCATGCAGTATTCCTTATCAATACCTTTAATAACTAGACTGAGTTGAGATGACAGAGAGAACATACAGGTCACAAGGGTCATCGAACTTCAACCTTTTGATCTGAAATTCGGTGAATCTAAAAAAAAATTAGGTTCGGCAAACCTCATCGAGCCTTGTCGTCTTTTACTAAGTCCATGGCTCAATCTCATAACCTCATATCGTAGCTCAAGCTTGCAATCTGCCTTTGCAGTTTCCATGCCCATGATAAATGGTAAAGACATGTTATTACTATTGTAGGATTTATGTGTCTCTACATATTACTATTGCTTGCAACTTGGCTTTCCTGGATGTTGGATTGTTGGGAACCTTTTTTAACAACCTGTAAATAAGTGCTCCTTGCCTACCTAATCAGATGACCGAGATTGTATGAAGTTAGCTTTCTTTTATGATTCCCTTTCCACAGGGCTCGCTAAGGTTCCATTACTGCCCTTTAGTGTGCACATTTTGCGCTGTGACAATGGCAATGCTTCTTGAGTTTTCTTTTTAAGTATTGCGTCTGCCATCTATGTAGTAAAGTTTTTACTTGGAGTCTGTGAATACAGGTTAGAAGATGGACACAAAAGTAGCTTTCTTTATTTTCGCCTTTCCACAGTTGAAGTTTGCCACTTTCATAGGTAAGCAATGAACATGCGGTATTGCTTATCAATACCTTTAATGATTAGACTGAGTTGAGATGACAGAGAAAATACATGTCACAAGGATCATTGAACTTCAACCTTCAGGTTCGAAATTCGGTGAACCTAAAAAAATATTAGGTTCGGCAAACCTCATGGCCATTGACCAAGTCCATAGCTCAATCTCATAACCTCATATCATAGCTCAAGTTTGTAATCTGCCTTGGCAGTTTCCATGTCCATGATAACATTTTTTATGTTTACTGATGTTGGTTTCTTACTATTTTATGCTATATTTCATTTTAAAGCTTATATATATATATATCTCGATTAACCTAATGGGGAACCTCATCTGAATCTCACCAAAAAAATTGAACTCAAACAAAACCTAATCATTGCTGAATCCGAACTCAAACTCAAAACCATGTTACATAGGGGAAGAACCATGTACTGCATAAAGTGATTCTTATGTTTAGTTTTCTCTGAATTCCTAGAGTAGAAAATAAGGGACAGATGAGATACAATCAGTTACATGTTGCATCACCCTTATGTAAACAGAAATGGGTGATGCATGATAATACTACTGTTACAAGTATGTTGCATATCATACAATTTCAAGGGTTGTCCCCAGATATGATCTTCCTTGCACATCTGAAGATTTGAAACGTAGGAAGAAATGTTCTGGGAAAATCAGGGCATTGTTATATAAACGTGCAACTATATATGGCCTGTTTTCCTTACTGATAAGTAAACGTATAACGTTTAATTTTTATCTTTATAACAGCATAATTCTAGCTATGCATTTTTATAGCAGATATAAGATGTTTTGGGCACTATTCGTCCAACATTTATTGTAGATTTCAAGCAACATTCATATTACAGAATCACAGGAATTTTGATAAACACATTTTAGACTTCCTGAAGTATTCATCATTTTAATAGAATGAATACAGCTGAAAATAAAAGCTAACTTGAAGAGATCTACTCTTATCTGGATACCACCTGTTGTAGTTCACTGAATGGCTTCCGGGGAACTATTGTCGTGCAAGGTATGGGAAGTCTTTTCCGACTGCCACACCTAATTTGAAGTTATGAATTACCTGGGCAAACTTCACCTCTCACAGTAGAAATTTTCTCAAACTCACCCAGCTGAATAGGAGAGCATTTGGGTCAAGCGTACATGGAATAACAAATCTGAGGCAATCACCAAGGTGGTTGCTAGCCTTCATGCGAGACGAGTATTCTTTTGCTTGTCGTATCACTGGTGAATGGGTCATATTTGACTTGCCTATTTGCTCTATCAGGATTCCATAAATGCCCATTAGTCTGTGTACTTTTGCCTATAGCTGCGTTTCACCTTAGGAGGTTGATAAACAGAAATACAAGATATTCAACTCTCCAAAAGGCCACTGGACTCAGCCTGAAGCTCTTGCAACCTCCGTTGGGAGAACATGAGGTGAGTTTTAAATCTTAAGCAGTAATGCAATGCATACACAGATTCTTACAGGAGATTTACCCTGGAAACCCAAACTGGGAAACCAGCAAACTGTCATACCTCTGATACCACAGCATCCAAAAACTCTAATCCATTAACACCGATTAGATTATAACAATAATTATTTAAGCGAGACTTATTACAGATTACTGGAAGAAACTATACTGTGTTTTTCATTCAGGTATTATTTTTTGAAGATACTCTGTTTTAAATCTTAAGCCGTAATGCAATGCATATACAGGTTCTTACACGAGATTTACCCTGTAAATACAAACTGGGAAACCAGCAAACTGTCATACCTCTGATACCACAGCATCCAAAACCTCTAATCCATTAACACCGATTAGATTATAACAGAAATTCTTTAAGCAAGACTTATTACAGATTACTGTAAGAAACTATACCATGTTTTTCATTCGGATATTAATTTCTGAAGATACTCTACAGTCCGTTATAGGCACTGATGTGCATTGCTTGTTTAGAAGCACGACTTTTGCCGAACGTGAATTTCCCTTTTCTAAATGGTACTCTTGCTACATTGTGTAAATGTTGTAACCTGTTCTACTAAAAGATGGAATGCTAACTTGAGAAATAGTATATAAACTCTTTCAAGGAACACCTTTGGTATGGTGGTTTCTTATCACTTTTTGCAAGGTCTCTTGCATAAATCTGGCCATGTAGGTTGCTTGGTTAGATACGTTGTTTTTGGAGCCCAGCATTTAGCTGTATTGATTCTTTAGATGTATAGTTTTTTGGAACCTAGCCTAGCCCTGGTAGTTGTCTTTGTACGGAAGGCTGTTTTATCAATTTGATCATTACCATGTTTTTCCTTTTAGATGTCTCTCTGCTATTTCATGGAATTTACGTTCCAAGTGGAAAATATGCTATCACAGATACCTGTATTTTTTGGGTTTAATTGTTATTTATTTAGTTAGATTCAACGAAGTTCCTTTCTTTGAGTTTCAGATCTCGATGTGTATAGGTTTTGGACACACGACTTTCAATTTTTGGAATGAGATGCACATCGTCCAAGTGTTGTAGCACATTATTTGGCAACGGTTGAGCATTTCTAGTGGTATTTCTATTTGTTAGTAGTACTTCTATCTCGGTGGGTTAGTTTTTGGATAGGGTCTCTTACATGTTGAGAGGTTCTCATAGACAACGATTAGAAAGAAACGATGGTTGGTTCAGCTAATTAGGTTTCTATATAGGCAATCACTCATGACTTTACTATTTATTTCTTTCATAAAGTGAAAGTATATTATCATGATATAATAGTGTTAGATGTAAGATTTTTGTGATCCATAATAGTGATAAGAGTTTAATAAGACCTTTATTAACCACATTATTAAAAAAAGAGATATAGCAATGTTCCACCAAGTGTTTCGAACGTTGGGATGCGGGATTAAGGGACGCATGAGTCCACACCCCATATAGTAAGGAAGGTCACATGGGATGTTAGGGTCTTTGACATAGGGGACTTGAAACGTAAATCATTGAAATCTTATACATGACAACGGAACAGTACCATACATGATTACGTGTAACATAAGAAACCATGTAATAATATAATAGAAAATAATAATAATGATTTTTGAAGTCATCCATGTCATTGCGGTTTATCATTAGATGTAGAAAGTCAATTCAAGAGATGAATTAAAAATTGAGAAAATATGAATACTTATGAATTATTCATCTTTTCTGAATCATGAATTCAACTTTTATTGCCTCTTATATAGATGATCCAAATCTAACATCAAAATATTATGCAATATTTCTCAATGGTTTTAAGAAGAATTTGTGTTAACTAACATCTCATATTATTTTAGTGAAGAGCATAATAGAGATCCATGGTATTTTGTTAGTGGTAATGACCTTTGAAGTATTGTTTTAAGCTAACGACTTTATAATAAATTGATGATATGACTAGCGGTGTTGTACCGTAGTATATGTTTTTAAAATGAATTATTGCTTTTAGCTTATTTTTGAGTGGCTTAATGATTCAAATGCATTCATGATGAATTGAGTAGGATTTGTGTCTCACAAGGTGAAAATCACTAGTTTTTTTTAACAGTTAGGTGGACATGCTTTTTATGATATTGCTTTTTGATTTGAGAGTAGGGATGTTTTGATAGCTTGTGAAATTTTTGGATTGGATTACTTCTCCATTGGTTTTCAACTATATTCATTGCACATAAAAACTTGTTTCATTGTATTTCACATGAATTAATATTTTGAAGGGGACAATTATGTGTTAATCAAGTCTAATAAGAGGGAATTCACATACAATAATCATTTGTATATACGTTGTTAGTGTGCAATATGAGAAGTTTTAATTTTTTCAAGTTACACGGAGTCGCTCTTCATGATTGTACCTTATCAATTGATTTTCACTTAGCTATTGCTTCTTATTGATATAAGTTTGTTATCAATTAAAATGCAGTGCCGTCAATTGTCGATGTTGAAAACCCTTGCGATTCTCATATGTGAGCTTGGATTTATCTTACTTGGTTGAAAACGCTTGCAATTCTCCCCAAACAACCTTCGTTTGGGGAATGTTTGGCATGATGGAATTTGATGGGTGGATAGGAAACATGTCAGTTTTTTTTAATCAAAGTGACACCTAAAGCTTGTTGTGGTTCTCTATTTAATATTAGATTTGTTTATCTTGTTTGTCTCAACCTCTTTTTGCAAGTTTTGGTAGCCTAATAATTGATTTTTTTTGAAAGGAAATGTGTTTATTACTTTGCAATCAAAGCAACATCTATAAATGATTTTTTGGTTTTTGTTGGCTATAATCACATGGTTAAGTTAATATAAACACTTCTGTGTTAATTCCTTGTTCTCTTTGAACTCATTCAACATGTTTAATAGAAGTTTTCTCCACATTTAGTGTGGATTTAGTCAAATAGGTTGAACACAATTAAAATTGTTTTTAATCCTCTCTTTTGGGGTTCCTTATTGGAGGGGCAACCCTTTGGTGGGTATTTTCTTTAGATTTGGTGGGTATTGTTGTATTTTCTTTAGATTTGGTAGTGATGACTTAATTATTAAAGTTATTCGTCATTTTATGACATCCATAAACTATTTAGGCTATGAACTCATTCTTTTTATGGTAGTGTTTCTATATAATCATAGAGAAAGATCAAACCATTTAAATAATGTTCTATAATTTATATATACTTGTTGAAGTGAGTTGTTTTCCATTCAAACTATAGCTATGACTGGGTACTTAATGTAAAAGCACAAGACAACTAGAAAGACTAGGTACTTAATGTAAAAGCACAAGACAACTAGAAAGACGAGGCTTTATTATGTTGCCCCTAACTCTGGTGAAGGACAACTATTGGGTCAAGAGGCTTTATTATGTTGTCCCAAACTCTTATGAAGGACAACTAATTGGCTAAAGAGGTGTTGTAGTAAAGGTGTCATGACTTTGGTAAATTATTGGGGGATAGAGGAGGAAGTGACTTATAAATTTCTAAGATAAAAAGTATGACATAAAAATTATAAATTCGTTTTTCAAGAGCAAGGATTTAAACCAATTCAATGGTTAAGGGTTCACTATGGTTGTTTGAAGATTCATTGGTAATGGATTTTTGCCAGAAGTGGATTATTCCCCTTTCTCTTTCCTTGCGTGGAGTGTCATGGGACGTCCCATTTGAAAATGCCCAAATGAATTCAAGTTTCAATGTTTATATGAGAGCTATAAGCACTGTGAGGGACTAAGGAGAATTGGGGAAAGGCACTTAAAATATTGAGATTTTGTGTAGTGCTTTTTAAAGACAAAGTCTCCTTATTCTCAAAATTCTTTGTGGTTCTTGCTAACCATGTCCCTTATGCTTGTGCAAGATGCGAGCCTTTATATACTTTTCTTTCCTTGTGTTTATATCTATTCCTCAAAGCTAGTTTAAGTGAGTCCCTATACCATTTGTTTAACAAGCCATTAAGTCCTACAATTCGATCATATAAATTTTTGAAGGGACAAGGGATGAGATTGCTTGTTTCCAAATTTGATAAACATAAGTTGAATCTTCCACGACCATTAGGGATTTCTTTTTGTAATATGTCCTTTAGGGTTCAGGCTATATTGTTGCATCATAGCTTCTTTTTTGGTGTAGATCCTAAGTCAAGGCTCTTTTACTTAGTAGAAGCGATTCAAGAATTTTGGCTTTTGAAAGGCATTTGTATTTTTTGAGTTTTTTCTAGCACCAATGTAGTGGTTGGTAGAAGTATTGAATGGCTAAAGATTTATATTTGAGTAGTGGTTGATTTCCTTTCGAGGGGTTTGCATTCCAAAGAACTTCATCCTCTTGTTCGTTGATGAAGACATTGAACTTTTTAAGACAATTTTCCTAGGGATTCCAGATCTTGACATTTGTCATTGGAGGCTATATTGTTGCATCATAGCTTATTTTTTGGTGTAGATCCTAAGTCAAGGCTCTTTTACTTAGTAGAAGCGATTCAAGAATTTTGGCTTTTGAAATGCATTTGTATTTTTTGAGTTTTTTTCTAGTACCAATGTGGTGGTTGGTAGAAGTATTGAATGGATAAAGATTTATATTGGAGTAGTGGTTGATTTCCTGTCGAGGGGTTTGCATTCCAAAGAACTTCATCCTCTTGTTCGTTGATGAAGACATTGAACTTTTTAAGGCAATCTGCCTAGGGATTCCAGATCTTGATATTTGTCATTGGAGGCTATATTGTAGCATCATAGCTTATTTTTTGGTGTAGATCCAAAGTCAAGGTTCTTTTACTTAGTAGAAGCGATCCAAGAATTTTGGCTTTTGCAAGGCATTTGTATTTTTTGAGTTTTTTCTAGCACCAATGTGGTGGTTGGTAGTAGTATTGAATAGCTAAAGATTTATATTTGATTAGTGGTTGATTTCCTTTCGAGGGGTTTGCATTCCAAAAAACTTCATCCTCTTGTTCATTGATGAAGACATTGAACTTTTTAAGACAATTTGCCTAGTGATTCCAGATCTTGACATTTGTCATTGTGGGAGGGGGGGGGGGTCCAAATCCCTCTAGGATAGAGCATTGTTGTTTTTTGGGGTTTATTACTTGAGCTCAGAGTATGTCACAAAGTGTTAAGGACTTTTTATTTAAGGTCATGCTTGAGGGGTATGGTCAGTTTATGCTTATATTTTCTTCAAATTTAGGGGTCAAGGTCAAGTTGGACATTTTTCCGCCTTCGTATCCTCCAAATTAGCCAATCGTCGATTAAGGGAAAAGTAGCAATAACATTTTTAAAGAGGATAAAAGGATTTTGATATTTTTTATGTTGGGATTAGATCTAGTCTTTTGATGGTTAGGGGTCCAAGATACATTTATTCGCATAGACATTTTTGTTGGATAAGAATCAAGACATTCTTGGTTGCCAAGAATTGGTATATGTTGGTAAAGCCCCGTTAGCTTGTCATTGCCACAACCAGGGTTAGACCAGAGGATCACATACATTATTCCTTTAGCTATGTTGACTTTTGTCCCAATAATTTTGCGATAATACAAGCATGCATGTATACAAAACATGGATTTCCACTTATTTTTGTGTCATGTATAAGTAAGAGCTGAACTAAACATAGATTACATGATATCCAAAACACCATTTTTTAAAATAAAACTAAAAAGTGGGTCTTGATCTTACCTATTCTATTTTTTTTTTTCATTATGTGATTTTATGACGGGTTTAATCTTTTGGATATTTTTTACAGGATAGGGAGGTGCTCTTACTTTGATATCAATTGGATTTTAAGTGCATATTTATTTTCTCAGCATATATGGATAGGTATTTCCTTGCATCTCTTTATATTATCAACCATATGTGCTATTTTCATTGTGCCTTAGGTTTGATCTTGTCAGGTTGCGACATTAGCCTTTCTCTATTAGCATATTGTAGCTTGGCTGGTAGAGACTACCTTTCATGGACACCCTAGAATAACAATTGGTTACCATTTTGATGTCCTTGCTACAACCTTTTGTAGGTCAAGGAGTCCTCTTTTGGACACATCATGATGTTAAAAATGTGACAACAAAATATAAATTTACTAATTACCTATGTAGTTGAAATAACGAAATGTAGGTTGAATAACGAGATGTAGTTAGAGTAACGAAATATGTCTAGGTTTAATAAGATGGCTCGAGAGGCTTGTAAAGGCACGAAGAATTTGATCAATAAAAGTTTCCTTCAGTTGTCCAATTCAGTTATATCTCCTATTATCTTCCTCATTTCTTGTTTTCCCCACAACAAGTGGTATAAGAGGTAATTCAAGTTGAAATTTCGCTGATTAAAACACCTGCGAGAAAGGAAAGCAGTCCTGGAGCCATCGTTGTGAGAAAGGAAGCAACAGAAACTGTTGCCATCTAATTGAATACAAGCCGCACGCTCCTGGAGCCAACAAGCCGCACGCTCCTGGAGCCGTCGCCGTGAGAAAGGAAAGCAACAGAAACCTAACTGAATAGAAGACGCCGTCGAGTAGAGAAAGCCCGTGTTCGTCCAGAGAAAGCCACATCGTTGCAAGAAAGAAGCTACGTTTGTTGTCCAGAGAAAGCCCGTGTGAAACAAAATTTTTTGTCTCTGCTGTCTGAAGTCTTTGCTGCCTTGTTTGAAATCGACTGTCTGGTCTAGATTTTTTTTTTTTTGTTGTTGTCTCTGCTGTCTGATTTGAAAGAAAATCGACTGCCTTGTCCAGAGAAAGCCTGTGTAAGCCATCCAGGCTCGTGAGACTGCCCAGATAAGCCGTCCAGAAGTTTTTGCTGTGAAAAGCCGTTGAAGAGAAGCTGCTGGAAGAAAACTGGTAATATTTACAGTTTATTTGAGATTTAAAAATGTAGTAGGGTTTTTCAGAAAAAAAATCTGTTGATTGAAAGTGTAGTAGGGTTTCAAGAAAAAAATTCTGAGTAGGGTTTTTTTTTTTTTTTTTAAATTTCTTCTGAGCATATTAAAGAAATTGGTAAGGTTTTCAAAAAAAAAAAGAAAGATCTGAGTAGGGTTTGAGCAGATTTAAAAGAAAGTGTGACAAAGTTTTCTAAGCAAATTTAGAAGAAATTGTGCAATTTTTGAGCAGATTTAAAAGAAATTGTGAAGGAAAATTTCCGAGCAGATTAAAAGAAATTGTGAAGAAAATTTCATAGTAGAGAAAGGAAAAATCTGAAGCTCGAAAACCTAGCAGAATAGGGGAAAAATAGCTGAAACCCTTGAAACCCTAGAAGAAGAGTGGAAATTTTTAATTTGTAGAAGGGGGGAAATCTGAAACCCTAGGAGGGAGAAATGGCGAAAATGACAAACACAAAATTTGAGGTGGAGAAATTCACCAAGAAAAATAATTTTGCTCTGTGGAAACTGAAGGTTAGGGATTTGCTGGTGCAACAAGGGTTGCACAAGGCATTAGACGGGGTAACTAAAGAACCAACAAGCATGTCGATTTCGGACTGGGAGGACTTGGATGCTCGAGCTCTCAATACTGTTCGGTTATGTTTGGCAGACGAAGTACTCTTCAATATTGTTGGAGAGAGTACAACTGCAGGGTTGTGGAAGAAATTGGAAACACTCTATATGACCAAATCTTTGACAAACAGAATCTATTTAAAAAGACAACTGTACAGCCTTCGGATGAAGGAGAGTACGAAAATTGCAGATCATTTATATGTTTTTAATACACTTATTTGTCAGTTGTCTGATATGGAAGTAAAGATGGAGGAAGAAGACAAGGAAATAACCTTGTTGTGTTCCTTGCCTGAGTCATGGGATCACTTCGTGACCTCAGTCAGTTTGAGCACTGTCGATTCACTAAAACTTGAATCTGTCGTGGGTGCTCTCTTATCTGAAGAGGTACGAAGACAATCTAGTATTGAGACTTTTGCACCTGAAGCCATGGTAGCTAGAGGTCGGTCAAAGGAACGGGGGGAGAAGACAAGAGGTTCTTCCAGATCGAAGTCAAAGGGCGGTAAGAAGAGTAAAGCAAAATGCTGGTACTACAACAAACCGGGACATCTCAAAAAGGATTGCTGGAAATGGAAGGAGGCAGAAAACAACAAGGAAGCAAATCAGTTCAATTCAGGTATGGATGATGAGGTTTTAATTGCTGAAGCACTCCCTGTTTGTAATATCTCACAAGATGCTAACTATTGGCTATTAGACTCTGGTGCTTCTCATCATATGAGTCCGCACCGAAATTGGTTTTCATCATATGAAACTGTAGATGGTAATTCTGTATTCATGGGAAATAATGCATCTTGTCAGACTATTGGGATTGGAAATGTGAAAATTAAAATGTATGATGGTACAATTAAAACGTTATCTGATGTTAGGCATGTACCTGATCTAAAGAAAATCTTGATTTCCTTGGGAGTTTTGGATTCAAATGGTTATAAGTTTACAAGTCAGAATGTAGTGCTGAAAGTTTCGAAAGGAGCCTTGGTTATTATGAAGGCTGAAAAGGTCAGAAACCTGTACAGACTCGAGGGAAGCACTCAAGTTAGTGAAGCAGCGATCATGTCAGATAAATCAGAAGAAGGTTCTTGTCTATGGCATTAGCGGTTGGGTCACATGAGCGAGAAAGGTCTTCAGGTACTGATGAACCGCAAGCTACTTCCTGATTTGAAATCCTTGAAGTTGGATTTTTGTAAATATTGTGTGTTTGGAAAACAATGTAAACAAAGATTCAAGTCTGGCAATCATAATAGCAAGCAGATTTTGGACTATATTCATTCTGATCTGTGGGGACCATCTCCTACCGTGTCCTATGGGGGTGCCTTGTATTTTTCAACTTTTATTGATGATTTCTCCAAAAAAATTTGGGTCTATATGTTGAAAAAGAAAGCTGATGTGTTTAATGTGTTTAAACAATTTAAAACAATGGTGGAAAAGAAAACAGGCAAATCAATCAAATGTTTAAGAACTGACAATGCGGTGAATTTACCTCTTTAGAATTTGAACAATTTTGTAAGGATGAAGGGATAGTTAGACATAAAACTGCTGTTTATACTCCTCAGTAGAATGGTGTTGCTGAACGGATGAATCAAACTCTTATGGAAAGAGCCAGAAGAAAGATTAGTAATGCTAATCTGCAAAAGGAGTTGTGGGCAGAAGCAGTATCTACTGCTTGTTATTTAGTTAACAGATCACCTTCTGTTGCAATAAACTGTCAAATTCCTGAAGAAGTTTGGTCGGGTCAGTCTTGTGATTATTCGCATTTGAAGATTTTTGGTTGCGATGCCTATGTTCTTATTCCTAGAAATCAACGTTCAAAATTAGATCCAAAATCAAAATGTTGTGTTTTTGTTGGATATGATTATTCAGTGAAGGGATATAGGTTGTGGGATCCTACTTCACGGAAGATAGTCATTAGTAGAGATGCAACATTTGATGAATCATCTCTTTTAAAATCAGATGTTGAAAAAGTTGAACAGAAGCAGGTATCGCCAGGTCAATAGATTTAATTGGAGACTGTACCTTTTCCAGAAAGTCGAAAGGAAGGAAAGACTTCTGAAAAAGGTGGAGAAGCAGAGGAAACTGGAGAAATTCCAGAATCCAGTCTGCAACCAGTCACTCTAAGAAGGTCTACAAGGGAAAGAATTTTACCAAAAAGGTATGAGTTCTCTTCTTCATCGTTTGCATTGATTACTGAAGATGGGGAACCATCTTGTTATCAGGAAGTAGTTGATGATGCAGATAGCAAGATATGGAAAAAGGCTATGGAAGAAGAAATGGACTCCTTAGCCAAGAACAATACCTGGGATCTTGTAGAACTTCCTGAAGGGAGAAGCGTTGTTGGGTGCAAATGGGTCTTCAAGTTGAAGAGAAAAGTTGATGGAAGTATCAAAAGGTACAAGGCGAGACTGGTTGCAAAAGGGTATTCTCAGGTTGAAGGTATTGACTTTCATGAGATCTTTTCACCATTAGTTAAACTTGTTTCTATTCGTACTGTGTTAGCACTAACTGCTTTACTTGACCTTGAGTTAGAACAGTTAGATGTTAAAACAACCTTTCTTCATGGTGATTTGGATGAAGAGATATATATGGATCAGCCAGAAGGTTTTGTACAAGGTTGCAGCAGAAGATTAGTTTGCAAGCTCAGGAAATCATTGTATGGCCTAAGGCAGTCGCCCAGGCAATGGTACAAGAAGTTTGATTCCTTCATGATGAGCTAGAATTTTATTAGAAGTGAGTATGATCATTGTGTATACTTCAAAAGTTTCAATGGCATATTCATTATCTTGGTGTTGTATGTTGATGATATGCTTATTGCAAGCAAAAGCATGGAAGAAATCAGCAGGTTAAAGGCTCAGCTGTCTAGGACGTTTGAAATGAAGGATCTTGGAGCGGCAAAACATATCTTGGGCATGGAGATACACAGAGATAGGAAGAATGGTAAGCTTTGGTTATCACAACAGAAGTATGTGGAGAAAATACTTGAAAAATTCGGTATGAACAATGTGAAACCTGTTAATGTTCCATTAGCTTCCCATTTTAAGCTTTCTTCGGATTTGAGTCCTAGAACTAATGAAGAAACGCAGTATATGTCTCGTGTACCATATGCAAATGCGGTAGGCAACTTAATGTATTCGATGGTATCTACAAGACCCGACATTTCACATGCAGTTGGAGTTGTTAGCAGGTTCATGGCAAATCCAGGGGAAGAACATTGGCGAGCAGTGAAATGGGTGCTTCGGTATTTGAGAGGCACAAGTGACTATTGCATTAGCTTTGATGGTCGTGAAGGTACAGTCTGTGGATATGTGGATGCTGATTATGCAGGTGATTTGGACAAAAGGTCTACTACAGGTTATGTTTTTACTCTTGCAGGTGGAGTAATCAGTTGGATGTCAAAGCTTCAAGAGACAGTTGCTTTGTCCACTATTGAAGCAGAGTATATAGCTGCTTCAGATTCTTGTAAAGAGGCAATCTGGTTAAAAGGTCTGCTTGATGAGATTGGAAGGACGCAGGAGAAAGTGAATGTGTTTTGTGTCAGTCAGAGCGCTATTCATTTGGCTACAAATCCAACCTATCACAGCAAGACCAAGCACATCGATGTAAGGTATCACATTGTGAGACATATAATCGAAGGCGGCAAAGTAGTCCTCAAGAAGGTCCGCACACAAGAGAATCATGCAGATATATTCACGCAGCTAGTTACAGTAGAGAAGCTGAGATGATGTCTTGCTTCTCTCAGCTTGCAGAAAAGGTGATGAATGGGCATTAGGAAAATTGTTGTCAAGGTGGAGTTTGTTAAAAATGTGACAACAAAATGTAAATTTACTAATTACCTATGTAGTTGAAATAACGAAATGTAGGTTGAATAACGAGATGTAGTTAGAGTAACAAAATATGTCTAGGTTTAATAAGATGGCTCGAGAGGCTTGTAAAGGCACAAAGAATTTGATCAATAAAAGTTTCCTTCAGTTGTCCAATTCAGTTATATCTCCTATTATCTTTCTCATTTCTTGTTTTCCCCACAACACATGACACGAATTGAGCCACATCATTCTCTTCTAGATTTTGGCCATATCATGAGGAGGATCTTGAAAATATTTTTGTTACTTTGCAATCATCGATACTCACAATTGCTAATGCTTTGTGCATACTGTTATGCTACTACTTGCCGTCGCTTCGCTTAATGCCATGGCAGTATTGTTTGACTTCTTTTGATTTGCATCACCATTTACTTTCACCTAGTGACTCCATGTTTCTTGGGGAAACTACCACGATAAGTGGATTTACCTTGCCAACCTCTCTGCTTCATCCTATGTAGGGCAGTTCCACCAGGTTGAAACTAGACGCTACCCATTTATACCACTCGTTTCTTTAGGATGAGCTTCCTTTGAGTTCCTATTATCCTCGTTAGAAAATGAAAGAGGACGATTTGACTCTTCTCGTTTTTTCATGCTTGTTAAAGAAAATAAAAGTGATACATGACATGTTATTGCCTCTTTTTCGAACTTGTTAAACCATGAAGATGCTGTAACATGTATACTTTTTATCACTTTTCAAGCTCGTTAAAGTTAAGCATAAAATATACTATCGAGATTACTATGTTTCTTTTTCATGCTCACTAACTTATGAAGGAGTTACCCAAAAAAGAAAAAGAAAAAAAGGTAGAATCTATTAGAGTTTCTATGAAGAAGTGGAAACACTAGTTGCATTGCCTTTGAACATGGTACTTATGTGTGTCATTATCATACATTTGGACTACAGTTTTTCTAGGAGTTGTCTGATACATATGAGTCATACGCTCCTCTGGCTAGTTACTCTTCCAGTCATTATAAAGCACGATTCAATGTTTTTTGCCTTGTCGCATGATATCACATAGTGCTTATCATTGAATGCTGCCAAGTTATTTTTGTGTCATGCCAATTATGTCCAAGGAGAGTCTAAGCCTTAGTTGACCACCTACAATCCTATTGAGCTTTTGTGTTGGCTATCCCTATATCAAATTTACACGGTGATTTCATCTATTCACGTCATCTCTTGGTTTGTTTCATCTCAATTTATGGGCGATACATCAGCTCATTATCTAGGAGCAAGATCTAGAAAGTATTAACACCTTGGAGATTGGAATCCTCAATGGCAGGTTTTCTCGTGATCAACTATTGGTTTCCATCATTGATCCCTAATCAATAGAGTTCACAAGTGTTTGACATCATGTTATTTATTTACAGTCAATGGATTGTGCTAAGTACCTTGGGGTCCATTTCCATCATTGGTGGGTCCTCTTATATTTGTTAACAATATAACTCAATGATTGGTAATCAAGTAGTTTTTATCATGGTCAACATTAGCACATCTATATACACGATGAAGAATCATACCATGTGGTTGGGATGAAGACCTTAGGCTTGGCAATAACTCACTCATATTTGTTCCCCCTTCTATGTTGTGATGGAGTATTGTACCATGTTATTTACTTCGAGGAACACCCAAAGGAACTCTACTCCTTTGGTATGGTGTCATCTTGATATATACTATGACATAGATCCACATTGTATTTGTTGGTGGCTATGGTCTCTTTCTTAATGGCATGGTCCACAATGTGTTCCTTCATGGCCATGTACTAGTATTTCATGTCATGTATTTGTACTGTATCATGTTGGAGACCATGTTCAATTATCTTCTATATTGAGCAAGGGTAATACCCACCTCAAGAATGATACTTAGATTCTTGCAAGTCCTAATTGGTTCCTTTGATCACGACCCCTTGCACCACTTCCCAAGATTAACCATATTGTAATGTATTTCGGCCATACATTTCTTGTCTACTCTCATGAATTAGGGAATATGTTATCACTCTATTTTACCACTCCTAGGATGGAGGAGAAACTCTAGTCCAACTTACATCAGATGTACATATGTGATACACCTCACATATCCATGGAAATGCATATTTTAGTGCTCATCACTTCAATAATGTTGTAAAACAGAGATGCATTACTTTGATGTGGTGTGGAAGTAATGATGAAGCTGTCCCCCATCATTTATGTTCTCATAAAGGGAGGGATGAGAGGGTCAACCTTTTATAAATTGGATTTTGAAGATGATCAATTCAAATGAGGATGAGATGACTTGTAAAGGGTCTAATAATTAGGACCTTATGCAATCTTCCCTTGACTGTTAGTTGTCTAGATACATCCTCCCACATATATGAAAAATGTATAGAAGTAAGACACTTTAGGGGAGATGAAGAGACATACACACATATTATAGGTAAACGTTGGTGGAATTCTCGGGGGTGTTCTCTTTGCATGCTTAAATGGTCCAAACTTTGGATTATCAACCGAGGGGTCAAGTTCAAGAATCCAGAAAGGGATGTTTACATCCAAGGAACAACACTATAAGAATTCCATATTCATAAAGGTGAATTTCAATATATTTCCCCCAATTTTCATGTTCATTTGCTTGCATTTGGATTTACTTCGAAATTCTAACATTAGATCTAATATATATTTTATGCTTGGTAGGAGATCTGGGTTCTTTGTTTGTGATGTGTGCAGGATACATGTGTAAGTAGCAAGGGCAAGGTCTCTAGACGCTGAAGCAAGATTCCAAGCAACTACACTAGCTAGGATCTACATCAACGTTCATGGGTAAAAGTATGCAAGCCTCTTTCCTTGCTTCTCTATCTATCAATGTGCGAAGAATATAGATCTAGGGAGTATATTGAATTGTTCACCCTTTGTGAGTACATATCTAGGGTAGCTCTTAGCCAACATTAGGGAAAATTCGGTTAACAAAAGAATGGCCCTTGAAGAATTGGACAGTTTTTCATAAAAAAAAATTGAGATATGTTTAGAGTATGGTGATCTTAGGATCTCATTTAAGATTGTGCTTTATGGATGGCACCTTAAAAGTTTTCTACATATTTGTTGTAGGCTCCACTCTCCATTTTCTTTTGGATAAGAAAAACATGCCACATTTAAATGGTTAAGGTCTTAGCTTCAACCTTTTACTCAAATGCTTTATTAATGTATAAGGCACCTTCCTTAAAATAAGCCTTGTTAAGTAGTTAATTAGTTTCCATTCATTGTTATAGAATGATCCCTTTTATTACTAAGACCCAAGACCCAAATAATTGTTTCATCCACATTACGTAATGCTTTGTTCAAGGTTTATTGTTGATTTATTGTTGTATTGTATTTGGAGTATAATTCTTGGAGGTTGTCTTCCTTGAAGGGACAAGTGAGTATAGCTCTCTATATTTCATTTGCAAAGTGATATTTCTTAGGTTTTATCTCTCTTTTCTCTTGTGTTACTAGGTTATTAAATATATTGTGTGGATTACCCTACAAAGTTGTTTCAAAGCTTTTTTCTGGGGCATGAAGTGGGATAATTAATGAGGGACAAAATAGGATATATATATATATATATATATATATATATATATATATATATATATATATATATATATTCCTATTTTTGTTAATTTTTTATTAGAACAAGAGAACAATATTTAGGTCGATTTCTTAAACTTTTTGTGCACAATTTGAAATTTCATACTGAGAACTAGATTACTGTTGAAAAATACATATTTTCAAAAAATAGTGCAAGACAAACTTTAGGTATTGAAGTTATGTATAATTTAAAATCAACAATTTTTTAGGATTATTTTGGTGACGATCATGAATTTTGTAGGTTGGATATATGTTGATAGAGAAAATAGATATCTATTGAACTAGTTCTAGTAGATACAAAGAAGGCATGCCATTTTATAACTAGGGGCATACTAGCCAACTCAAGAAATGTGACAGAAGTTGCGATCATCTTATATTTTTAAAATCAACTATGCACAAGTTATTTTCTAGTGATTTAAAGTGTTTATACGTCTTTAAGTAACATAATTATATGCCATTCAACATGTAAAATTGCAATTGGGAAATAATGCATGTAGGACATACAAGTGAACACCTTGTTGGAAACCCTTTTAACCATTTTTGGTATTCCTTTGAGTAGTATTGTATTTGAAAGTACTTTTGTTTGAAATCTCATTTCCACAAACCTTTACGTATATATGAAGTCCCTCTTACCCATCAAAATATTGGTAACCCATTGGGAAAAGCTTTTCTTCCCCTTAGATAGCCAACCGACAACCCTATATGATCAACACATGACATGATTTCATGATCCTCCACTTCTTAATGTTTTGGTCATACTAATATCGATAAAGGGGTTAATTTGATGATCGATTGATCTTTCATTGTAATCTTGTTCCCTCACTTTACTTAGGGGGTTAATCTTTGACTCTAGGCAAGTGGGAGAAACTTCGAGGCATTAGGGTTTTAGGAAGGACACTATTGTGGAGGCTTTGATTGAAGTAACACGTACATGATTTTCCGTACTTTCCACTTTCCATATTTCCCATTCTTCCATCTCTATTCTTTGGGCCGATGGTAGTTTTTCCATGGGTATTGGCACCCTCTCATCCTCATTTTTGAGTTTCAGTGGAAAAACTTACCCTGGAGGTTGATGTACTTGAAAGAAAATTGAAAGCATAGGAAAGTTGTAATGAAAGAAAAATATAAGATGCAAAAGATGGCTAGAACATTTGATTAGTGTGTCGGCAAAAGTTTAGCTTGTGCTCTACCCTTCTCGTTAGCCATCACTTGGTTCCTACTATAAAACGAACCTTTTTATTGTGCTAACCTTGATGAGTGATAAACTATCTCATCATTAAAGGGGATTATATGCTATATCTCAAAAAGCAAGCTTGGGCTCTCGAGTTATATATAGCCAAATCAAAGCAAATCATAAAAAAGTAGAAGCACCAGAGGGGTGGAAAAAGAAAGCGAAGGGAAGGGGTAAATCATGGCTCCACAATTGCTCTGTCTTTACATCTATACACTCGGGATGTAGAACTGCCATTAGCTAGTGAGTTGGATGTGGCACCCTGCCCTAAAGTCATTCTCACTTCGTTGCCACTATTTTCACACATACCTATGGATTGATGGGTTAACTTGGGATCCATTGCTTCGCCTTCGGGGCTAGAATCACCTAATAGGGTTACCCATCCCTAACACAGAAGTGACTTTTTTATGGGGCTAGATCTAGTTATATATTTGAAGGTGAGATTTTTGTGAAGTATTATAGTGCCCCTGACATTAGGTATGGTCCACTATGATGCATTTATGATCACTGTGCTCCTGACGTAAGGTATGGTTCACTACGATTCATCTATGATTATTCTGCTTAATGATTGATGATTTTCAGTTGATCTTGAGAGGGCCTCTTCCGAAGGTTTTGTCACAACAGAAGATGCCCCTTGAGATGGTTGCCCTCCTTTCTCTGCTTTGTTATAGAGGCCATTTTACCCATTCGAGAGAGAGATGCGACCATGTTGATGTAGCATTTGCTATCTAGAGTAGAGCGTTGGCCTACTTGATCACCCCACATGATGCTCGACACTTTGAGGCGGCCCAAGAAGCTAAAACATTTGTTGGACATTGGGTTCAACGCTCCCCGTGTGTTTCGTGACAAGGACTAACCGCCTCTCGTGGATCCTAACTCTGGCGATTGTAGCGGAGACTAACTCTTGCGGGTTTTGGTCTAACGACAATCGTGATTCCAACAAGTGGTATCAGAGCGACAGGTCTCGAGTTTGAAACTCACCGGCTCGCGTTGGGGGTGAGATTGTTGGACATTGGGTTCAACGCTCCTTGTGTGTTTCGTGACATGGACTAACCGCCTCTCGTGGATCCTAACTCTGGCGGGTTTTGGTCTAACGACAATCGTGATTCCAACAACACTAAGCCCATGAAACTTAGTGTTGGAGATATTGATGATGTGCACAGTGGATCGAAGACGTTCCCTGTATGGCCTCAACATATTCCTTGTGGACGTTGCTTTTAAGAGCCTAGATAATGATGGTTATCCTTGAGATTACAGGGGAGAGCCTGCACATCACTTATTAGCCCCAACACTTGAGAAGGAGAGTGCCATGTCATCCCTCTTCTCCTTTAGAGGGTGACGTTGGGCACCAAGGAGATGACATCTTATAAATGGACTTTGGAGGCATGCCCATGATCTAGAAACTGCATCTTGGAGGATGGAGGGTTGATTAGCCCACATGCCACTTATTTGTGCCATTTGGAGTTCATTTGGAGGATGACATGCTTGAGGAGGATTTTCTCCCACATGTGTGGGCATTTTTGATGGAAATGCCGAGTGGGGTGAATCGATATTTTGTTACTTGTAACATTTTTTCACCTATTTAATCCTGAAATGGAATTCACATCACATGATCAATAACAATGTGTGCACATGAAGATAAGATGCAAGTCAAAATTTCAAGAAGAAACACTTAAAAACATCTTAAATTTATTACAACCAGTTGTGAGGACACCAATTCTTTGTAAGCACCAACTTACAACAATTGTAGGATGGAACTTGTAAAGGAGATTAGGAAGCCAATCCTGAGTAATCGCCTACTTACAAGTTTTGTAGGCACCAACCTATAGAGTATTTAGTCCTCTCGTTGAGCTCTTACTTAGCAACTTCGTAGGGATCGACCTACAAGAGACTCCAATCTTGTTAGCTTAACTTAACAATTTATAGTCACCAACCTACTCCTTCAATTTATTGCTTAGACCTATCAACATCAATTTGTTGCCGTGATTAAAGACGTATAACACCAATCTTCACACTAGTCACTAGTAGCTTCACAACATTGTTCTTCCACTTCACTAGTTACTCATTCCAACTGTCTACAAGCTTATCCTAGTTGCACAATGGTCTTCCAATGTTTCAACTCCTTGTAGACTTTAATCTTTGATTACAAATCACTGCTGAATATACTTGCAAACTAAGTACAATAATGAGCATTATTACAATGCTTAAATTGCTACTCAAAATTTGTCTATAATATCTCTTGACTATGACCATCCATTTGCAAGATGAACAATGCCATTACTAGAAATGATATTCTTACACTTGAAAGTATGTCTGTTTCCAACTCATATACTAATAGCACAATCATCTTTGGTAGATGCAAACATATGTGGATTCACATGGTTCACTCTACAGAGTGACTAGGCAAAAACAACTAAAAGTTCTCCATTACCTTGGTGCTAAATGTATATGTGTGACTCTTCGCAACAGATCGTAAATTGGCCTCTTATAGGACTTAGCCTTGGTCAACAATAGAGTTATAACCCAACCTATAACCAAGACTCCAACTCAGCGTAACTAGGTTTGGAGCTCAACTTAACCAGGTTCGCGACTCCTTAACTAGATTTGCAAGCTGACCCAACCTATAACCAAGACTCCTACTCGGCCTAACTAGGTTTGGAGCTCAACTTAAAAAGGTCTGCGACTCCCCTAATCAGATCTGCAAGTTGACCTAACCAGGTTTGCAATTACCTCAAAATATGTGCTAGAAAAAGTGGTCGCCAATAGGGCTAGGGCACAACCTCCCTAATTGCACTCGTCTTGAACAAAGTTATCCCTCAATCTGGGCTTAAAAATCAGATTGAAACTTAACCTCAAAATAGAGTTGAACTCAACGTTTTGTCAACCAAAACTCAGTGTACTTTGCCTCCTCATTTTGGTCTTCAACAAGGGTTGAACTTATTCTCAACAAGAACAAAAGCCTTTCGAAACAAGTATGCCAAAACCCTCCTTAACTAAGTTTCCTTTCTCAGTTTGATTTGTGGTGTCTCCGACACACGAGTTTCCTTGCCTTCAAATGAGCCACAGACGTGGCATATTTATAGTGTTTTGACATCATCTTTTTAGGTTCATTTTGTCTTGGGGCCGACTTGATCACTGGTAGGGGAATTAATATATACATTTCAAATATTTTCATATATCTTCAATAGTGAGGAGTTAGAAGACATGCCATATACTGTTGGAAAGGTCTCAGTACGTGCTATTTGATCATGCAATTTTCTCCTTTATTCAGACAACCTTTAACATCAATAATAACCATTTTCAACATTTTTGGCATCTTTGTTATGTTTTTAAGCTGAGTTTGACTTGTAACTTTATCGTGTGGAACACATAAATTTGTCAATAGGGTTTCTTAGTTGTAAGTTCGTAAAAATGACTGGGATAGGTCTCATAGAAATAGAGACTCCCCTTATTTCATTTATTCCTCATCACACATTCTATTATATTCCTTACCAAGAGAGTGCGAGCTACTATTTTTTACTACAATGGGCAAGATGTGTCTGTTTTTGGTTCAACTTTCTTTTGGATGTGATTTTTGCATGGAGACATTTTTCTTGGATTGAAAGAAGTGCCTTTTGCTGAGAATTTTATAAGTTTATATCTTAATCATTAATATTTAGGATGTTTAATGTTCAAAAGTAGGGCTTCTATTACGCCATGAATAAATGCTTAACTATTGTTGAAATATTGCATCATTATTGCATGTAACTTTGTTTTTCTAAATCCTATAGGGAAACTCTTAATATGAAGGGCATACATTTAATTTCTCTCCTCACAAGAATAATAATCAAGGTTTGAAAAGTGGATGCACTCGACATCTCCCTTTACTCCATCAAGGTTATTTCCCTTAGTAAGAATAGACATTGATCGTTAGTGTGTTGATCATCCATAAATTCAACTATTTTTTTTTCTTCTTCTGCTTTCCTCTCTCTTAGATGGCTTGGTCAACCACTTATGTTTCTAGGGCATATTTATGCATAAAAGTGAACTTTGAGTGAATGTTTGTGCCACATAATTTATGAAGTACATCAGTAAATTGTTTAAATGAAAAATATAGCATAGTGCATGGTCAATATGTCTGAAATAGGGCCGACATCATGCACTTTCTTATTGTTTATGTATACCTAATGGCCAAAGAAATAATTTCCCTAGTCTAAGTCTAGTCCCTATTGGAAGATCTTGATCCTGTGTTGTTGAATATCATTCTATCTTTTCTTGGGCTGTTATATGATATTGAATGCATCATCATTTCGTATCTTCCAAACCAGCTAATAGAAGTTTATGTTTTGGTCTAACAATGTTAGCAACTTAACAAGAACTATAAATTCAAAATGATAACTCTAATCCAAAAAAACTCATTTTTTTGTTGAAAAAAATGAAAAATCAACTCAAAATGGGAAAGTGGAGATGCCACATCACCCCTTATTTTAAGGGTTAAAATTCCAACATTTCTCCGCCATGACATTGAAAATAGAAATCATGATTACAAAAAAGTTCAAAATTTTGACTTCTACCATGAAATTAAAACCAAATATTAGAAGTACAAAAAAAACTTTAAAATTTCAACTTTTTTTTTCAACTATGACATTGGAAACCAAATATCATAACTAAACAAAGCTCAAAAATCAACTCTTAAATTGAAGAGTAGTTCTAGCAAGAGCATTTTTTTTGAAAGGCTAAAATTATAACACTCATAAAATCTTACTGTAAGACAACTTGATCATTGCAAACAAAATTGCATTATTATTATTTTAACTATGGTATAAAAAATGGCAAGAAGTACAATAATGACATGACAATATTATTGTATAATTTTAAAATTAAATGCTAATTCATAATACTTTTTTACTTTTAATCAAAATCTCAATACTAAGTACCTTGAATGATCGTTTTTAAGTTATTATTGTGTTGTAGATATTCAAGACAAATGAATTCGTCATAATTAAAACATATAATAAAAAAAAACATAGAATGATTCATAACTTCATGTAAGATCAAATGCAAGTCAAAACATTTATTTCAAGTTAACTTGCAAAGATCATATTGATCAAAATTACGTGATATGTTTTAGACAATTATTCACAGTCACATATTTTGACACACCACTTGAGTACATCATCTTCAAATGAATGATTGGAAGATGTTGTTGACCGATATTCTTCTATATCGTCAACTAGTACCCCATCCTAGTCTACATGCATGCCAAACACTACAAAGGTTAAAGACCTTGTAGATTTACGACTAGGTTTAATAGACTCCCATCTTTTCACTATTTCTTGTGGTAGCAACCTTTTGATAATCTCTAAGGCCCTGGAGTGAAGAGTTACCCTCTTTGTTAAATTGAAGTCATAAACACATATGTCAATTTCCTCCAACTTTAAGAGGTATGTGTAGCTTTGATTCATATTTTGACCTTTTTCTTTTCTATTTTTTTTATGGATTTGTTTATCAACTATCATCTCTAGCTTGTACACACCATTGAATGGGTGTGTATTTGTGGCATACCAATGTACTTCAATTGCTGTAACATCTTTATTTTATTTAATGACCTTTATAAACTTGACAATTCGAAATGGATATCCATGTGGATCTCCATCTACTAACACTGCAATCATGCGACCATAATGCTTATAAAGGTCTTCTATGGCTTCATGTTGTGCACTTATCTTCTAGAAAAAATTATACATTTTTTTAAGCTTACCTATGAAGACTGAATAATACCTTGAGATTGATGTTGTTCAACAACATTTCTTTTCCCATATTCATTTTGCATATTTTTTGGCCAAATAAATAGAGAATGCAAAAATATATTTTTATTTCTTGATGTTGAAATTATACCACTTTGATCATTGAAAAAAGACTCCCACTAATCTGAATAAAAAACATGAAAGTACTCAGATGTATCTTTAATATATGTTTTTAATTTCTTCCAAGCACTTAGAATAGTTTGCATCTTTCTTTTGCCTTTGTGCATTATGGATTTCAACAACTAATTGTAATAGCAATAAATTTGATGCAAATATTGGATGACCTGTAATGAACTTAAAAAATAATAAGCCTAGTGAAGGCCCCCATTTTGCTTTAGTTGAATACGTCTTGCCCCATATAGGTGTTTTCCTTATATGGACAACATTTGACATCAATAGCAACAATTTTAAACATTTTTGGTATCTTTGTTATGTTTTTAAGCTATGAGGTTGGCTTGTGACCTCTATCTTGTGGAACACAAACTTGTCAATGGAGTTTCTTAGTTGTATTATTGTAAAAATGAGTGTGATAGGTCTCATAGAAACAAAGACTCCCCTCATTTCATTTAATCATAATCATGCATTGCATTCTTTTCCTCTCTAAGAGAGTGCGAGCTAGTCTTTTTCACTACCATGGGTAAGATGTGATCGTTAGTGTGTTGATTAGCGATAAATTTGACCAAAAGTGATCTCCTTTTCCCTCTCCCCTATATGGCTAGGGAAATTGCTTGAGTTTCTAGCGCATATTTATGCATATAAGTGAAGTTTGAGTGGATTTTTGTGGCTTATAATTTAAGAATTACATCAATAAATTTGTTTAAATGCAAAATGTAGCATAATGCACGGTTAATGTCTTAAATATGGTTAATATCATGTTCATACTGTTTATGCATACCTAATTTCCAAAGAATTAATTTCCCTAGTTTAAGTCTCTATTGGAATCTCTTTATCGTTTGTTGTTGAATATCATTCTAAGATATTTTTTTCGGCTCTTGTATGATATTGAATGCATCATCGTTACATATCTTCCAAACCTTAACTTATAGAAGCCTATTTCTTGGTCTAACAATCTTACCATTTAACAGGAACTATAAATTCAAAATGATAAATGTAGTATAAAAAATCATTTTTTTTTCTCTGCCAAAAACACAAAAAACACCACAAAATGTAAAAATGGTCATGTTGCATCACCCCTTTTTTGAAGGGTTAACATTTCAACATTTTTTAGCCATGGCATTAAAAACCAAAATCATGATTATGAAAAAACTTGAGATTTCAACAATGTTCAAACATGATGTTAAACATCAAATAAAATGACTTTTTTTGTTTTGTTTGTCAAGTGGTCTGAGTTCATCAGAGATTGCATCAGGCTTGACTTGTGGCTTGAGAAAACACGATCCATGGGCATCTAAGTGGTCAAAATCGCCCGGGGATCACACCCGTCCTTGGTCACACCAACACTAATTTAACTGGGTTTAACGTCTCTCTCCATAATATGGGCGCAACAGCCTCCGTGAAGTTTCCTTCCTGACGAGGCCCATCCTCAATTGATTGTGCTAGTGGGACTTGACCAAATAACATGACTTAAAAAACCTTAAAATTATGAGTTTTTTCACGATAGAATTAAAACCAAATATTACAAGTACATAAAACATTAAAATTACATTTTTTTTCAACTATGACGTTTTAAACCAAATATCATGACTAGAAAAACATCAAAAATCAACACTTAAGTGAAAGAGTCATTCTACTAAGAGATTTTTATTTTTAAAGAGTAATAATATAGTTTTTATGAAATCTTAGCCTAAGATGACTTAATCCATTGCAAACAAAACATAAAAGTCAACCATCAAATTGAAGCTCTCTTTTTAACGTGGCATTAAAATTGCAATATTTTTTAAAACTATGATGTAGAAAATCATAATATACAAAATGACATGACAATATTGTTGTATAATTTAAAAATTCAAAATTAATTTCTAATAGTTTTTCACTTTTAATCAAAATCTCAATACTAAGTACTTTGAGTGTTGTTTCGTAAGTTATTGCTGCATTATAGATATTCAAAACAAATGAATTCTTCATAATTAAAACATATAATCCAACAAACGTAAAATGACTCGTAACTTAATGTAAGATCAGAAACAAATGAATTCTTGATAATTAGATAATCCAACAAACATAAAATGACTCGTAACTTAATGTAAGATCAGAGGCAAGTCAAAACATTTATTTCAAGTTAACTTCCAAAGATCATATTGATCAAAATTACGTAAAATGTTTTAGACAATTATTCATAGTCACACATATTTTGACACCATCAAAGTCTACATCATCATTCAAATGAATGATTGATTGGATGAAGATGTCGATGATTCATATTCTTCTCTATCATAAAAAAATAGCCCATATGAGTTTACATGTATCCCAAACATGGTAGATGCCAAAAGCCTATATGAATCATAAAAAAATAGCCCATACGAGTTTATATGTATCCCAAACATTGTAGATGTCAAAAGCCTTGTAGATTTATGATTAGGTTAAACAAATTCCCATTTTTCTACTATTTCTTGTGGTAGCAATCGCTTGATAATCTCTTAGGTCTTGGAGGCAAAATTTCCCCTCTTTGTTAAATTAGAGTCATAGACACATATGTCCACATTCTACAATTTTAAGAGGTTTGTGTGGCGATGATTTATATTTGTATATTTTATTTTGTCTTTTCATGAATTGGTTTATCAACTATCATCTCTGACTTGTACACACTATTGAATGGGTGTATATCTATTACTTCAACTATTGAATGGGTGTATATCTATTACTTCAACTATTGTAACATTTTTTATTTCTTTAATGACCTTTATAACCTTGGCAATTTAGAATATGTAGATCTCCATACATTAACATTGCAATCATGCAACCCTCCTTAACATATTTTATAGAACTCTTATAAAGGTCTTCCATGGCTTCATGTTGTGCACATGATCTTCTAAAACCATTATAAATTTCTTTCCTTTATTTGTGAAGACTCAATAAGATTGATGTTTTTCAACAATGTTCCTTTTGTCATGTTCATTTGACATATTTTGTGGCCAAATAAAAGGAGTCTTCGAAAATGTATTTTAATTTTTTGATTTTGAAATTATGTCACTTCGATCATTGAAAAAATGCTTCCACCAACCTCAATAAATAACATTAAAGTACTCATGTATCTTTAATATATTTTTTAATTTCTTCCAAGCACTTCGAATACTTTACATCTCATTTTTGCATTTGTGCATTATGGATTTCAACAACTGATTGTAATAGCAATAAATATGATGCAAACATTGGACATGTAATGAATTTCAAAAATGATAAACCTCGTGAAGGTCTTCATTTTGCACTTGCTGATATGTAATGAACTTCAAAAATGATAAACCTAGTGAAGGCCTTCATTTTGCTCTTGTTGAATGCTTCTTGCCCATTATTGACATGTAGAAAATTATCAATATCAATAATAAATATCATTATACTTCTTACCCATTATTGGAAAAAGATGACTTTATATCATGGTAGAAACATTCTTATTATATTTATCAATACAAAGAGAATTGGTCTGTGCATATCATGTTTAGGTTGTAGAAATAGAAACTTTATTGAACTTCAAAAATGATAAACCTAGTGAAGGCCTTCATTTTGTTCTTGTTGAATGCTTCTTGCCCATTATTGACATGTAGAAAATTATCAATATCAACTATAAATATCATTATACTTCTCACCCATTAGCTGAAAAAGACGACTTTATATCATGGTAGAAACATTCTTATTATATTCATCAATACAAAGAGAATTGGTGTGTGCATATGATGTTCAGGTTGTAGAAATAGAAACTTTACTGTTAGATGAATTCATGACCTTTCATAGAAAATGTAAAATGATATTTTTATAAAAAAAAAATGAAAACTTCTCTCCAAAATCCCTTCTGAAAAAAAAAAAATTTCCCTCCAAACTTTCTCTTCAAAATTTTCTTTAGAATATCATACTAAAATATTTTATTCAAAAATTTGCTCTTCAAATTTTTCTTTAATACTAAAATATTTTATTCAAAATTTTATACTCTTTTTCTCTACAAATTCTTTGCACAATTTGTTTTGAATTTTAATACAATTTTTTCTTTAATTGTTTTGAAAATTATTAAGAAAAAATTATCATAAATCACACAAGAAAATTGTATTTTTTTGGAGTTTTACGGGAAAAATGATACAAGGAAAAACACATTAGCAAAATTGGTAGGATATTTGGGAGAAAACCATATAAAATACTATTTTTACCATTTTTTGGTTAATAAACTTAGAAAAATAATAAAAACTTATTTTAATATATTTTTAAAAGTATCTATTTTATATTATAAGAAAATAATTCAATTAAAATTAAAAATAAAGGAAAAATAGATAATTAATACAAGACAAAAAGCCAATAATCTCTCTCTCACACACATACATATACATATATAATGTAAAACTATGAATTATAAAAATGTAAATAAAAAATAAAAAAAATGTTAATTACTCTACGGAGTCTTGGATAGATGGTGATCATGTGTTTTGTTAAGGCATTTCTTGATATGAAGTCAACAATTCAATTCCCTACCCTTGTCAGGGTGATATTTTGGAAATGATGAAGATGTAGTCCCACCAAGCTTAAAAAAATGTTAATTAAAAAAAAGAAAAAAGAAGAAGAAAATAAAAATATAAAACATTTGAGACAATTTTTTTTAGTTGAGGGGTAATGCGAGGGATCACCCTCCCCAATTCCAGTAGGGAAGCGACCCAACTACTACACTGGTTGTGTCAATGCCCGTTCGGTGCCATTGGGGTGGATGAGCTATGCTTGGCATCACCCTCCCTCGATTCCAGCAGAGAAGCAAATTGCTTCCATATTGGAATGGAGGGATGACGATGTTGGGCATCGCTACTTTGCCCTACTGGGCATTGACATGACCATTGTATTGACACTTGAAAAGAGGTGTTGGCATGACCACTACAACTTCCTTGTTGGAACGAGGGGAAAGGTGATGCTAGACATTGCCCCTCCACTGCGCCGCACACCAAAAGGGTGGTGACATGACTACTGTAGCAATGCCCTTTTGGTGCCTCATGAGGTGATGCTCGACATCACCCCTCCTCGTCAGTATGTCATTATTTTTAAAACTTTTTTGTTTTATTTATTTATTTATTTATTTCTTTTTAATTTTGTTATATATTATTTTATTTTGAACTTCAAATTTTTTTGTCCCAAGATTTTGAACTTTAAATTTTATTTTTAATTTAGTTAATTTTTTTAAATGTTTTATTTTTATTTTTGTTTTATACATGTTAAAATTTTTGTTATATATATATTTTGTGGTTTTAAAGTTTTTGTGGTTGGAGTTGTTTCTTGAGGAAGGAAGATACATAAGTGTGACCATTGTTGTCAACATTTCGTAGCTACCAACCATGTTCATTATCAAGACATGGGAAAGAATGAAGAGTAAGGGCAGAATAAATAATTATCTAACCACCAAGAATAACATAGTTTGTAAACACTATACCCAACTTTAGTCAAAACAATAATATATGAAACCTATATATATATATATATATATATATATATCCCAAAGGAACCCAACACTCTGCTTGACTCATAGCTATTAGTATCAACCTTTTATTTCAGTCTTGTTATGCATGTGATCTATGGTTCTAACTTATGAAAGTTGCATGTGATTTATAATTACGGTTTATGGTGATTTCATGCGATTCATGATTTTAAATTATGATGGTTGAGTTTTGAGCTAACCAGATGTGATACGTTTATACATGAAGATTTGATCAAACCACTAGGTTGACTTCTTGTGACAAGAAGTGAACATAATTGCAAGTGTACCTTATTGACGAGCTACCCATAAGGTATGATTTGAAGTTATTTCAATTTATTTTGAATCTAATGGTAATTATTTGCTTAGTACAGAAAGCACGGAAATGCCCAGTTGAGTGGTTGAAACTGATTGCAAGCATTAGCAGCAACAACAAGAGGAATTGAAACAAGCAACAATATGTTGGTAAAACACTTCGGGTGCAGGGCCATTGTGGGACACTGGTACCCAACAATGTCCATTGATTTCCATGAGCATGCTATGATCAATGGTTTGAGGCAGGTATATGCCTCGGTTTTTGTATCTTCCGATGTGAGGAAGCTTTGCCAAGGGATGGATTGCCCAGGATATGGGATGTCGGGGAACTTGGAAGGTGAGTGACTGCATGGAAGGGGATTACCGGATTGCCGGAGGGACTGCGTAGCAGAGAAGGAAACACTGAAGATGTATTTTTTTTGGTAATTAGCATTGCCAGATAGAGTTAGATGCACATTGAGAGTGTGCCCTGGAACAATGAGCCGGTAACTGTTCATTGAGGGAACAAGTGGTCAATAATTGTAGCGTTGGACCTTGGATGAAACTTTGACTCTGGCAGTGGATTCTGGACTCCCTGGGAAGGAGGTGAATCCCGTTGTTACTTTGAGGGTAGAGGTGTGAGCCTCTGGATTTCCTTGTTGCTGATACAGAGATTATATCCTTCTGTTTGCTGGTTGAGAAAATGTATATATTATTGTAAATACCGTAATGAGCTGTGTTATAAAGCTCCAATATGCGGTATGTTTTTAGCAGGTTGTTTATTGTAAATACTGCAACGAGCTGTGTTATAAAGCTCCCTAGGAAGTATGTTTTGTTTTTAGCAGTTTGTTGGCTCACCCAATCTATGTTTGGGTGGAATGGGTAGTCCCATCCCAACTGGGTTTCTATATAAATTAATGAGAAATTCATTCCCTTTGTATTTAATGTGTAAATGTATTAATTTATATGTGGATTCTATGATTGATGTATTCATAGTATTTCTGTTGTTATTTTGCTGGTTATGAGCATATATTGTGACAATGATGATGTATGGCTTTCCTCATGTTTTCAATTGTAAATGAATAAACAATGTATATATGACCTAATAGATGATACTACAACTAATGATGTGAGAGAACGATGATTCTTAGCGATTCTCATATAAGTACGAAGCCCTTATGTTCAGATCTGTTGTTTACACATGTAGATTGCATTTGATGTGAAGTGTTTGACAAAATCTCAGTTCTGGTTGGGGAATGGTCAGGCTTATACTGGAGTTAGTTTTGGTTTAGTATCCTTGTCATCATGTGTTTAATGAATTTCGAAAGTTACAACAAGTTCTAGGCAGTGGCCAAAATTCTAAGCTTGAAAAGTGCCTTAAATTCTTCAGAATTTGGCAAAACATTGTTGCAAATAGTCCCTGGACGCAAACATGTAGGCTTGTGCATGCGTCCAGAGCCTCCCATACGCAGGCATGCATGCCTGTGCATGTGTCTATATGTCCAAGAGCTCAAAAGCTCAGTGGAACCTAGGGGCAGGATCACAATAGGAAACTCCGAGGGAGTCCCCATACATCGCTCCCATGTATGACGATAGGTAGAGAGTAGGAGCAATGCTATCTGTCATCTTGACATCAGGGTGAGGGATCACAATATATGGTTGAGAGACCTATTGTTCTGGTGCAATAATGGGACCATACCCTGTAGATGGAGAAGAGGCGGATTCACTATGAGTGATCTCTACTTCATGATGAGCTTGACGGGTAACACGAAAATCTTGATTACGAGGACAATGGTTAGAATAGTGGACAAAATTATCACACAAAGTACAAGGGTGATTCATGCGTAATGATTTGTTCTTCTTGGCCGACTCTGGTAATGTGACATGGACCTTTGGGATTTTGGATTCGGGGAAGTATCATCGACCACATATTTGAGATGAGGGAGTTCAAGACAATTATTGGTGGGATGCCCAACAACATCACACATCGCACATAGGTGTAAGCTTTGGAGGCTTAGGGAGAGCTGGAGTTGTTTTGGGTGCCTTGTCTTTAGTTCCCTTTTTTTGGGCTTTGCTCCCCTCACCAGATGCTTTCACAACATGAGTAGGTTCCGACTGAGGTTGTTGTGGAACTAAAGCAAAGGAAGGGGAAGTAACAACAAGTTGTACTAGGGTCAAAGCTCTGTAAGGTTTAAGTTGGTCAAGAGGAGTGCTTGTGGGGCGATCAATGTGCCAGACTAGGATCCCCAAGGTAATGTTGGGTAAACTCAACGTAGCCATGACAGGGACATAAAAAATTCCAGGTGGGGGGAATAAGAAAGGTATCTGACCCAGAGGATAATGGCTTGGAGGAACTATTCTTGGATGGTTAAGACCTGGAGGAACAATTCCTGGTTGCAATGCAATAGGAGAGACACCAGTAGAAGAAAGTGATCCTTGAGGAATTATACCTGTATGCTGTGTTGAGTGGGGAAAAACAAGTTGTGGAGGTGCTGACTGTTGGATGGGCGTACCAGAGCGCTTGTGAGCAGTGCGTGACGCTTGCAGCATGCAAACATTGGACGAGCTAGGCTCAGAAGGGGTAGGTGGTGGACCATAGTAAGCACCAAGAAAAGTGGAATATTTATAGATTCCAGGCGAGACATTAGTGAGGGATGAGACAGTGGTATTGCCAGTCATCGATGAGATATTGGACTCGGGTGAAATTTGACACTTAGGATCATAGTATGTCAATGGATCAACGATGATGATCTTTCTGTTATGTGGAAAACACATCTTACGGAAAAACCACAAATGCGACCACTGACATGGCATAAGCGTAACTACAACCCAAAATGCTGTTATAATCTAACAGGGCATCAATGAATTTAATGTAAATAGAGACAGTCTTTCCATCAACAATGATAGGATAGTTGTGATATAATCCAAGGGGCTGTGATGGATGATCGTTCCATGCACAGAGAGTGATGCTGGATGGGGACAGGTCAGGTGAACCAAGTCGCTTCCAAACATAACAACCATCACATAAGTGGAGGCACTTCGTCTATGATGCATCACTAAACAATTAAGTTTCTTATGGAGATTGGTATTTGAAATGCGAGAGATGAAGGGAGGGGGGGATGTTCTGATTGATCAACGTCAAAGACAATCATATGATCGTTAGAAGGATCCAAAACACCTAAAGCAGGGAGTAGAGTGTTCCGTTGGGATGGGCACGTCTGGAGGACTTCCAATGTTGACATCGAAGCGAGAGACTGTGCCAAGTCATATACTATGCTCTAGGTATGGGCGGCTTTAATCAAAGCATCATTTTAACGTAATGAAACTTTTGGGATCTTGGTAATAACCTATGCCTTACTAAAGGCCTCCCACCTATTCATGATAATGATCATGTTATTCATTTGATTCCAGGAAGTGTTCCTCCAAACAACAGGCCTTACAGATATCCCTATGCCTAAAAAAACGGAATTGAATGTATGATTGTAGAGATGCTAGAGTGAAATTGAACGTATGATTTTTAAGAACATACCACTAGGTTAAGAAGGGATTTTTTTGGGATGGCCTTAAATATCATATTCAAAAGTTTGTGACAGAATGTTTGGTTTTCCAACAAAATAAAGTTGAGGAAATTAAGACCCCGGGTCTGTTACAACCTTTATCCATTCCAAGTCAACATTGAGAGGAGGTTTCAATGGATTTCATCACAGGTATACCCAAGTCCGAAGGAAAGAGTCTCATCATGGTGGTAGTTGATAGACTTACCAAGTATGCATGCTTTTGGGCATTATCACATCCATTCAAAGGGAGCACAATTGGTACTGCATTTATGGAAACAATTCAAAAGCTACATGGAAATCCAAAGATGATTGTAAGTGACAGAGATCCCATTTTCACTTGAAATTTTTGGACAATTTTTATTTTTTTATTTTTTATTTTCTTTCTGGGCACTCAATTAGTTCATAACTCATCTTATCATCCTCAATCTAATGGACAAACTGAAATAGTGAACAAATGTTTGGAATGCTATCTTCATTGGTTTATATCTGATAACCATACAGAATGGGTCAAGTGGTTACCTCTGGTTGAATGGTGGTATAACACTTCATTCCACACTACAACAAAAGTGACCCAATTTATGGCACTTTATGGATATCATCCACCGTCTATCACATCATATTTAAGAGAAAATTCTAAAGTTCAAGCAGTGGAAGATCACATCGAGCATCAACAAGAAGTTCTCCAACTCTTAAAGGATAACCTCACTCTGGCGCAGAATCGAATGAAACAACAGACATATCAACATCACAATGAAAGAAGTTTTGATGTAGGTGACTGGGTATTTTTATGGCTATAACCATACAAATAAATGTCCCTCGAGCAAGCTAAGAAGGATAACAAATTATCACCAAAGTATTATGGTCTTTACAAGGTGTTGCAAAATATTGGTACTATGGCATTCAAATTGGAGCTTCCGACATCTTCCTGAGTACACCCAATTTTCCATGTTTCATACTTAAAGAAGGTTATAGGGGACAAGCTCCCAATTCAAACAATATTGCCAGAACTTGATGAGGTAGGAAAAATCATATTGTAACCTGAAGCAGTCACAGAAATAGGAATTCGATAAACTACAAATTTGATCAATTTCAAACTATCTATGGAAAATAAAGAGAATTGGAAAACGAAGAGACATTGGGAGATGAAACCCAATAGTCTCCCTCTCCATGTATATATCCATGTTCCATCTTAATGCAAAAACAATTCAATTCATAGAGTTACCTCCTGGCTTGACAAACCAGTACAAAATAGATCATCACTCAGTCTCTGAATCCTCTTATAGATGGAAAATATCCGGGTGATGAAGAAGAAATTGCTCCTTTAGATGATAGCCCGATCATGGATATTTGCAGCCTGACTTTTAGTGAGCTTCAGAGAAGAATTGTGCAAGCAAGGAAGAAGCATTTCCCCAATGACCTCACATATCCCGCTTTCATTAATACAGAAAAGGTGATTGCCATGGATACTAGGAGGAATCCTCAAACCATTTCTGCAACTAACAGGACCTTTGCAGGAGCTTCAAAGGAAAATAAAAATTATTTAATGGTAGAACACAAACAAACGATAAAGGGTTTTGAAGTTGCGAGACAAAAAATAGAACAACTCTAAGCAGAAACTCATAATTTGTGTTATGCACATGTTTAATTGAATGAAATTCAAACGGCTATATATGGTGAACTTCAAAAATTGGGATCCACTATTATGAATCTTTATGAAGAGTTGGTCACCTTGCATAAAGCTGTCGTCTCCTTGCATGATATGCAAAAGAAATCATGGGATAATGCAAAAGCTATGAAATTCATTCATGTAACCATCACTGCAATTCATGAATGTGGAATGAAGTATAGAGGTGCACCACCAAAATTGACTACGAAAACAAGAAAACAAGCCGAGTTGGAGAAAGATGAAGTCAAAATGCTTATGCAAAGCAATAAAACACTCGAGACTTTCATAGTAAACATATTATCTTAGTTTGCACGGTTGTATAATGGTGTGGATTCCCTGGTGAAATATCATAAGATCCCTTCGGTCAGGTCATTTACAGAGGCAAAGGGCAGAAACACAGCCAAGCTGGAAGTTTCAGAATAGTTGGACCAACTGAAGCATATTGCTACCAAAAAAGACTTGGAGATTAATAGACACACCATGTAGAAATATATTGGTGGCCATGCTAAGATCAATACTATGTTGTTTGCATTAAAGAAGAAGATGCAAACTAGTTCCAAAACTATCCACCCAGATGCAATGGAAGCTAGAGTCTGCTATCAACCTAATCTTCTTGCAAAGTTTGAGGAGTCCTCAAACTCATACTTGTTGTGTCTAGTTTGTTTTATTAGGTCTGTCTTATTAGACTCTACCCATTTTTGTCTCATATGGGTTTATATATTATTGTATTTGAAATAAAATATGTAAGTGGAACTCCAAGTTTCAATTGTGGAATATGAATAGTCATTTGTGAGGAAAAGACTAAAGAAGTCAAAGAGTCACGAGGGAAGTTCAAAGGTCACAATGGGAGATGAAGGGTCCCCTAATTTGTTATAAATACCCTCATAACTCAAGCAAGGGGCTTGGAAGCTTTTATTTGAATCCTCGACTTCTTTAGTTTAGCATAGGAGGCATATCATTCTTTGGAGAAGCAAATTTCAGCTTCATGTTCCATTATTGGTGTTAATATCTTGTCAATGTAATTGTATGGCTAAAAATTCACCTTATAATAAAAGCTTAGAGTCGAAACGCCTTCATGCATATGTCATGGATGTAGTAAGACAATTCTTTATATATTTGCGATGTATGTTGTTGCACTTATGTTAATGCTAATGAACTGATTCGTTTGATTTAGTATGTATCTTGTTGGATGCGTGTTGATTATGTTATTGTGATCGTTGTTATCTTGTGAAATATTCTGCGAGTTAACTAATAATTATTTTGTATTGCTCATGTGTCTCTTCTAAGTTAGTATTGTCAGGCCAGGAGGCAACTCCACAAAATAAATCGTATGAATTGATTGAGGGTGCTTATGAATATATACATGGAGGTGAGACTGTTGGGATTCATTTCCCAAAGTCTCCTAGACTTCTTTTTTTCCTACTTTACACTAATATACAATTTCGCCCAATCCCTTAGGATTCCCCTTAATTTGAAGGGATTTTGGTGAGTCCAAACATCGTTCTGAATTTTTCAAACTGTTCTCTTCCAAGTGCTTTGGTGAAGATGTCTGCAGTCCGCTCATTTGTGGAACAATGACGTAGATGGATTGTTTTTGGCCTCAATATGATGTTGAATCAGATGATATTTTTATTTATGTGCTTCATTCGATCATGGAACTTTGGGTTCTTGGCCAACTTTATTGCAAAAGTGTTATCAATCATGAGTGGAGTTGAACGCATTTTTTTCATCTGCAAATCTTCTAGGATTTTCCTAAGCCACAAAATTTCCTTTTTTGCTTCAGCTGTTGCCACATATTCTGCCTTAGTTGTGGAATTTGCTGAAATTGAATGTTTGCGTGATCTCCTTCAGACAACTCCTGATCCAAGACTCAAAACCTTTCTTCAATTCCTTCTTTATGGATGCAATATAACTCTCATTGTTCCCTATCATCAAAATATCATCTACATACAACACAAGATATACAATTGTTTTTCCAAATTTCTTGACAAACAAAGTTGCATCATCAAGATCAAAATGTTTGAAGTTAAGTTTCAAAAGATGCTTAGCTAATTTCTCATACCAGGCTCACGGTGCTTACTTGAGGCCATACAAGGATTTTATCAACTTGCATACTTTGTGTTCTTGGCCCTTCACAACAAAACCTTCTGGATGGGACATAAAAACCTTCTCCTTTAGATCTCCATTCAAAAGGAAATTTTTACATCCATCTGATGGAATTTCCAACCATTCTGAGCTGCTAAGGCAAAGAGTGTCCGAATGGTAGCCCATTTCGCTGCGGGGGAAAATTTTTCCTCATAATCGACCCCTTCTTTCCGTGCAAAACATTTTGCCACAAGCTTATATTTGTGCTTGTCAAGTGAGCCATCCGCTTTGTACTTGTTCTTGTAGGCCCACTTGCAGCTAATTGTTTTGGTTCCCAATGAAGGATCAACCAACTTCCAAGTGCCATTCTTTATCAAGGCATCATACTCCTTTTGCATCGCTTCATTCCATTCATCATTAGAAGCGGCTTCTCTGAAGGATGTCGGTTCAAGATCTGGAGACAAATTGAATTCACAATTATAAGAAACATCCATAGCAACAGGTGAATCAAAATCATCTACATCACCTCCATTCTCCCTGGTGGAACTTCTTGTTCCTGTCTTTCCAAGCTCATCGGGATGAAAATATTCTAGTGTCTTTGTCAGCGATTTTGGGGGACCTTTCTAAGATGGCCCAGGATGCTCATTTGACTGAGTTGAGATTGAATCAAGATTCAGTCTCGCAATTCTGTCAATCACATCATTCAAGGTGTCATCCGTGGTTGGTTCTTCATGTGGGGGAGAGAGTGCTTCGGAAGACGATTCCATAGATTGATTCAGTATAGGAACCCCCCCTTCAAGTTGTGGAATCTGATTATCAGATTCTTGAAATGACTTTGCATGTGTGAATCTATCCAAGTGATTAATCTGCCACTCAATAACATTGTCAGTATTGGAAGGTTCAAGGAATTTGACATCTCTAGATACTAGAAACTTCTTATTGACTTCATCAAAGAGGTGATATCCTTTGGAGGTATTGGTATACCACAAGAAGATACATTTTCAACTTCTAGAACCAAGTTTATTTATTTGTTCCTTAGGTATCAAAACATAACAGGTGGAACCAAAGACCCTGAAATGCTTTACCGAAGGAATGTGGCCATGCCACATTTCATAAGGAGTTTTATTTCTGATTGCATTAGGACACCTATTCTTTATGTACACAACACATAGATCTGCATCAACCCAAAACATCAATTTTACATTCTTGAAAAACATCATGGAGCGAACCATATTTAAAATTGTCCTGTTCATTTTTTCAGCTACACTGTTTTGTTGGGGATTATAGGGCACGTTTGTTTGATTTTTGATCCCATGTTGGAAAAGATAGTTTTAAAATTTGTTTGAAGTGTATTCTTTTCCATTATTAGTGCGCAAAGAGCCAATATGAGTTTGTGCATCATTTTCAATCCATGCTTGAAAATTCTTGAATGTTTGAAAAGCATTAGATTTGTTCTTCAATATGTAAACCCAACACATTCTAGTGTAATCATCAATAAATGTCATCATATATTTATTTCCATTTGTGAAAGCAACAAACATGGTTTCACATAAATTTGAATGAATAAGCTCAAGTATTCTATGTGCTTTGGAATGTGAATCATGAAAGGATTGTTTGCTATGATTTCCTAGGATACAAACATCACATTGCTTAAGTTTCCTAGGAATTGTAGGCAATCCAGTAACACCATTTTTCTTCAACAATCGAAGGCTGTCATAGTTGAAGTGTCCAAATCTAGCATGCCATAAAAGACTTGATGGGAATGTACCTTCATCATAGTGAGATTTAAATGTAAAGTTTTGTGCACGAGTAGAGGTACCTTGCAACTTTAGTAGTCTTCATTCTTCTATTCCTTTCATGAAAAGTGAGCGATCTGATGCTTTTCTGACCTCAACCTTGGCACCAAACATGTGAACGGAGTGTACTTGCTAGCGTATGTGGACCAAGGACAAAAAGTTTCTCCTCAACTCAGGGAGGTATAGAACCTCATGTAGAAGATTTTCTGGAAGACCAGGAAACTTAAGCCTGATTGTGCCAAGCCCTGATGACTCGAGTTTAATTTTTTCTGCAAAGTATACTGCTCCATCAACCTTGTCAGTAAATTCTTCAAAAAAATATTTTCTAAAATTCATGTGACATGTTGCTCCTGAATCTAGCAACCAATCATTTCTCCAAGAAGTAAGTGAAGCATTGAACAAGTCTTCAGTTACTCCAATGTTACAATGTGCTACAACATAATGAGCGGATTCATGTGCTTTACCTTTTGTCTCTGTCATAAGTTTTGCCTTTTTCTTGAATTCTTTCCTTCTCAATTCTGTCCCAAGGCAGCTTGCATGTAGATGTATCATGCCAATCTCTATTGCAGCGTATGCAATGAAGATCATATTTTTCACTTTGAGCTTGTTTGCCCCCCCTTCCTCTGAAATTTCTTCTTCCTCGTCATCTTCAGCCACCTCTTCCTCTAGAATAATCTCGAGTATGATTCTTCTCTCTATGTGCAAAACATACAACTTCTTCAGAAGACAGAGGGGTTGTCTTGTTTCCAAAAGCCTTCTCTCTTTCTGGAAACTTTTTCTCAAGGGAGTCAAAGGTGATCTTCTTGAGGTTTCCACTTGATTTCAATGACTCAAGGTAGTGTGAGTAAGCGGGATACAATGCCTTACCATAAGCTATGAGAGGTATGTCAACTTCTACACCAATGTTTTTAATGTCATGCATGATAGATCTTACTTCTGATACTAAAGCAAGAGGGTCATCATTTTTCAATTTAAGGCTGAATAGCTTAATCATTAATTGAACAATTTCAAGTTCTGAATGTGAGTCATAGAGTTATTTTAGTTTACTCAAGGCTTCACAGGCATTTGAAAATGGTGTAATATGGCGACTCACCTCTTCATTTAGAGAAGCTGCAATCAAGGCATAAACCTTGCAATTCTTGTTTTTGCAAATGGAAATCTCCTTGTCTGAGGTGGGATTTGCAGGTGCATTATTTCCTTCTCCTTCACAAATTCCTCTCCACAGCTCATTAAAAATGAGAGTGTGTTTGATTTTCCAAGACCATTAAGGCTATTTCTCCTTGCCAGAGAGAACTAATCTCACAATAGATATGAGTGAATGCATTGTAAATGTATTGTAAAAAAATGTAGTCTGCTGCAAAAAAGCTCAATTCTGGTGTTAAAAAATTTAGTCTGTTGAACAAAAAAAATAAAATTTGGTGTTGATTTGTTTGTAATAATTTTTTTTTTGCAGAGGTTTTATCTGGGGGAGGTTGTAACTTAGGGAGGTTGGACCTGGGGAGGTCGAATATGGGGAGGGCAGAGCTGTGGGAGGTGATGACAAAGGGAGGAGGGAGGATAGAGGGAGGATGGAGGAAGGAGGATAGAGGGAGGAGGGAGGAGGGAGCGATAGTTGGAGGGAGGTGCGTATGGAGGGGAGCCCGTAGGCCAACAGGAAGTGGGAGCTGAGAGGTGGTGGAAGGGAGCACTGCGAAGGGAGAAACTGCGTATGGAGGGGAGCCTGTAGGCCAGCAGGCAGTGGGATCCGAGAGACGGTGGAAGGGAGCGCTGCAAAGGGCGCAGTTGCAAAGGGAGCACGTGGAGGTAGCAACTGCGGAGGGAGTGCGCGGAGGGAGTAACTGCGAAGGGAGAAGCGCGAAGGGAGAAACTACAAAGGGAGCACGCAGAGGGAGAAACTGCGAGCGTAGAGGAAGAAGCTATGTGCTGTGAGGCCAATGGCCGGGAGAAGGAGCTTAAGGCTCAAAAAACATTTCGAATTTGGAATGCATCATATTTGAGAAGATGCAAGAGCTGCAATGGGTAGCGGGATAGTTTTTCCAGGAGCAGGCAAAGAGGGAGGTATGCCAGGAGTAGGAGGGAGTTAGAGGAGCAGGAATGCCAGAAATAGAGCTGGCTTTGATACCATGTCAGGCGAGGAGGTAACTCCACAAAATAAATTGTATGAATTGATTAAGGGTGCTTATTTCAGATTTTTCATGTATTTCTCATTTTCCGTGTAGCAAAGTCCATCGAAAGTATGAAACATGGGTACTCCTTGGATGAGGAATCAAATTATGCATCGAACGAGTGTGTCCAATTGAAATTTGAGTAAACCCATAGGGAGATAAGTTGAAAATACGAGTTGAATTTTTCTTTTTCTTTTTTTGCTCTAAAACTCGATGATGTTGTTAGAATGAATTTTTAACGCTAGTGTACGAAAATAGATCACTTTAGCTGGACATGAAAAACGACCTTAACAACAAATATGACTGTCTAACTTTTTTAGATCTGCAATAGACAGTCGAAACAAATTCAAAACAAACCCAGATCTATGCAAATAAAGTAGCTAAATAGTAAAATGAAATAAGAGTTTCTCCAAATATGTAATATTCATAATTAGCTTTCAGCTAGTTGGAATATTAATTTTTTATTTTGATAATAAGATAAGTGAATAAGTGGGTAGAGAGACCCATAAATCTCTTTAGTAGGAATAAAACCGTTTCTCATGTGAATGTGGATCATTGTATTAGTTGAATAAAACACCTTTACGTGTGAACAAGGGCTAAAGCATGTGGACAGGGTCAAAGTTGACCAAATCAACAGCGCTGTCATGGAGGTAGTGGAGCATTAAAGGAGGACAACGCAGTTATGATGGAGGAGTGTATGCATGAGAGAAGCATCTTTAATGAGTGGGACCCAGGGTGAGGAACCTCACCAAGCATATAAGGAAGATGATGGAAACTATAGAGGGCATTCTGATTATTTTTCATGCATTGGTCCTTTATGACTTTTTGCACACTTCAACTGTTTAGCAGTGTCTGCTGTGATGTTTAGCACAAGGGTGTTCCCGCGCAGGAATCCCACCCTCATCCTCGAGGGACTTCGAGTGACTACTCAGGAGAGGTTCATTGAGCATAATTCCCACTATTTGGCATTAGGCCAAGCTTCAACCATCATCCACAACACAATCTCCTTCAGGATTGTGTTTTTTTGCTGGGAAGTCGCAGTGGAGGGTTGATAGACCCAAATTTCTGAGCTTGTTTTCCAGTGAGGGGAGCAACCCTTCATCCGGTAGACTAGCAAGGAGGGTCCTTGAGCATCATTTTGTCATCTGGCATCAGGCCAACCTGTTTCCATCACATACAATGCAGTCTCCTTTAGAAACTATGTTATTTTATTGGGCAGTTGCAGTGGAGGGCTTAGTGCCCTAGTTTGTGAGTTAGATTTCCAGTGGGGGGAGAAACCCTTCATCCAGGAGATCTATTGGAGGAGTATCAGCCATTTCCATATCAGATCAACCACCTCCTATCAGTTGTTCAGTTGCAGAGTTTATTCAGCCTTACGGTTGCATTTCATCATTTTTGTATTTTGTGTATTTCTGGAAACCCTTTCTGGGTTGTCTTGGAAATGTGCTTGGGAGCTTAGATCTCTATTCCAGACACTCTTTGAGCATTATATCAGTAGATCAATATATTTATATTTTCCATCTGCAGTTGTACTCACTGGGACTGCTCTGTCTTGTTTCTTCGACATTTTTTGTATCTCCGACATTTTGTGTAGCAGTGACATTTCATGTTTGGGTGTATTTGAACATTGGAGGCTTGTCTTGCCTAGTTTGAGTGACTTGTTCCTTAATGCATTGTACTTATTTGCTGTTGTTATACATAATATAATGGATCTATGATTGACTCATGTTTCATGTATTGATATTTACTGCAAATTCCAGTTTTATGTTCAATATTTCTGCTTTTCCTAATTTGGAATATTACAGTGGTATCAGAGCATATTATTGGCTCAGCCTTTTGAGACATCACATCTATGTCATGAGAAGAAGAAGAAGCCTCTCATAGAAAGGAGAAGGTTTTATTATACAAGGAAGACAAAGACAAGACTCCAATATCAGGAGAAATGAATGGAAAGGAGTTTTCAAAGCCTCTTCTCCAAACTATGTAGGATATCACTAAAGAAATCGAGGAGATGAGGATGGAGAGACATAAAGAATCCCCTCAAGGGTTTCTACATGGAGAGAGGTTCGACAATTCACCACAATGGTTTGAACAACCAGTGAGGCAACAAGTTCCACAACGCTCCACCATGCCTACATTCCTAACGTTAGGAGATGAGGTAAGAGGAACACAAGAGGGAAAAACACTTGGTGATTATCTCTTAGAATATGAGTCTCAATATCAGAGATTCAAAGGGAATTTAAACTTCCAAGGATTCTATCAGATCAAGGAAAACAAAAGACTCAATAATCACAATAGAGGTAGAGGGCACATGCAGAACAATGATCTGCAACATTCTTTGGGTAGATTCTTTCTCCTTGCTTTTGATGGGTCACCCAATTGCACAACCAAGGCTTGGTTAGAGAAATTAGACATCTATTTCCAGCTGCACCAAGTTTCAGAGGTGGAGGCCATTATGATAGCAACGGTGCAACTTGAAGGTGAGGCTCGTGATTGGTTGTTTCATGGCCTTTCTACATTGGGGCATGCAAATGTGACTACATATGCATGGTTCACTAGGAGGTTAGTGGAAAGATTTGATCCAAGATATTCAGAAACACCCTTTGTTGATCTAGCCAAGCTCAAGCAGTCAGAGCCTTTGCATGAGTTGGTAGGATCCACTATGTTAGGGTCCTATAAATATAGGATTCATAATTTTGAATTGAATTTTGATAGTATTTTAAATATGTACATACCTTGCATCAAGTCCTAAAAGAAAGATCAAAGGACTTAAAAAAATACATAGACCCCAAAAGAAAATGGATGAAATAAAACATGAAAGTGTGCAAGTTCAAATGCCACTACCTTTTACTTTTGATTATGGCAGAGTGTCAATAAATGCCATAATCCATGACGAGTTAAACTGTTTAATCTTGACTTGTCATATTTTCAATTTCCATGCTTAAGATAGTGAATAAAGATTTGTCAGACAGTTTAATCCTGACAAATCAGTAGATAGGTAGAGAATAAAGATGAGCTCATCAGTTTAATCTGAGTCCTCAGATGATATAAGGTAGATTTAGATAGTTTTTATGCTTTTCAAAAAGAATAAAATGTTTCAAGGTAGCAAGCTCAAGTGCACCTGCAAAAGGAAGAAAAAAAATTAGATTAAAATTGGGTAGGTAGAAAGATGTGGGAAGAAGCATGTAAATATCCATCACCGGGCAAAAATAACTAATTTCCCATACCTTATAGTTATTCTGCATTCTAGACTTTCAGTCAAAGGGGCTCAGAGCATTTCTCTGACTTCTGTTGGGACCGGACCCAAGGCTCAATGACTGTTTGTTGAAATTGTAGAATTTCTATATTAATCCCTAATTATCATTATTTACCTTTTATTTCATCCATCACAGCTCAAAATATTAAGTAAAAAACTCTTCTTACGTAATGAAATATGAAATTCCCCATTTGACTAAACTCCCTTCATTCATAAAAGCATAAAACCCTCCAAAAGCATTATATCCTAAGTTAAAAGCGGTGAAATTATAAATGATAAAAGCTTTGCTTTGATATTTTCACTTTACTTAGTCATGTAATTGTATTTTTGGTGTATTTCATTGTCCCTTGTCATATTAAATTCTAATTTATATATTAAATACCTAAAAATGACCTTTTCTTATTAATATAATTCTCTTTAGATTAATACCCTTTAAACCCACTATTATAAGCTTTTATGTCAAAGTAATTATCCACATGCGAAAATAAAAATCCCAACTACAACCCCTTTGGCATAAAACTAACATTATGTAAAAATCCCGCCCCCTATAGTGAATAGACATTTCCATAGTCTATAACTATATAATAGAAATAAAATAAAAAGGGCTTAGGCATGTTTTATATATGTCTAAACGAAAATATATTCCCCGAGCTTATTCTAAAGTTTAATTTAAACTAAACTTTAAAATCCCCGCAACCTTTTTCAAGAGCTAGTATCCATGTTAATTTCCGAATAAAACCGTTTAACCTAAGGTTTTAACTGATTTACAGTTAAGCCTTACCCGATATATTAAACATTATGTTTTGTATCATTTAACCCCAGTTAACTTCATTTCCCGCGTCATGCGCATTTTTTAACTATATATATAAACTCTATTTATATATATAACATCCCCACTTAACCCCTTTCGAAAATAATGTATTGACCCTGTCCATACATAAAAACGTTTTATTTTTGATAACATTTTTGGTTATAAACGCATATATATAAAGGTTTTATTATATGATCCATCTCCCGACGCATAGTAAAATACGCGGGTCCCACCCAGCCTTTTCCACTGCAACTTTACAATTAATCTCAACCCTTCGCTCCCGTGCTCTAGATCCAATGGCTCTAATGTCATATCGCGCGCATAAACCAATCGTTCACCCAAACATAAATCAAGAGCGAAATTGGTGGTTTTATCCTTTTTGTCCCCAACAACATGTCCGTTTTCTATTGGATCGTGTTCGTTTGAGAAGAAACCACCTACCACCTGAAATGGATGCAATAACCACCTTATGGTTTCGCTGTTTAAATTGAAACCGCTCCCGCCATTGATAAGACCTTCATTTAATGCCATTTATAAAGATTAAAATCAAAGGTTAAAACCTTTGATTTTGCCTTTTTTCTATGTTGATTGCACATTTCGACCTTTGGATAGCTCTCGATTGTGTTAAAACCCCTGAACACTATTTTTCTCACTGAGACTCCAAATTCGACTAAAATCTACCTTTGAAAGACCTGCAAAGATTTCTGCCGCTCCAGTATACCAGCGAAAAGCTTAGAATCAACCAAAGATCTTCTCAGAACCTTTCAAGAAGCCAAATACCTGCGTTTAAGGTATTTTCCGATAAATTGAAGCCGACAAATTCAATTTTAAACCTTCTGTAATAGAACCAGGCTTTCAATTAGGAGATTTCATCGAGCCAATTTACCTAAAAACACCAAAAAAGAAGCCAAACCCTCGCCAATTTTTTCCAGAAAACCCTGTTTTCAATTGTGAGCCTTTCTAAAGCCAAATTTTCAATTTCTAAAGCTTGAGGAACAAATTCAAGGACCCAAAGGGTTAAAACTTCTGAATATACCCTAAAAATTCCCTTTTTTCAATCAAAACCACTCAGAAAACCCTGTTTTCTGTTTTATCCCAGTTTTATAACCTCTGACAAGCCTAATTGAGCAATAAGACCAACAGAAGCTATCCTTAGACTGAATTGCTCAAATTATCCTATGTTAAAGAAAAACAACTCCTGCAAACAGTATAATCTTGCAGTAGTTACCCAAAATACCTAAAAAACATAGTTAAACCTCCATAGGCAGATATCATTCCACAGGTCTTTCAAAAGCCTTCAATCACCTCCCCGCAGACCTGGATTTCATTAACAAATTGTTTGATTTTTTCAGGTTATTATCAGAATATGGATTTGGGCCAACAGTTTCAATATTAGTTGACAAAATTGTTTGCTCCAAATTCTTAGATTTTAATTCAAAAGCTTCATTCAACAAATAGTTTGTATACAAAGAAAGAATAAAATTAAGTCAGAGAGAAATCAGGATGATGAAATGTGCACAGTGAATGGTAAAAGTGAAATCAGAATTCACAATGACAGTGAAACAGAATAGTCAAAGAGCATCAGAGTTAAAGTGTATCAGGGAAAAGTCAGAGTGAAAGTTAAAACAAAGTTACAGAGCAGTCAAGGTAAAATAGTAAAAGTAAAAACAAAGGCAGTAATGGTTAAATAGAGATGAAAATACTTTCACCAATACTGAAGTTTATCCAAAGTGAAAGTAAAACAATTAAAATAACAAAAAGGTGAAAAGATGAAAACGTAACGAGAAGGAACATTTTTGCAGAAATTTCATGTTTAAGCCATTGTTTTGCAGAAAATATTGTGACCCATCCAAGATGAATTTTTCAAAACTGAAGGAGGTTTATGTTCTTAAGATGTCCAACTACAAAAATCTCTCTCACGTTTCTAACACCCATTATGGGTTGGGAAATATTAAAGAATATTGGAAAGCACTTTTTGCAGAAAATTCCTGTTAACTCATCATTTTACAGAGAATATTGTGGCCAATCAGAAATACATCTTAGAAAACTGAAGGAGTTTTTTGTTCCTAAGGGAGCCATCTACAAAAACCTATCTCACTTTATGCATAGCTATTACAGAAGGAAAGATAAATGCACATATTTACAGCCTTTGTTTTAGACTTTGTAAAACTCTGTTTTACACATATTTTTGCAGAGCCTATTGTGAACAGCTGGAGCAGAAATTTAGGAAAATGAGAGAGTTTTATCTCACCAACATATTCATCTACAATAACCTCTTTCACATTTTACATATCTATTTCGGATTGAGAAATAAAAGGTATCATTGGACCCCAAGTTTGCAGAATTGCTGGAGCAAAATGCACAAAGAAAGGACACAGTTAGTGACTTGGATGCCTCATCATCAACTAAAAGTTGAGATAAAATTCGAATTCTCCTCTTTGTCATCACCTATCCATAAAAAATAGTGCCAAATAGATGCATTAGTTTTGAGTGTCCTTTACTTAAGTTCTATTTATGTAAAATAGTTGGAGATATTTGTAAACCAATCTTGATATTTTTTCAAGATATTCTACTTTAGAATTTGTATAAATACTTCACTCTTTGAAGTATTTTAGTGTGGAATAAAATTTCTAAGATTACTATAGACTTTTTGCTGATACATTAGAGGCTTACATGTGTTGATTTTGAAGTAGTAGACTGGACAAAGCTAATTGGGCATCACAATTCAGGATTCTTGCGATAAATTAAAGAGTAAAGTGCATCCTTTCTTGTCATTTTTTCATTTCTGAGTTCCATGCAATTTCATTATGTGTTTGATCTATCTTAATGAGTAACTAGGAATATTACTTTAGGATTAGCTTATTGCTCCTTGTTTTAACTAAGTTACCATTAAATGTTTTCTGCTGATTTCTGGTGTTAGGAATCCTTCATTGCTCCTACTCCCGTTTGACCCCTACCTCCTTCCTCCATTGTCTGGATCAAAGGATCCTTCATTGCCCTTTATCCTGACTATACCATTTCATCAAAAACCTTTTACCCATAACTCTGAGGGTTATCTACCTTTCCCTAAATACATTTGCACCCTTTTGGCCTTGCTTTCTAGTACTGCTATCTAGAATTAGACTCCATAGCCCAATGGACAAGTAGATATCTCATTAGTTAAATCCTAAGTTATTCTTACCCACCAAAACCTTAAAAAAAAAACCAATTGTTCTATCATAACTATCCTAAAAACATAAATAAAAAACAAAGATAAATCTTAAAGAGAGAGCCCTCTATGAACTTTAGGAAGGCTAGATCCTAGAGTTCCAAGTAGGTTTGTGGTTACCTCGGACTATTTCTCTTGAACCTTCGAACATGGAGAAATTAATGAGTCATAACATAATGACGACCATACCGGGGAAGACTAACATTTTCCTTCGTAACATTTATTATGTTCGTATCTCGATCCGTGATGGTGATGAATCGTACACACAAAGGCGCTAAAATCATCCACTTGGCGACTCCAAATAAATTTCACAATCAAGACTCCACTAGAGGAATGAACCTCAAAGAACAATATGGAAAGATCAGACTTTCAACTTGTATCTTAATTCGAGACATCATGTTCTTTCTCATTAAGAATTTTTTTCAATATATATTGTATTTTATAGAAGATCTTAGATTAGTTTTTAATTATTTTCCTTTAAATATTGTAAATAATAATTCTCTTAATCTCTTTGAGTAGCTTTCTTCTAAATCTAATGATGATAATTTTCCAATTAGGAAGCCTCAAATAATTAAGAATGATTTTACAATCCCTGTACATATTCCTATACCATATAAAGTTCCAGATAGATATAAGCCCATTATTTTACCTCCTATACTCCATGATTTTCCTAAAAACTACTACAAACATCTTCCTAGATTTTATGGAGGGAATGGTATCACTGCCCAAAAAAATATTCAAGGTTTCGAGAATTATGTGGATTTATTTGAGATTGATGAAGATGATGTTAAAATCAGACTTTTTGCTCTTTATTTGCAAAATAGAATAAAGAGTTGGTTCACAAATCTCCCTAATGCTAGCATCTCAAATTTCCAATAGTTTATCAAACTTTTCCTTGATAGATAGATAATCAAAGTTAATCCTTTTGTGATCATGGAAGTATATAATCAGTTAAAAATACATCCAAATGAAACAATACAACAATTTTCTGACAGATCTAATCAAGTTTATTATTCAATGCCAGAAAATATTAGACCTCCTCATGGTTTAGCTCTCTTTCATTATCCAAGTGTCTTTGATCCAAAAATAGAATTTCGGTTAAGAGAAAGAGATCCAAAAACACTTGTATAGATGCAGAACATTGCAGTTGATGTAGAAGTTAATCTGCAAATCGGACAGGAAAAGTTGAAAGCAGAAGAAGAGGAAAAGAAAAACATTGCAGAGGTAAAACTCAGCCTTTTGGTAAGAAAACTAGATGAAATAATACAGGAGAACACTATGAAAGATGAATTTTTTATTCAAAATCACCATGAAGAAATAGAAGAGGTTGATAGCCATGAACAAATTCCTCCTAATTCCAATTATCATAGATTAGAAAATGAATTTACAGATCAATATGAGGAAGAGGAATTTGTTGATCTAATGTGTATGTTTGATGACATTCCTTCTTTTGATGATTTTCCTAAGTATAATCATTATGATGATAGTTATGTTCTCCAAACTCAAGCTAACTTTACAAAGCAATCAGAAGCTAGTTTGGAGGATGAAGAAATGCAGTTTCAGCAGATTGAAGACAGCGATCAGCCAATACAGATCATCCATGAGAGTGAGGAAGAAAGAGAAGAAAATGTGGAAATAAGTAAAGATTATTTACCTCTCTTTTTTTCTTCATTTCATTTCATTAGAGACAACTTTCATGCCATCAATAATCAGCAATATTTAGGAATTGTGATTGACAACAAAGAAGATAATGAAACTATTGATCAAGTTTTTTGAGTTTCACAATTGTAGTTATCATTTCCCCTTGAAATAAATGATCAAATGACACAATAAAGTTCCATACCACTATGTTTTGAATCATTTCATAATTTAAAGGAAATATGGTATAACATATTTAAAGAAAAGGATGAGAAACTTGTTGAAGTTTATGAAGTCACATGGAATCCTATATGCCATAGGTTGCAGCAATTTTCCCAAGTTTTTCATGATCCAATAGAAAATATGTTGGATATTGAATTCATTCAAAGCTTGCCTCCATTAACTAACTATGAGTTTTAGAATCAAGATGATAAAGGTTTCAACAGTCAAACATTACATTCAGTAGGAATATCATCACAAATCTTATCTGAAAGTTTACAAGGAGATAAAGATGAAAATAACATTTCATATTCATGGTATGGAGGCCATCTCGAACAGATGTAAAGTTGTTCAGATCAGTTAAACATCGGTGTATATATTTTGGAAGATCCTTTTGTACACTTTCTAGAGTCAACAAAGGAAATCAAGTATTTCCTTATCCTCTCATTTGTTGACAAGTTTCTAATAAGTTGCAGAAGTACAGTTTTGATAATCAACAATAAAATGCAACAAAATATATCAAAGTACATAATTCTTGAATGGTTGCATTGGCTATTTCATTTTACCTAACCAGCAGTTGGACAGCTGATTAGAGTAAGTAGGTAGGATTTCAACTTATTTCATTTTTTAGTTTTCAGCTAGTTTGAAATAATTCATTAATGTTTGAAGCCAAGGAAAAGGCCCTAAAACATTAATGATTTAGTAGTATGGTTTGAAGGTTGCAGCTCCTTTTAGTCTCAGATCAGATTTTAGTTTGCAAAAAAAGGACTAAATTCAGTTCAAGAGTTTCAGTCACATAGATTTTATAACAAAGAAAATGCATGATTGGGATTGGCTCAAAGGATCAGGCTACTAGTCGACGATGTTCTTGACATTTCACAAGGAGATGCCATCTCCATGTGAAGCCACTGTTAGGGTCCTATAAATATAGGATTCATAATTTTGAATTGAATTTTGATAGTCTTGTAAATATGTACATACTCTCGTCATGTTGTTTTCCCATATTTTGTAAAAAATAAAAAAATAGAAAATCAAAAAGAGGGTAAAAGTCCTAAAAGAAAGATCAAAGGACTTAAAAAAAATACATAGACCCCAAAAGAAAAAATATGAAATAAAATACGAAAGTGTGCAAGTTCAAATGCCACTACCTTTTACTTTTTGCAAATGATTATGGCAAAGTGTCAATAAATGCCATAATCCATGACGAGTTAAACTGTTTAATCTTTACTAGTCATATTTTCAATTTCCATGCTTAATATTGTAGTGTCCCTTCTTAGTGAGATAGCTTTGATGACACTTAGAGATGGTGATTTTGATATAATGATATAATGTTATGTATGAAAGACTTATGTACATGCTTATATGCTATGACCTCGTTTGGGTAACTTGGTTGTTGTGTGCTTATGATAATATCTATGTTTGCGTGCACAAGAATTGATTTTGGTTAAGAGCATATTATCGATGTTTTATCTTTTGGTATCCAATTTTGGACATAGGTGTATGACATGAATGGTGATTCAGAATTGAGACACAGATCGATGGATGATCATGGTTAGGTGGAACATATGGTTAATTATTATTTATGGATGAAACATTATTTGTATGATTATATGTGTGTAATATCGTACTAAGAATGATGTGGCAGGGGACCTGATCATTTTCCAACAAGGATAAATGACTGTGGAAGTCATTTCTTCAAAACCCAAATGACTGTGGAAGTCATGCACCATTCATGGTAAAATGTGGTTAAGTTAATTTCATTATGAAATTCATATGATTCCTTTGATCTATGAGATTGTGATGTATGTAGATCTTCAAACAAGGCCTTACCAATGAACCATCAAATGGGTAAAAGCTCACAATGAGTATCATAAGGAGAAACGTGGAGTTTCAAAGCACAGTAGATGAGAAGCCATGGAAATTAGGGTGCAGAGTCCTAAATCCATGAAATATAAAGACGTGGAGTCTTGGATATATGATAAAAGGATTAGGACGCGGAGTCCTAAATCCATGAAATATAAAGACGCGGAGTCTTGAATCTATAATGAAATGTTTGGGGCACAGAGTCCTAAATATTTAAAAAGATCAAGGTGTGGAATCTTGGATCTTTAGAGTAGATCAGGGTGCGGAGTCCTCAATCTACTAAGGCACAAAGATGCATACAATAGGGGTGTGGAATCCCTATTATCTGGAAGAAAAATACCACTCATGGGCAACTCATAGATGAATTTCCTTAATAATCTCATTCCTAACAATTTTGGAGTGACTTTCTAAAAACAGAAAGTCATGTCTACCATTTCAAGTATGACTTTCCAAAAATAGTAAATCACCTCCAATCAATGGGTAAACAAGTATAATTGAAGGAAAATCACTTAACTTATGATTAATTAATTGTAATAGTTCAATCTCGACTTAATCCTCAATATTATTAATATTATTAATATTATCATTATCTTTTATGAGATTTTGATATTATTATTAAAAGGAAATTATATCTCTTCAATCACTTCTCACCTCTCTCCTTCATGACTCTCATGGCTCTATGTAACTCTCTCTATTTTAAATATTACATTACACTCTCTTTTATGCACTCATCGAGGAATGGCATATTCCTCTTACACTCATTAAATATATGTCATAAAATATTCCTCTTACACTCTCTTTAATGCATATGTTACACTCTCCTTAAATAAGGCATGAATACCTCTCCTTAATGGCATGCTACACTCCTCTAAATGGAATACAATGCATGCATATTACTCCTCAATTATGATAAGAATTGGTTTCTCCTCCTATATATGAGTCTCATGTATTCTCACTTGGGGGAGAGAGGGGGATGCCAAGAGTGGAAGAGACTTGAGGAAGGTTGTGAGAGATATGGAGAGCATCCAATTTCTTCCAAAACAAATATGGATTCCTTACTAATCTACTAAGTGTCTATTGAGGTTGAACATAAGTGGTATTTAGAGGAAGTGAAAACTATCTTCTTGAGTTGCCTTGCATATCTCTCTCTACTGTTGTATTGTGGTACTGGTTGTGAGCTTTTGCAGCTCGGGGGTTCCAGGGGGAGAAGTTCTTCCTGGATATGGTTGGGAGGAAAACCGAGTGGTTCATGATGAGTTGGTAAGGATATGGGCATTGGAGCATACTCTTATTGGAGCTGGAGCATACATCCATCCTCTTGGAGTTGTACAAATTCACTGCCAGGTATGTGGGTCAAATTATACTATGCATTTTTTTTTAGTTTATTTCATAAGCTTTTGCTTGTTTGGTTGTTTGCTAAAACTTACATGTATATGAAGTGTTGCACACCAAATGTGAGGAAATTTCGTAATGATTGTTGAAGTATTTTCTTGTATAATGTTGAATCAATTGAAAGAAAGTCCTAATGGATGAATATTGTAGGCTGTCATGAATTGGATGAAAATGTTTTAATGGCTTAATTTCTGTTATCCTCCTCTTTTTATAGCTCTAGATAAGTTTTCATACTATGTGTTTGATAGAAGTCATAAATGAGATTGTAGGATTCTTGGGTAGTTGTTGTTTTCAAGAATCGCATTTCTGGGTGTCCCTGTTGCGATTTAGCTCCACTTCAGGGGGTATCCTTACCAATAGGCCATTTCACCCCAACTTTGATTTCAAAAATCAAAGTTTCGGACATCGATTCCCAAATCTGCTCTGTTTTTTAGATTTGCTGTTGCATGTAGAATCGCCTGTTGTTTTGTTTTGATGTTTGGTTCTTTTTATATTGGAACTGCCTGATAATTTATAGTGATGAATATGATATAGGCTAACCAATTGGAAATGGTTTTTAAAGTATAAATGGTTAATAATTTGAAAATTTAAATAACCTTATGGCAACTTGTGTTATGACTGCCAACTATTTGTCAAAATTCCTCAATGGCTGTACCTTACAATATTGTGAGCTATGTTTGAAATTTCTAAATATTTATATTCATTGGTATAGATTGAACAATGAATATGGCTAATAGTCTACTAATATCTTAAGTTCAATTATTGACACTACTTACAAAAAAAAAATGAAGTCATGTAGCTTTGGATTCATGTTAGCTAATTGTTGTGAAAACACCTTAAAGAGATAATGGTTGTAAGTGTTTGACAAAATGCCTCAATGGTTGTACATTCCATACTTGTAAATTGGTTTTCATAATGTTCAATGGTTGCATCTAATTACGTTTATGAACCGTCCATAAAACAAAAGGCTTAAGTTAATTTAAGATTTGCAATCAAGGTATTTCTAGTGTAATAACTCATTGAGTTAAAGGGTCTTGCTGAAAAGTCAAAATTGCAGTATGTAATTTGTTGCAATATCAGCTCACATATGAATTCATAATTATGGGATGCCAACTCTATATAATTTAAATGATCCTTTTAAGAAAATAATTCATAAGCATGTTATTAGTCACTCTTGAACACATTTAATTACAACGGAATTAACAATTAGCTTATTGTAAATTGTGGTTCATAAAGGTTGACATTTATTCATCCCACTAAATAATTTATATATTTTAAAGGTGATTTTAGTCTTGAGAAGAAAGTATTATGGTTGTATTTTTTTGGATCTTGATAATCCTTGAACTTGGTAGCTTTGAAGATAAGTTGATAGAATTTAGGGTGTAGTGTAAAGGACACCAATAATAATAATAATAAAATAAAATAAAATAAAGAATAATAATAATAAATAAATAAAAAAAATAAAAAAAATAAAAACAAAAAATATCACATTTTGATTTAATAATTATGGTAGGTAAGGTGGGACCTTACATATGGTATCAGAGCCAAGTTACAATACTAGGCCTAATGGGCCAACATGCTTATTTGTAGTTTGATGATATATGAATGTTGATTTTGCATGCAAGTTGAGTTCTTGTATATCTTGACTTGGAATCATATTGGTTGCATAGAGGATATTATTATCATTATGTCATTTAGTGACTCATGAAATAAAATAAAAAAATTCCCTTATATTCCTTTATATTTTTGTTAAGACACATTAACAACAATATGTTAAAATGCTTAAAGACATGCTGGGAAAGGATGTGCTTGAGAAAGTTGGGGTTAAACCCAAGTATCTGAATGACTTGATTTTCAATCAATGAGTGAGATAGGTGGAGTGAATGCATGGTTTCATATATTTTTAGTGCATCATTTTCAATGTGATATGGGCTTAGTAGCCATCTTTACTTGCTGAAATTGTATCTACCAAAAAGAATATTGGCTTAATCTGGACTATAGTGTGATGACCTTGGTGTGTATGCTTTGGGAATGAGTAACAAGTGTAAGGCTGAGATTCCATTAACGTGATGATTGAGTTCATCATGATAATTTTGAATCTTTTCGTACCTACACTAAAGGAAACTTAACTAAAAGCTACCTTGAAAGACGTCACTTTTAACTGTGAATGTAAACTCAAGAGTAATGTATGTGTATTAAGTAGATGTGTTAAAATAGGATTTGGGAATACATTCTTAATGAGTAAGAATGAAGTTTCTCTGATTTCTTTGACATGATTTTTTGTATTTTGGGTTGAAATTAGGCATCAAATAACTTTAAATTACTCAAATACTAGGTTGAGGTATGACCTTCCTAATAAACAAGAGGCTTAAATGATTGGTGCATGATGGGTTGTGGAAGTCATTTTAAGGAACACTTGAATGCTATGCTTTCCTTAAGCTAATGTATGGGTGTGGAATCCGTACTAGCATATATCTATGAGAAAATGTATGGGTGTGGAAACCATAATAGCATATATCTATGATAAAATGTATGGGTGTGGAATCCATACTAGTATATATCTATGATATAAGTAATGAGGTAAGGTATGGGTGTGGAATCCAAAGTAAAATATATCTATGAGCTAAGTAATTCTTCTAGTTAGAATATTTTGATGGAATCTGATATTCATGATTAAGGAATGATTATGTGTAATTAAAGTTAAATGGATAGAGATTTGTAACACAAATTTCTTGAGCTTTAAATCCATTATTTTTATTATTACAGATGAAGATACTAAGATTGGTATACTAAACACCATTAGGTGGTTTAGAATGTTTGGAATAATTGACTTGATATATGGAAGTGTGAACTAGATATCTATCCTCTAGTATTGTAATCCTTTTGTATGTATTGAATTTAGGTAGAACTAAAATGACTTTCAAATTCTTGAAATGTAGAAAAAGATTATTGTGATAAGTTGATGAAATAAATTTTCTATTGGCTTAAGACAAATTAGATCTAGGAAAGCCATAATAGTCTCTTTAATGATTTTATCAGTTGAATATTGGTTGCATTCTATTTAACCAAATTAATTAGAGAAATTATGAGGATTGAACTCATGTATTTCTCTAAACTATTGTTAGTTAGGCGATCGCGTCAAAATTCAAATTATTTATAAATTGTGAAGAGAATAACATGTTTAGAAGGTAAATATTTTATGTGGTGAGAACTTGTTTTATTTGAAATTAAAGAAAAAAAAGCATGTGATTAATGAAAAGCTTAGTTGAGTTCTTGTTTTACAAGAATATGTGCTTGTGATATTTTTTGAGGGAGAAATTGAAGGAGAGTGAGATCACATTTTGATTGATTCGAATTATTGCATGATGATTGTATTGTATGTGGAATGGGGGAGATTATTTGATTTAGGAATTTTGTGTTGGGATGTATAGTTGTATGAGTATTTATTAGTCCTACAGAATGTTGTAATAATTTGAGAGGGTGGTAATTCTCTTTAAAGAAAAAGGGTTTAACTTTAGGCTAGAAATTCCCTTGTGATAGTCTAAATCTTATTTAAATTTGACAAGATTCATCACATTTTGAGAAATTTATGGTTTTCATAGTTTGTTGTTGCGTACGTATTAATAGTAAGGGATAAGACATGAAAGAAAATGAATTGATTAATTACTGAATAGAAATCATGAGCGATTTCATAGTTGGAAAACAAATTGACTTAGAGTTATCAAGGTAGATTTAGTAATATAGATACCATATTTGCATAATTGTGAGATTTGTTCTTGATTAAAAGTCATTTTCAAAAAGATATCATTAATCTGCTTTTAGATGAAGATCTTCTAATAGATTCATTCAAAATTGATTCTCAAGTTAGAGAAGCGACTAATAATGAAGATTATGGAAACAAAAAGAATGATCTATAATACATAAGTGGGTCAATGAGGACTGTATTTAACCTTAGGTTGTTAGTAAAAAAAAAAAAAACAAAAAAAACAAAAAACAAAAAACAAAAACAAAAATGGTGCCTTGAACCTCAAATTGTATTTTTGCCTAAAGAGTAAACGTTTAGTAAAAACTAAAGATAAATCCTAAATATTTCGATTGCAAGGATGTCTTATGGAATGAAAAGAGGAAAATTGGATTGAGAAGACATAAATCAAGTGGGATGTAAGAGTGTGGTTTATATATAACGTCATGTTTTGTTTTGTAAGAGTGGGTTTTATATATAACATCATGTTTTGTTGCATAATTTCACTCGAAATTGTATGTGGATTATTTTATGCTTATTGTATGCCAATTTGATTGTGATATGGGATGGACCATCATTGTTGTGTATACAACCAATGTGTGTTCTATTTATAGCTTGGCAAGCTCAACATACTATAGAACCTTGAAGACGACACCTGTATGATTCATATAGACTATGAGAAAGAAAAACATGTAGAATATCAAATTATTATAGATAAATTAAGTAGATATCATATCAATTACATACAATATTATTTTATAAGGTACTATAAATTGTATGGTTGGTTTTGATAAAAATCTTTGGTATTTTATATCAAAACATGTCTAATATGGCATGGATATATTTTCTACTTGATTAAGAATGGTATGTTTAGATTTCATGGAGTTGCTTCCAATATAGAAAACATTAAACTATGGATTGGCATGAAGAAAAAAAATATATATATATATCAAATATATATACATAAGGTTAGCAACTTATTGATAGGAGAATCTAAAAGAACTAAGTATCTTATGACCGTAGGAAAAACTTCGGGCCAAGTTTAGCCCAAGAGGGGGAGTATGTAGTGTCCCTTCTTAGCGAGATAGCTTTGATGACACTTAGAGATGGTGATTTTGATATAATGATATAATATTATGTATGAAAGACTTATGTACATGCTTATATGCTATGACCTGGTTTAGGTCACTTGGTTGTTGTGTGCTTATGATAATATCTATGGTTGCATACAAAAGAATTGACTTTGGTTAAGAGCATATTAGCGATGTTTTCTCTTTTGGTATCCTATTTTGGACATAGGTGTATGACATGAATGGTGATTCAGAATTGAGACACAGATCCATGGATGATCATGGTTAGGTGGAACATATGGTTAATTATGATTTATGGATGAAACATTATTTGTATGATTATATGTGCGTAATATCGTACTAAGCATGATGTGGCAGGGGACCTGATCATTTTCCAACAAGGATAAATGACTGTGGAAGTCATTTCTTCAAAACCAAAATGACTGTGGAAGTCATGCACCATTCATGGTAAAATGTGGTTAAGTTAATTTCATTATGAAATTCATATGATTCCTTTGATCTATGAGATTGTGATGTATGTAGGTCTTCAAACAAGGCCTTACCAACGAACCATCAAATGGGTAAAAGCTCACAATCAGTATCATAAGGAGAAACGTGGAGTTTCAAAGCACAGTAGATGAGAATCCATGGAAATTAGGGCGCGGAGTCCTAAATCCATGAAATATAAAGACGTGGAGTCTTGGATATATGATAAAAGGATTAGGACGCGGAGTCCTAAATCCATGAAATATAAAGACGCGGAGTCTTGAATCTATAATGAAATGTTTGGGGCGCGGAGTCCTAAATATTTAAAAAGATCAAGGTGTGGAATCTTGGATCTTTAGAGTAGATCAGGGCGCGGAGTCCTCAATCTACTAAGGCACAAAGATGTATACAATAGGGGTGTGGAATCCCTATTATCTGGAAGAAAAATACCACTCATGGGCAACTCATAGATGAATTTCCTTAATAATCTCATTCCTAACAATTTTGGAGTGACTTTCTAAAAATAGAAAGTCATGTCTACCATTTCAAGTATGACTTTCCAAAAATAGTAAATCACCTCCAATCAATGGGTAAACAAGTATAATTGAAGGAAAATCACTTAACTTATGATTAATCAATTGTAATAGTTCAATCTCGAATTAATCCTCAATATTATTAATATTATTAATATTATCATTATCTTTTATGAGACTATGATATTATTATTAAAAGGAAATTATATCTCTTCAATCACTTCACACCTCTCTCCTTCATGACTCTCATGGCTCTATGTAACTCTCTCTATTTTAAATATTATATTACACTCTCTTTTATGCACTCATCGATGAATGGCATATTCCTCTTACACTCATTAAAGATATGTCATAAAATATTCCTCTTACACTCTCTTTAATGCATATGTTACACTCTCCTTAAATAAGGCATGAATACCTCTCCTTAATGGCATGTTACACTCCTCTAAATGGAATACAATGCATGCATATTACTCCTCCTTTATGACAAGAATTGGTTTCTCCTCCTATATATGAGTCTCATGTATTCTCACTTGGAGAAGGGAGGGGGATGCCAAGAGTGGAAGAGACTTGAGGAAGGTTGTGAGAGATATGGAGAGCATCCAATTTCTTCCAAAACAAATCTCGATTCCTTAATAATCTACTAAGTGTCTATTGAGGTTGAAAATGAGTGGTATTTAGAGGACGTGAAAACTATATTCCTGAGTTGCCTTGCATATCTCTCTCTATTGTTGTATTGTGGTACTGGTTGTTATATCTCTCTCTATTGTTGTATTGTTGTATTCCAGGGGGAGAAGTTCTTCTTGGATATGGTTGGGAGGAAGACCGGGTGGTTCATGATGAGTTGGTAAGGATATGGGCATTGGAGCATACTCTTATTGGAGCTGGAGCATACATCCATCCTCTTGGAGTTGTACAAATCCACTACCAGGTATGTGGGTCAAATTATATTATGCATTTTTTTTAGTTTATTTCATAAGATTTTTCTTGTTTGGTTGTTTGCTGAAACTTACATGTATATGAAGTGTTGCACACCAAATGTGAGGAAATTTCGTAATGATTGTTGAAGTATTTTCTTGTATAATGTTGAATCGATTGAAAGAAAGTCCTAATGGATGAATCTTGTAGGTTGTCATGAATTGGATGAAAAATTTTTAATGGCTTAATTTCTGTTCTCCTCCTCTTTTTACAGCTCTAGATAAGTTTTCATACTATGTGTTTGATAGAAGTCATAAATGAGATTGTAGGATTCTTGGGTAGTTGTTGTTTTCAAGAATCACATTTCTGGGCGTCCCTGTTGCGATTCAGCTCCACTTCAGGGGGTATCCGTACCAATAGACCATTTCACCCCAACTTTGATTTCAAAAATCAAGGTTTCGGACATCGATTCCCAAATCTGCTCTATTTTGCAGATTTGCTGTTGCATGTAGAACCGCCTGTTGTTTTGTTTTGCTGTTTGGTTCTTTTTATATTGGAACTGCCTGATAATTTATAGTGATGAATATGATATAGGCTAACCACTTGGAAATGGTTTTTAAAGTATAAATGGTTAATAATTTGAAAATTTAAATAACCTTACAGCAACTTGTTTTACGACTACCAACTATTTGTCAAAATTCCTCAATGGCTATACCTTACAATATTGTGAGTTATGTTTGAAATTTCTAAATACTCATATTCATTAGTACAGCTTCAACAATGAATATGGCTGATAGTCTACTAATATCTTAAGTTCAATTATTGACACTACTTACAAAAAAAAATGAATTCATGTAACTTTGGATTCATGTTAGCTAATTGTTGTGAAAACACCTTAAAGAGATAATGGTTGTAAGTGTTTGAAAAAATGCCTCAATGGCTGTACATTCCATACTTGTAAATTGGTTTTCATAATGTTCAATGGTTGCATCTAATTACGTTTATGAACCGTCCATAAAACAAAAGGCTTAAGTTAATTTAAGATTTGCAATCAAGGTATTTCTAGTGTAATAACTCATTGAGTTAAAGGGTCTTGCTGAAAAGTCAAAATTGCAGTAAGTAATTTGTTGCAATATCAGCTCACATATGAATTCATAATTATGGGATGCCAACTCTATATAATTTAAATTATCCTTTTAAGAAAATGATTCATAAGCATGTTATTAGTCACTCTTGAACACATTTAATTACAACGGAATTAACAGTTAGCTTATTGTAAATTGTGGTTCATAAAGGTTGACATTTATTCATCCCACTAAATAATTTATATATTTTAAAGGTGATTTTAGTCTTGAGAAGAAAATATTATGGTTGTATTTTTTTGGATCTTGATAATCTTGAACTTGGTAGCTTTGAAGATAACTTGATAGAATTTAGGGTGTAGTGTAAAGAACACCAAAAAAAAAAAAATAAAAAATAAAAAAAATCAAAATCGCATTTTGATTTAATAATTATGGTAGGTAAGGTGGGACCTTGCAAAGATAGTGAATAAAGATTTGTAAGACAGTTTAATCTTGACAAATTAGTAGATAGGTAGAGAATAAAGAGGAGCTCATCAGTTTAATCTGAGTTCTCAGATGATCTAAGGTAGATTTAGATAGTTTTTATGATTTTCAAAAATAATAAAATGTTTCAAGGTAGCAAGCTCAAGTGCACCTGCAAAAGGAAGAAAAAATGTTAGGTTAAAATTGGGTAGATAGAAAGATGTGGGAAGAAGCATGTGAATATCCATCACTGGGAAAAAATGACTAATTTTCCATCCCTTATAGTTATTCTGCATTCTAGACTTTCAGTCAAAGGGGCTCAGAGCATTTCTCTCACTTCTGTTGGGATCGGACCTAAGGCTCAATGACTGTTAGTTGAAATTGTTGAATTTTTATATTAATCCCTAATTATCATTATTTACCTTTCATTTCATCCATCACAGCTCAAAATATTAAGTAAAGAACTCTTCTTACGTAATGAAATATGAAATTTCCCATTTGACTAAACTCCCTTCATTCATAAAAACATCAAACCCTCCAAAAGCATTATATCCTAAGTTAAAAGCGGTGAAATTATAAATGATAAAAGCTTTGCTTTGATATTTTCACTTTCCTTAGTCATGTAATTGTATTTTTGGTGTATTTCATTGTCCCTTGTCATATTAACTTCTAATTTATATATTAAATCCCTAAAAATGACATTTTCCTATTAATATAATTCCCTTTAGATTAATACCCTTCAAACCCACTATTATAAGCTTTTATGTCAAAGTAATTATCCACATGCGGAAATAAAAAGCCCCAATTACAACCCCTTTGGCATAAAACTAACATTATGTAAAAATCCCGCCCCCTATACTGAATAGACATTTCCATAGTCTATAACTATATAATAGAAATAAAATAAAAAGGGCTTAGGCATGTTTTATATATGTCTAAACGAAAATATATTCCCCGAGCTTATTCTAAAGTTTAATCTAAACTAAACTTTAAAACCCCCGCAGCCTTTTGCAAGAGCTAGTATCCATGTTAATTTCCGACTAAAACCGTTTAACCTAAGGTTTTAACTGATTTACAGTTAAGCATTACACGATATATTAAACATTATGTTTTGTATCAAGGTCGCAAATTGGGGATATCGAGTCCCTTGGAGCACCGTACGAGCTTTGTGGGCAACTGGGTCGCGGTCGCCTAGGTTGCGGTCAAATAAAGTGTGGTCAACTTAACGACTTTCAAGAATTTTCAGAAACTTGCCAAATCTCTCCTACTTGCTAGTTTTAAGAGGAGGCTCCAAAATTTTGAAGTGTGTGTTATGATTTTGCTGTATTTTTTGGAGGGTGTTGTAAAAGACTCTACTTGATTCTTCACAATTAAAAAAACAAAGAGGTGTATAATAATGATATTAAGGATTAATCAGAACTTCAATCCTTTTTTTTTTTAAATAATAATAGTATACAATAGATGAGTGAAGGGCACCAACCATTTTAATGAAACAGGCACCAACCTGTTGCCAAGCACCAACCTGGACTTTGATGAGGCTCCGACCTCTAGGGCTTCGACCCTATCTTCTCAAGGCACCAAACTTGTGTTTAGGAGCTCGTACTCCAAGGACACCAATCCTGTTTTATCTTCTTTTAATAAAGAATGTGGATAATACTTACTTGAATGTCATAATTCTTCATTGTTTAATACCTCACTGTCAAACCAGTCTTCAAGGGTCAACACAAGTATTCAAACTTCAATATTCTTTTGTCCAAGGTTCTCAATCTTTAGTCCTCCACCACTGACTGCAAATGTCTTCATTAGAATCCAAAATTTAAACGTTGCTCCAGAATGTATAACGCTGCTCCAGAATTTATAATTGTGCTCAGAATTTAGAATGCTGCTCCAGAACTGAAATAATGTTTCCAAATTTTAAACGCTGCTCAGAATTTATAATGCTGTTCCAGATTTTATAATTGTGCTCAGAATTTAGAACGCTGCTCCAGAACTGAAATACCGTTTCCAAATTTTAAACGCTGCTCCAAAATTTATAATGCTGTTCAGAGTTTAGAACGCTGTTCCAGAATTGAAATATCGTTCTAAATAAAACCGGTTCACACCGCCTCAAACTCAAACCCGTTGTTCGAAAAGACTCTGCGTGGTAACAGCCGAGTATAAAATATCAAACGCTGGTTTTATACTTTTTGGTTCACGAGTTGTGAACTTGTTGACTTGCGTCTTCCTTCTTAGGTTTTTTCTGTATTTCTCACACTTCGATGATCGAATAATTACAAACCAAATCGTATTTATATAATGTATAGCCGTCATATGGTCAGCGGACATCAAAAAGGTTAAAGCCGACTTGTACAGTGGAGTTGTTTAGTTTAGCGTATATTTCTCCATCGATGTATGACTTTGAAAAAGTTTTATGCCAGGATTAGTAATGCCAATTACGATGAGTGTGTGGATTACGGTGGTTTTGTGAAGCGTTCATTCCTTTTTTCATCTATTTCTTTATGTATTTCTAGGATTTATAAAATATGAATTTAGTGTATGTTTTTAGAGCTTCAGGTATTTAAGGTTTAGAGTTATATGAGCTTCTATGTGCATTTAGAAAATCCTATGGTTTTACTAGGATTAGGACATCATATAAATTGGGTTTTTCTCAAGGAGTTAGGGGTAGGTTGGAAAGGATTTGATTTATACATATGAATTATTCATAGAGTTCCATGGGCATTTAGACAATATGCTCGAAAAAGCTTTAGGGAATATGCATTAGGGAATATGCATCATCTTCATAGTGTGACGACAACATCATGCATCACAAGAGTATTTAACATCTTCAACAATGCGATATTGACATCAATGACAACCTTGATTAACAATCTCTCCCTTTGTCATTGATGGCAATATTTCTGTTCTTCCATCATTCTCTCCCCCTTTGACATCAATGGAAATGGGGTGCCCATGACTCCCCCTGTCATGCTACTCCCCCTAACATACAATACCCCTGTCATGTTGCTTGGTTTAATGTGATGCAAGAGTAATGACCCCCATCTTTTGGCTAAGATACTCAAACACTTCTCGTGGAAGGGGTTTTGTAAAGATATCCACAATTTTCTCTTTTGTATTGACATATTCCAACCTGATATTATGTTTAGCAACTTGTTCATGGAGAAAGTGGTATTTGATTGGAATATGTTTGGTCCTTGAGTGCATCACCGGATTCTTTGACAGACTGATGGCACTAGTATTGTCACAAAAAATAGTAATTGGTTGCCCAGTTTCTATGTTGACATCCTTCAGGGCTTCCTTCATCCATAGAATTTGCGTGCAACAATCAACAACAGCTATATATTCGGCTTCAGCTGTAGAGAGGGATATAGATGATTGCTTTTTGCTGAGCCAAGATACAAGACAATCTCCCATAAAGAATGCATTTCCATTGGTGATTTTTCGATCATCCACACTTCCGGCCCAATCAACATCAAAGTAAGCTGTCACAATAAGAGTTGAACTCTTAGGATACCAAAGACCGAAATCAGTCGTTCCTTTCAGATATATGAGAATCCTTTTCACAACTGCTAGATGGGATTGTTTAGGACTTGACTGAAATCTTGCCACCATTCCTACTGCTTGCATAATATATGGTCTTGTAGCTATTAATTATAGGAGAGCTCCAATTATTGATCTGTACAGAGTTGCATCTATTTGAGGGGTATCATCGTCTTTGCTTAATTTACAATCTGTGGTCATTGGTGTGCTCATAGGTGCACAATCTTCCATCCCATATATTTTAAGCATGTCTTTAAGATATTTTGCTTGAGATATAAACATGCCTGCAGAGGTTTGAGATATTTGTAGCCCAAGAAAGTAAGACAACTCACCAATCATTGACATCTCGAATTTTTTGGACATATTTAGAGCAAATTCATGGCTCATTTATTCATCATTGCTAGCAAAGATTAGATCATCGACATAAACAAGAGTGATCAGAAGTTTTTCCTTGTCCATCTTCATGTAGAGATTGCTACCTGCCACTCCCTTTTTGAAACCTTCTTGTTGTAGATAGTGATCCAACTTTGCATACCATGCTCTAGGGGCTTGTTTCAATCCATACAAGGCCTTTTTTAGTTTGCATACAAGGTCTTTTCCTTCAACAAAATCAAATCCTTCTGGTTGCTCCATGTAAACTTCCTCCTTGAGATCTCCATTCAGGAATGATGATTTTACATCCATTTGATAAACCTTGAATCCTTTTGAGCAAGTAAATGCTAGAAAAATTATTATGGCTTCCATTCGAGCTACTGGTGCAAAGGTTTCTTCAAAGTCAATTCCTTCGATTTGCGAGTATCCTTTGCAGACAAGTCTGGCTTTATTTCTGATGATTTGTCCATCTTCATTCATCTTATTTTTGAATACCCATTTTGTTCCAATTATATTTTTATCTTTTGGGCGAGGTACCAGTTCCCAAGTCTCATTTTTTTCGATTTGAGACATTTCTTCTTCCATGGCCTTTATCCAATGAGGATCTTTGCTTGCTTGAGAAAAATTTTCAGGTTCTATTAAAGATAATAGAGCCACATCATTTTTCTTAGGGGTGCTTATCATCCTTCTTCGAGTTTGGATTCCTTCATCTATATTTCCGATGACCTGTTCTTTTGGATGATATATTTGAGCAAAATTGATCTTGGAGGGAGTTTGTGAAGATTCATTTTGAGGTTCTCTTCGAGATTCTTCATTCTCCTCTTCTTTTCAGGTTCTTCTTCTTCACTTTGTTCAAAGAAAGGCTCAACTTCATGATTTTCAATTCGTTTTTCTGGAAGGCCTTCATCAATCTTTACATCAATGATTTCCACTATTCTTCGTAGACGATATTTGTAACATTTGTAAGATTTTCTCCTAGTGGAGTATCCAAGAAATATTCCTTCGTCAACTCTTGAATCAAATTTACCTGGTGAGTCATCATTTATTTTTATGAAACATTTGCTTCCAAAAACCCTGAAATATTTTACTGAAGCAGGACTTCCTTTCCATAATTCATAAGGAGTCTTTTCATTATTTGGTCTTAGTTGAGTTTGATTTAAGGTGTAAACTGCAGTGCCAATTGCTTCTCTCCAAAATTTTGGTTGCAAAATGGCTGTTAGTAGCATTGTCCTTGCCATTTCTTGAATGGTTCAATTCCTTCTTTCAATTACTCCATTTTGCTGGGGTGTCCTAGCAGTAGAGAGTTCTATTTCGATTCCATGCTCTTTACAGAATTTATCGAACTCTTTTGAGGTGAATTCTCCTCCTCTATCCGTTCTAAATCATTTAATCTTAGAATCTTTCTCATTCTCAATGAGAGCCTTAAGATTTTTAAAACATTCAAATGCTTTGGATTTATATTTTATGAAATATATCCACATCATTCTAGTATAGTCATCAACAAATAGAGCAAAGTACCTTTCACCCTAAAGAGTTGGACTTCTAGTTGGCCCACACAAATCTGCATGAATAATTTCCAAAGGTTTTGTTGTTGAGAACTCCTTAGTTTTGTGGCTAGTTCTGGTTTGCTTTCCATGTTGGCATGGGTCACATACAACTTGATTTGGTTTGCACATTTTTGGAATATCCCTTACTGCATTAATTTTGCTGATGTTGACTAGGTTATCAAAACTTGTATGCCCCAATCGCTTTTTCCATAACCAACTTTCATCTGTTTGACTTAAGTAACATTTATCTTCTTGAATTCTACTGAGAATGTAAACATTATTTGGTTTTCTTACTGCTTTCGCCACAAGCTATCCTGAGGACGAGTCTCTTATTTCACAATTTTTTGTACTAAAGACAACATTATGTCCTTGGTCACAAATCTGGCTGACACTTAAGAGATTGTGTTTGAGTCCTTCTACCAGCAAGGTATTTTGAGCCTTTCCTAGACCATTGACAAGGGTAGCGGTCCCTTTTCCAGTGATTTTAGCAGATCCACTTCCAAAAGATACATTTCCATTTTTCTTGTTCAATGAGATAAACTTCTTTTGGTCACCTGTCATATGTCTCGAGCATCCACTATCCACGAACCAATGATTTTCTTCACTATGAGAACATAGAGCTAGGCCACATTTATCAGTTTTGAGATTCACGTTTTTAGCTTTTTCCCTTTTGAGAGGGAAATTTTTTTCATTATGATCATAATCATCACATAATGAGCAAGACAGATCAAACCTAGCCAAAGGATCAAAGGAATTGTAAGTTTTGATTTGTTCTTTCTCTTTAGGCCCACACAGTTGGTTTGGTTGATTATTCAATCTTGGTGCTTCATTCTTATGAGCCTTGCAATGCTTAGCTTGATGCCCAAAGTTTTTACAATTGTAGCAATGCCCAAGAAAAATAGTTTGATACCTGTTGTAGTATCCATAGCTTGAATCAACATTCTTCCTTGAAGTTTCTCTTTGAAATCTTGGTTTTGAGATGTGACCTTTTTCTTGAGATGATTTTTCTTCTTTTGGATGGCAAGAGAGTACATCAGCATAACTTCTAGCATTATTCTTCGTACTTGATGATTCTCCTTTGAAACCAATTCCAGACTTGTCATGTTGAGACCTTTGAGTGTTAAGAATGTTGTCAAGAGCTAGAGAGCTTTGCTAACTCTTTTTGATTTGCTCTAATTCCTTTCTTAGGGACACTATTTCAGCTTCACGTTTTTCACAGATATCATCCTTCTCTTTTAACTTGATGTTCAAGAAGTCTTCCCTTCTTTTTGCTTCCTCTCTTTCTATTTTGAGAGAAATTATCTTCTTTTGTAGATTCTCATTTTCTTCAATGGCATTCATTAACAAACTATCCATTTTTTTTCCATCTTCCAGTTCCGAGTCATCATCATTTGTAAATGCCATGAATAACGTTTCTTTGCTTCCAATATAATCACTTTCCTCATCTAATTCATCATCTCTTTCTTTGTGATGATGCATATTTCTGGTTGATTTCTTTTTTATGACTACAAATTCATCTTCATCGGACTCATCTTGTTTGGAGAAGAATTTCTTTTTATTAAACCCTTTCTTTTTGTACATCATCCTTTTAGAGTCCTTTTCATCATCACTATCATGTTTATTGGGACATTTTGCAGCGTAATGACCTATTCTTCCACAATTGAAACAAATAAGAGGATACTTACCTTTTAGCTTGGATCCTCTTTTCAGTCTTCGTGCAAATTGAGCTAATTCGTTTTCAGTATCAGATTCATCGCTATTGTAATTCCATCCTTTTCCTTCTTTTGTAGATCTTGAGGCTTTGAAGGCTGCTTCTTTGAAATTTGGACTCCCTTTCCTCATCTCATAGGCAATGAGAATTCCATGGAGTTCATCCATCTTGAGAGTATCTAGATCCTTCATTTCTTCTATGGCACTTACTTTGGAGTCAAATCTGTCAGGGAGCGATCTCAAGATTTTTTGAACAATGGTGCTTTCTTCAATATTTTCTCCTAGTCCTCTAAGAGAGTTAACCACTTCAGCTACTCGAAGGAAATATGATGCAATATCTTCTTCATCATCCATTTTCAGACTCTCGAATTGTCTTCTATAGGTTTGAAGCTTTGATTTCTTGACTTTGGAGTCACCATCATATAGAGAAACCAACTTATCCCATACTTCTTTGGCTGAGTCACAGTTCATGACTTTCGCAAATTCGGAATCGGTAATTCCACTAGTGATGGAATTTAAAGATTTGGCATTAACAATGTAAGATCTTCTTTCATCTAGATTAGTTGGAAGATTTGTGCGAGCTTTGTACCCATCCAGAACAAAGTGCCATACTTCAGGACCAAGAGACATTAGATAGTAGGACATCCTCTTTTTCCAAAATCCAACATCCGTTCCATCAAAGATAGGTAGTTTCCCTGTTGCTTCCATGTTCTTCATTGTGCCTAAGAATCCTTCTTCCAGCTGTTAGGCTGATATTGAAGAAGCTGGCTCTGATTCCAATTGTTGGAAATACTAAGAGAGGGGTGAATCGATATTTCTTTTCAATTGTTAATTATTGCCAGTTAGATTCTTCACAATTAAAAAAACAGATAGGTGTATAATAATGATATTAAGGATTAATCAGAACTTCAATCCCTTTTTTTAAAAATAATAATAGTATACAATAGATGAGTGAAGGGCACTAACCCTTTTAATGAAACAGACACCAACTTGTTGCCAAGCACCAACCTGGACTTTGATGAGGCTTCGAGCTCTAGGGCTTCAACCCTATCTTCTCAAGGCACCAACCTTGTGTTTAGGAGCTCCTACTCCAAGGACACCAATCCTGTTTTATCTTCTTTTAATAAAGAATGTGGATAGTACTTACTTGAATGTCATAATTCTTCATTGTTTAATACCTCATTGTCAAACCAGTCTTCAAGGGTCAACACAAGTATTCAAACTTCAATATTCTTTTGTCCAAGGTTCTCAATATTTAGTCCTCCACCACTGACTGCAAATGTCTTCATTAGATAGCCATAGTAAAACTTGATGATGACATCATAATTATTCCATTCTTGAAAGATTGTCCAGGTGCTAGCTCCAAGTATAGAACATGTCCAGGGATTACATCAGTTTCATGTTACAGGTCTGATATCTTTTACAAGTCTGCAGGTCTCAGCTACAATTGCATCGAGCCAGGTTTGCACAGAGGGAGGATTGATGGTTCCAAAATTTAAACGTTGCTCCAGAATGTATAACACTGCTCCAGAATTTATAATTGTGCTCAGAATTTAGAACGCTGCTCCAGAACTGAAATACTGTTTCCAAATTTTAAACGCTGCTCAGAATTTATAATGCTGTTCCAGATTTTATAATTGTGCTCAGAATTTAGAACGCTGCTCCAGAACTGAAATACCGTTTCCAAATTTTAAACGCTGCTCCAGAATTTATAATGCTGTTCAGAGTTTAGAACGCTGTTCCAGAATTGAAATATCGTTCTAAATAAAACCGGTTCACACCGCCTCAAACTCAAACCCGTGGTTCGAAAAGAATCTGCATGGTAACAATCGAGTATAAAATATCAAACGCTGTTTTTATACTTTTTGGTTCACGAGTTGTGAACTCGTTGACTTGCGTCTTCCTTCTTAGGTTTTTTCTGTATTTATCACACTTCGATGATCGAATAATTACAAACCAAATCGTATTTATATAATGTATAGTTGTCATATGGTCAGCCGACATAAAAAAGGTTAAAGCCGACTTGTATAGTGGAGTTTTTTAGTTTAGCGTATATTTCTCCATCGATGTATCACTTTGAAAAAGTTTTATGCCAGGATTAGTAATGCCAATTACGATGAGTGTGTGGATTACGGTGGTTTTGTGAAGCGTTCATTCGTTTTTTCATCTATTGCTTTATGTATTTCTAGGATTTATAAAATATGAATTTAGTGTATGTTTTTAGAGCTTCAGGTATTTAAGGTTTAGAGTTATATGAGCTTCTATGTGCATTTAGACAATCCTAGGGTTTTACTAGGATTAGGAAATCATATAAATTGGGTTTTTCTCAAGGAGTTAGGGGTAGGTTGGAAAGGATTTGCTTTATACATATGAATTATTCATAGAGTTCCATGGGAATTTAGACAATATGCTCGAAAAAGCTTTAGGGAATATGCATTAGGGAATATGCATCATCTTCATAGTGTGACGGCAACATCATGCATCACAACAGTATTTGACATCTTCAACAATGCCATATTGACATCAATGACAACCTTGATTAACATATATATAAAGGTTTTATTATATGATCCATCTCCCGATGCATAGTAAAATACCCGGGTCCCACCCAGCCTTTTCCACCGCAACTTTACAATTAATCTCAACCCTTTGCTCCCGTGCTCCAGATCCAATGGCTCTAATGTCATATCACGCGCATAAACCGATCGTTCACCCAAACATAAATCGAGCGCGAAATTGGTGGTTTTATCCTTTCCGCCCCCAGTGACGTGTTTGTTTTCTATTGGATCGCGTTCCTTTGAGAAGAAACCACTTACCAGCTGAAATGGACGTGATAACCACCTTATGGTTTCACTGTTTAAAATAAAACCGCTCCCGCCATTGATAAGACCTTCATTTAATGCCATTTATGAAGATTAAAATTAAAGGTTAAAACCTTTGATTTTGCCTTTTTTCTATGTTGATTGCGCATTTCGACCTTTGGATAGCTCTCGATTGTGTTAAAACCCCTGAACACTATTTTTCCCTCTAAGACTCCAAATTCGACTAAAATCTACCTTTCAAAGACCTGCAAAGATTTCTGCCACTCCAGTATACCAGCAAAAAGCTCAGAATCAACCAAAGATCTTCTCAGAACCTTTCAAGAAGCCAAATACCTGCGTTTAAGGTATTTTCTGATAAATTGAAGCTTACAAATTCAATTTTAAACCTTCTGTAATAGAACTAGGCTTTCAATTAGGAGATTTCACCGAGCCAATTTACCTAAAAACACCGAAAAAGAAGCCAAACCCTGGCCAATTTTTTCCAGAAAACCCTGTTTTCAATTGTGAGCCTTTCTAAAGCCAAATTTCCAATTTCTAAAGCTTGAGGATCAAATTCAAAGACCCAAAGGGTTAAACCTTCTGAATATACCCTAAAAATTCCTTTTTTTTCAATCAAAACCACTCAGAAAACCCTGTTTTCTGTTTTATCCCAGTTTTATAACCTCTGACAAGCCTAATTGAGCAATAAGACCAACAGAAGTTATCCTTAGACTGAATTGTTCAAATTATCCTCTGTTAAATAAAAATAACTCCTGCAAATAGAGTAATCTTGCAGTAGTTACCCAAAATACCTAAAAAACAGAGTTAAACCTCCATAGGCAGATCTCATTCCATAGGTCTTTCAAAAGCCTTCAATCACCTCCATGTAGACCTGGATTTCATTAACAATTTTTTTGATTTTTGCAGGTTATTATCAGAATATGGTTTTGGGCCAACAGTTTCAATACTAGTTGACAAAATTGTTTGCTCCAAATTCTCAGATTTTAATTCAAAAGCTTCATTCAACAAATAGTTTGTATACAAAGAAAGAATAAAATCAAGTCAGAGAGAGATCAGAATGATGAAATGTGCACAGTGAATGGTAAAAGTGAAATCAAAATTCACATTGACAGTGAAACATAATAGTCAAAGAACATCAGATTTAAAGTGTATCAGTTAAAAGTCAGAGTGAAAGTTAAAACAAAGTTACAGAGCAGCCAAGGTAAAATAGTAAAAGTAAAAACAAAGGCAGTAATGGTTAAATAGAGATGAAAATACTTTCACCAAAAATGAAGTATATCCAAAGTGAAAGTAAAACAGTTAAAAGAACAAAAAGGTGAAAAGATGAAAACATAACAAGAAGGAACATTTTTGCAGAAATTTCATGTTTAAGCCATTGTTTTGCAGAAACTATTGTGATGAATTTTGCAAAAATGAAGGAGGTTTATGTTTTAAAGATTTGCAAATAAAAAAATATCTCTCACTTTTCTAACAACGATTATGGGTTGGGAAATATTAAACAATATTGGAAAGCACTTTTTGCAGAAAATTCCCGTTAAGTCATCATTTTACAGAGAAAATTGTGGGCAATCAGAAATACATCTTACAAAACTGAAGGATTTTTTTGTTCCTAAGAGAGCCATCTACAAAAACCTTTCTCACTTTATGCACATCTATTACAGAAGGAAAGATACAAGCGCATCTTTACAACCTATTTTTCAGACTCTGTAAAACTCTGTTTTATATATCTTTTTGCAGAGCCAATTGTGAACAACTGGAGCAGAAATTAAGGAAAATGAGAGAGGTTTATCTCAAGAACATATTCATCTACAATAACCTCTTTCATGTTTTACATATATATTTCATATTGAGAAATAAAAATGTATCATTGGAACCCAATTTTGCAGAATTGCTGGAGCAGAATTCACAAAGAAAGGAAACAGTTAGTGACTTGGATGCCTCATCATCAACTAAGAGTTGAGATCAAATTCGAATTCTCCTCTTTGTCATCACCTATCCATAAAAAATAGTGCCAAATAGATGCATTAGTTTTGAGTGTCCTTTACTTAAGTTCTATTTATGTAAAACAGTTGGAGATATTTGTAAACCAATCTTGATATTTTTTCAAGATATTCTAATTTAGAATTTGTATAAATATTTCACTCTTTGAAGTATTTTGTGTGGAATAAAATTGCTAAGATTACTATAGACTTTTTCTAATACATTGGAGGCTTACATGTGTTGATTTTGAAGTAGAAGACTGGGCAAAGCTAATTGGGCATCATAATTCAAGATTCTTGCGATAAGTTAAAGAGTAAAGTGCATCTCTTCTTGTTATTGTTTCATTTCTGAGTTCCATGCAATCCATTATGTGTTTGATCTGTCTCAATGAGTAACTAGGAATATTACTTCAGGATTAGATTATTGCTCCCTGTTTTAACTAAGTTACCATTTAAATGTTTTCTACTGATTTCCGGTGTTAGGAATCCTTCATTGCTCCTACTCTCGTTTGACCTCTGCCTCCTTCCTCCATTGTACGGATCAAAGGATCCTTCATTGCCCTTTATCCCGACTATACCATTTCATCAAAAACCTTTTACCCAAAAATCTGAGGGTTATATACCTTGCCCTGACTACATTTGCACCCTTTTGGCCTTGCCTTCTAGTACTTCTATCTAGAATTAGACTCCATTAGCCCAATGGTCAAGTCGATTTCTCCTTAGTTTACATTTAAGTGATTTTTTCCCACCAAACCAATTCCAAACCAAAAGCAATTGTTCTATCATAACTAGCCTAAAATAAAAATTAAAAAAAAATATAAATCTTAAAGAGAGATCCCTCTCTGAATTCTAGGAATGCTAGATCCTAGAATTTGAAGTAGGTTTGTGGTTACCTCAGACTATTTCTCTTGAACCTAGAGAAATTACTGAGTAATAACACACTAAACCAACTACGCTCTAGGATGCTATTGAGAGTGTTAGAGACTTGCAAAATTATTTTCCAAGGGCAAGAGACCCCTTTCAGCAAGAGCTCTCTTCTCAAGAGGAAGCTATGGAGATTCCTCCCTCAAGAGAGGACCAAGACAAAGGGTCTCTTAGTAATGATGTGGTGTTATCCAATAATGATGGGGAGGAAGGGGAAGAGCTGGAAGGAGATACCAGTGCTGTAGCACCAGGAGGAGATCCACCACCACCTGGAGATGGAAATGGAGCAATTGTTCCAACTAGAGGAGCCCTTGCATCCTTGCAGGGAGTTCCAAATAACCTAACATTGGGAGAGCAAGGAAAAATACAGGAACAACATGTGTTGGTGTTGATAGAAAGTGGGACTACTGTTGGGGCCCTTGTTTTGAAATTCAACAGATTTTGAGTTGCGGCAAGAACGTGGCGGAACGCAACCTCGGTAGGCAGAAAGGTTTCAAGGTTGCGAAGGAGAAGAGGACAGGTGTCGCGGCTATTGTGGGAACAAGCATATATGGCAGAAGAGCACGGAAGGAAAAAAGCAGTGAACTCCCGATAAACAGAAAGAAACGAAAGACAACCGAGCAAGAAGAAAGGAGAAACTGTCAGTCGCACTGGCAGCAGAACAAATAGGTAGCTAGCCAGTGGATACAGGGGTTGGCGCAGACGGGAATAGGAAACAAGGAGCCGCAGGAGAGCTCTGTCTGCGTTGCATTGTTCTCCACTCATCTGTGTTACTGTGTTTTCTCTCTCTCTGTCCAATAGGACATATTGTATTCTGCTCTGTTTATGCTCATGTAGCTATGCCTTGTAATAGTTTGCCCCTGTTGGCTGATGATCAATATATTCAAAGTGCTATTCCGAGTATATGTTATGGGTTTGAATGAATGAAGTTACGACACCTTTTAAAATTTTATTTATTGTAAGTCTGACTGTTTTCCTGAAAGGTATATGTTATGGAATGTTGTGTTATGGCTGTCTAAGACTTTAGTTAAGCTTTGATTCAACTTCATGGATGTTTTTAGGATGATACCGATCTACTCCCTATCATAGTAAGGTCGCGACACGCCTCGGGTGAGACTCTCTGCCCTCCGGAGCAGAGTGTAAATTCCAGCATGAAACTAGACTACGACGGAAAACCTTGTTCGCCCTTAACCTGAACCTGGGTCTTCTCTGCGAGACCTGTTCTCTCGTCAACAAATGGTTCCGTTGTCGAGACCTGAAAGCACATTTGGGAGATAGATCATGGTATCGCGGATCTTCGAAAGAGAAATACGAAGCTGGTGGCACTAGAAAATTTGGCCCAATTTCCGACGACAACTTCGGCGCTATTCCGACACATAGTCGTCGCAAGAGCGACAGTTCGAGGACGGACAAAACGTGGTTCATCATAATGTTGCAATTTTGACGCCTTGACAAAGTGTCGCAATACCGACACCTTTTTCGTCGCTTCCAAACTAGCGTCGCTCTTACGACGTTTGCCAAACCGTCGCTCTTCCGACGTTTGTAAAGTGTCGCAATTTCGACGAAATGTGGTCCGACGTTTTGAACATCGCTCTTCCAACATTTCCAAACTGTCGCAATTCTGACACTGTACAAAAGTGTCACAAGAGTGACGCATTGCAAAAGTGTCGCAAGACCGACGCTTTCCAGAAACGTCGCAATATCGACGTCAGGAAGAACTGTCGCAATTCCGACAAAATGTGGTCCGACGTTTTGAACGTCGCTCTTTCGACATATTTATACTGTCGCTCTTCCGACATTTCTAAACTGTCACAATTCCGACGCCGTACAAAAGTGTCACAAGACTGACGCTTTCCAGAAGCGTCGCAATACCGACGCCAAGAAGAACTGTTGCAATATCGACGGATGTCGCAAGACCGACGAAAATGGAAATCGTTCAAAACGTTGGAAGACCGACGCTTACGAAATGTCGGTATACCGACGGCGGGTTCAATTTAAAAAAAAAATGAAACTTTAAAACAGGACAGTAAATCTCCAATATTTGTTATGAATTGTGGGCGTTCCAATTGTTATGAACATAATTCGACCGTGAAATATTAATACCTCTGTTGAACCTTAGTTAGGACAACAATAGTCGACGTATATATGCATGGGGCCTAGTGCTAGCGGCCTTTCCACATCCAATGGTGGATAATACGTCGCTCTGGCCTTGACGATCCAATGATCCAACTGGATATCGCGCGAGTTAGTTGCACGATCGTTAACTCGCGATGAGAGTGGGTTTTCAAAACTGCTCAAGGCCACATGTCGGCCTATGACATTGATCGCGTCCAAATGGGGAATACCGCTTACCGTACAAAGGCGGTGCGATATGCCGGAAACCCGTCTTTACTGTGCGGTCCTCAAGGTTCCAACTACTCTTACTCCAGGTTCCGTCTGCTTACCAACGCCTTACTGCCATTGAAATCTGCCTTGTTGTTCATCCTTTGCGCGGCCATACCAAACGAACTCGGGCACGACCATTTCGAGGAGACATGACACATTACATATGCCACTGTTTATGTCTTATGGTTCCGACAATGTTAGTATCGACTCTGCAAATCGATACACCGGTCCTTTGTTCATTCAATCGCCTACAGATTCACAACACTCATTACGAGGTTTTACCTAGCTCACGGAGGTTCGAGCACATCATCTCCTTGCTCTACCACAGGCGCACGGGAATGTAATTAACCTAATTCACCCTCTGTTCACACAACTGATTATAGAGAAATTCCCCAACTGTTTAACACAGTTATCTATGGAATTCACCAATTCTCATAAGTCCTGAGTCATTAGCTCGTGTTCCACCGAGAACTCAACCAGTCTATATGCACATAACCTCATCACAGGGTTTCTTAATTACCACGGGATTTCAATTATATTTCACCAGGATGCGTACATATATTCACCCACAAAAAACTTACTCAATCAACGCACATATAATACTAACAGATTCCTTATATAAATGAAATTTCTTATAGTCTCCTGGTCCTCGGCCAGATCTTCGATACAATGGCCTCCTCTTCACTATGCAGCTCTATGCAGTTCTCTTTGCAGGTCTTCTGTGTAGGTCTATCGACTTTGTCATGGAGGTTTATTTTTATATCAATTACAATGAATCGAATCGAATTTCTCGATGACTCACAAACTCTTCAAATTCCTAACTCTGAGACTAATGCTCTGACAGACAGAGACGGACTCCTAGAATTAGCTTAACTTCTGAAACTAAATATCTCTTCAGGTGCCCATAATCATTCGGGCAGTTACATTTTCTCTACAAATTAACTAAATTAGCTCAACTATGGATAATTTCATAGGGAAATAAAATATGATTCCCCCCTTTACATTTATTTATGTACAAAAGTTGTCTTGGGCCTGATGCCCCTTCATCATATAACATAGTGAGGGGCTAAATTTCCAGAGCTTCCATGCATTTGTAACATCTTCGGAGCATTTTCATGTGGTTTAGCTACCCTTGTCACTCAAATTGATAGTAGATTAAATATGACAGATGTTTTCAGCGTAACAAGAGCCATTTCAGGTTTCATTGGAAACATTATTTAGAAAACACAGTTTGTGCAATCAATATTCATACCGAAGTAGCATATATTAAGTTTCACAATGACCTAATGTCATCATGTACTCAACAAGTCAATTGTTGCAGTGTCATACAACCTCAAGCCTCAAACATCTTTACAAGTGAGCATTTCAAGTCCGATTTAGAACAAACTTGTTAGAGATTTTACTGAAATCAAGTTACATTCTAATGCTCATTTAATATAGAGATTAAGATTCTGAATCTATGATGTTACTATTGTTGCCAGTATTTTTATTGTACTTTTGCCATACCCAACTCCACTAATAGTAACAGCAATGTTGAATCCTGATCAATCTCCATCTATGGGATTTTAATGGCCCTTAGATGTGAGATTCACATGCCAAATTGAATCATTTAATAGAATGACTCCACTGCATATTACTACCTTTCAGCTATGGCTGAGTATCAATTTTACCAATTTGGCCAGCACTTGAATATAATCCTAATTACATCAAATTTCAAAATTTGAGTCTAACCCTGAGTGCATAAAATTATGCAAAACCCACTTACACAACACAGTCTAGGAGGGGTTAACATGCCTATGAAGTATTTAAACATTGTTGAGGGCTAAGAATAGTTGGACTTTGCCAACTAACCAAACTCACTTTTGACCACTTCTAGTAAATTTAGACTATATATGCTCTCATAAAAAGAAAGCAGGTGGTCCAATAAAAGGAAGGGGACTAGTTGCGTGTTTCATTCCCTTTTTTTTGTCAGCTGAAAGCTTTCCAAGAAGAATAAATCTACTGAAGCATGAAACTGATTTTGTTGCTGCCCCAACTACCACTGATATACATCACAATGTGTAATAGTTTACTGTAAGCCTCTATTGAGAGTGGGCATCACTAACTCCAAGTAATTCCCCTCATCCCTTAAAAGACACCTCTAAATATAACTAGAAATTTCAAATAGTTAGTAAAGGCCCAAGTACAAAGATATAACAGATCTGTGTTGAGCCAAAAACCTGTGCATTCACAACAAAACTGGGATGGATACAACTTAAAAACAATTATGGACTTTGAAAAAAAATCATCTTATGCATACAAAATGAAAGAAGCGTTGGAATAATACTATGTTTACAAATTTAAGAACAGGCAGAGTGAGTCTCTGGGAAACACAGTTTCATGTGGAGACCCTAGATCCTTGTACCCACAATATCTAGTGACTTATAAAATGATTGCCAAAACAATGCCTTTGCTATGCATGTAAGAACACCACCTCTATAATGAGGGAGATGTAATATTTTCTGAGAAGCAGATTTATATAGAGTGGTCCAAGATTGTGTATTTATGGAAGATACAACTGATTTTGGCATGAAACATGTATCCAAGATTTCAATGTGCCTTATTTCATATCCCATTGATGATTTAATATGAAACCTAAAATTTCAAAACAAACACATTGAAATCATAGGATCTCCATCACGAATATCATAAATATTAACTGTCTTTTGGGCACTAGCAGTAGATACCATAAGATGCCCACATGGCCTATACCACCAATGTTGATTCTCTGGCACAACATTTGCAAAGCCAAAATTTCTCCCCGAGACATCCCTCTCTGCCAAAACTGGAGAGATGGTACTGGACGTTGAAGTGAAGGCCTCTGATTCAGTATGGAATGCCATAATTTCTTTATTATAAAAGTCCCATGAACAAAAACCTGAGTCCAATGTACAACCTGCAGATGCTGCCACAACATATTTACCAGAGCGACCATCTGAACCAACTGCTCTGATCAACCAACAATAACCCCACATGTTTGGGGTAAGCCCATATGGAGATTTATATTCAGCCTTCTCTTGGAGATTGGAAAAAAACAATACTGAGTATTACTCATACATCAACTGCCCTTTATGTTAAGGGAAAATTTAAAGAGTGCATAAATATTCTTGAAATCCCAATCATAGTTTCTAGAAAATTTCAACAGTCTTTGAAATGAACTACATCCTATTTAAAATACATCAAATATTTAGGAAAATCATTTTTTTAAATAGAAATTGGTGAATTTTATTTCAAATATAGAAATTTAAACCATGAGAATAATCTAACCCCTAGGATTTTCCCTATTTCTAATAGAAAATCCCAAAATGTATAAATTATAACACCCATAAACCCCAAAATTAAGTGCAATAATTGAAACCTCCACACCTCTGAATTTGCTATATCATGAAAATAGTAGCATCCATCATCATGGGAAAGAAAAACCGATTCTCCTTCTGATACAAACCAGCCTGCAGTAGATGTCTTATGGCTGAGTTGATTCAATTGATCACAAGAAACCTCTTCAGTTTCTTCAATATTGCCAAATGCTCTGGCTTGTTTTCCTGATCATCATCAAAGTCCATATTTTCATCACATTGAATTAGTTGGGGTTCATTACGATCAGGTCCAGTGCCTATTGTAGAGCTCCAGACATCCAATCCAATATTGGAACTGCCATACCCGTTCCCATTAGAGATTGTAAATCCTGCTTCTGGCTTTAATTAGGTAAGTTCAAGAGCACTAGAACTGGATTCAGTTGATTTAGACTTGGTATAGTTGTCCTCTGATTTGTAATCTGATACAACACTATACTTGTGCTTCAACACAAACAGAAATTCTGCAGCAATGGGATCTTCATCTATGGGGCTTATGGATCTTCCCTAAAAAACATCCTGAATATCTGATTCATTTTCATTCAACTGATCATGCAAATCCACCCTTGTCTTCAGCACAACAAGATGAACTGAAGGCCGATTTTTCAGCAATTTATGGTGGGGGTAAATCCTGTCTTCCAGATCTTGACTATTTAAGCGTTTAATTGGTTTTTTCAGAGACCTGACCATAGAATCAAATGAATCCTGCGAAATAATAAACAATAGTAAGGCCATTATTTATTGGTTTGAAATAATAAACAACATGCCACAAACCCACATAATTAGTAAATTATTTAAAGACAATAATTCCTACATATTAAAATATAAAGTTATAACATACCAGCTCATACTCGAACATAACATCTGTATCAATATTCTTCTTCTGTGTCTTCTTGATCTTCATCCAACTGATCGACATCTATATCAACATCTGATTCAGAAACGGTGTTGAAATGATCGACCATGTCATCATCATCATCAATTATGTCATTTTCAATAATATCCTCATCGACATCATCATCAATAATTTTTGCCTCATCTCCTATGCCTGGTTCATCTTCTAAGATATCTTCTTCATCTGTCAATGCATCTTCCTGCTCATCTGCCATTGCATCATCTTCTTCTTGATCAATATCATCTTCTTCCTCTACAGTATACTCTACTGGCCTTCCTCTTAGATCACATCTAATAGCAAATGACCATTCATTCTCACCTGGAACCTCTGAGTAAAAGACTTGTTCGCATTGGCTTGGAAAAACATAGCGATATTTTCCTGCTTCAAACTGCGATGTTTTAACCATTGGAAATCCATTGTCATGTTGAATAAGTGTTCTATCATCATCACGTACATTCATTCGTAGCCTATACCATTTGACGTCGAACAAAACTATTTTGAAGGAATTAAAGTCACACTCAACTATATCATCTAAGAACCTATAATATCTATTTTCAGATTCTTGAGTATGTCTGTCACTCCTGGAGGAAACATTAGTGACTTGGAATACTGCAGTTATCCCACTATCAGAAGTTTTCCTATTATCATCCAACCTTTTAATGCGAAATTTACGACCATTGCACCACATAGCCTTGTGGTGTTTCAACTGCAATATGCCAAACATGAAAAAGATGCATTCTCAATTAATAATTAATCATATAATTTACACAGCATGAAAATTAATTGAAAAATCAAACTTGTTGTCACATTATAAATATAGTATAAAATAAGTAATGAATAAAATAGGTGAATTAATTGCTTACCTTTCTATCTTTCAAACCATATGCTAAATCGATTTCCCTGTCAGTAACGTTTCCATCTCCACTACGATACGCTTCTCTAATCAATTCAGATAGTAGTTGCCATGATAACCTACCGTTGTTACGTGCTTTACATGTTTCAATCCATTCACTCATCCACTCAAGATTGTTTGCAATGTATAAAAGTAGTGCCTCATAATCTTGAGCACCTGAATAAAAAACAATAATTCACCAATATTAATAAATATTACTTATAACCATGGTAAATTATATTAATTAATAAACTATGAAAGAATAAGACCTAAATGAATATAATGATCATATACATGATGTAAGAAAATGAAACATTATATGTATTATACATAATAAATCTTTTACCTCTCACTTTCTTCATTCTACGTTTTCCCAACAGGTGCTCCACTTCAAAATTTTTGATGGAGTTCACATCCCAAATGCAATCCACTGCCTTCATGGCTGGCGCAGCTAATATAGGAAGATAATGACTAATATACACCATGGATTCATATACCACATATCCCTCCACCATAGAACCCTCAGGTCGTTCTCTTTGTCTAACCAAAGCCTTGAAGGATTTCAAGTGCCTCTCGACCATCCACATTAACCTTGTGTGTACTGGTCCACACATTTCAATCTCCTCAACTTGGTGTATCAAGTAGTGTTCTTGTGCATTGAAAAATATTGGAGGTAGATACTTTTTCATTTCACACATTAGCCGAGGAATTTCTCTCTTCCAATACTTTATTTCATCTTGATGGATTTCTTTCAATGACAACCATCTGCAAATCATTACGCAAGGTTATTTCAATGAAACATAATATATATTTCATTACAAGTAAATTAATAAATCATTTCATCAAGTACAAAAATAAATTGTAGCAATTAGATTTTGCGTAAAAATCAAAACTACTTACCTCGTGTATTTACTAAGACCATATATAACTTGTTTGACATTGTTGTCGAAGTCGTTTGGGAGAGATATAGGTAGAACATACTATAACAATAAAAAATGAATTGTTATTGGTTTCCAAATTAAATAGAAAAAAGGAAAATTTAAAATATGTATTCAAGCAATAACATACAAAAATTTATACCAAAAAAATTACCTTAACAAAGGTATGCCAATCATGTGTTTTCACCCCACTGAAGTCACATTTCTTCGTTAAGATATTATTTATGTTTGAAGCAAAACCTGTTGGAAATTTAATTCTTCTAACGACCTCTTTTACATCATTGCTTTGTTGTTCTATTAATAACCATGGAATATTATTATAATTTCGACCTCCATTGTTATTTGATCTGTCGATCACACTTTTCATTGCATGATTCGATTTCTCAATGTCAGCACAAATTTTGTCAATTTTATCTCTATCATGTGCACCATCTATGGTTCGCCATAGCATTTCTGTCACATTCTTCCCGACATGCATTGTATCAAACAAATGAGCTATTTTTAGGTCCTCATAGTAGAGCAACCTTGCGAATTGAGAAGGATAACATCTCATTCCAGGTGGAAGTACAATATTAGTACTTTCACCGCGGCGATGACCTTGATATCAAAGAATAAAATAAATCAGAACAATATTAATTATAAAATAAAATAAAATAAATTCATTAGTTAAAACAAAAATTCCAAACATTACATAAACAAATAATATATATATATATACACAAATTACGTACCAGCTGCTTGACGATTATTAATTCTGTTATATTCCAACATCCACAATTGAGGTGTCATTCTTCGTGGTTTTAATCCAGTTTCTTCTTTATCATTGAAAATATGTTTTTCAGTAGTACGATACTTATGGTTCCTAGGGAGGAAGTGCCTAAACTCATCAAAAACCATCTTTCTTAAGTCTGGCGAATGACGATACTTCATCTTAGGGCCACAAATTGGACATGCAAATCTACCCTTTGTTTGAAGACCTGCAATAGATGGATCAATAACAATTAATATACTATGAGATCATTTTTAAAACATGCAATATGGTATATCTAATTTAGATAATTATGTATTATATTAAAGTGAAACGAAATATTACATACCACAAACATGTGTTAGTCCTGGGGCATCATGAATTTTCCATACAAGCATTCCACGACATTGAAATCTCTTCTGCTTGATTGGTTTAGTGATGTCATACATAGTGATGCCATGCCATAACTGTATTAGCTCATCGATAAGAGACTCAATATATACATTCATATCTTTGACCTGGTACTTACCTAATTGTTCAAAATTACGGTACATAATAATTACTACCATGATATATGTATATATAAGTAATTAAATAAATAAAATATATATTTATGCAAACAACGAGAGAAATGAAAATGTTACATTCAAAAAACTAATGTATCAAATACCTGGAATAATCATAGTCAACATTATGTGCTCCCTCTTTATTGACATCCAAGGAGGAATGTTATTGTTGATAACGAAAATAGGCCACACTGAGTAAGTAGATCTAAGCTCTCCGATTGGATTAACACCATTCATTTGTAATTGACTTGACATTAGGTTCTTTAAAATGTATTTTACCGATTTCCTCTTGAATACAGAAGACCATCTGTGAGGCATTTGGTATATCTCCTTTATTCTTTGGACCAATCATAAAATGTACTGTCTTTGTTACACATGAACATTACATTGCCAGCGTGGAATTATGGGAATATAGCGAAAGAACCTTTTGAAGCACCTTTTGATTAAGTTGATCCACATTGATATCTCTGATATACATTTAGACATTACTGTTTCATGCATGTTCATAAGTAATATATAATATGATCTTTAGGACATGCATCTATAGTATTTATATTCCATTCCAAAGTGTTTCATAGCAACCGTAGATCTAAATATATTAGAGTAAAGTATTTGGCGATATTTTTTAAATATTCACCAACAATCTAACATAAACAAAAATTAGTATCTTAATAAATATTATTAGTATATATATATATATATATATATATATATATATATATATATATATATATATATATATATATATATATATCATAATTATTAAAACCGGAACTGGTGACTGGATCGGTGGAGCTAATGAACCGAGTTTCGAACCGAAACCGGTCTAATCGGTAGCGGTCAGATCTCAATGAACCAGTTTAAAAAAAAATACATGAAATAATTCTTTTTTAATAAAATGAAAAAATAATAAATAAATAAAAACTATTTTTAAGATTTGCAACCATGATTCCAAGCCAATAGAGACAAAATATGAAAATTTTGCTCATTTATATACCATGCAAAGGTGAATATATCAAAATGGCACCAAATGCAATACATATCATCGAAAAATACATAAGCAAACTTGTTGAAGTAATGTATCAGGTTTCTCTTATATTATTCATTGTGTTTAATTGCTGAGTTAATATTATAATATAAAATCTGTCCCTGCTCAGATCTGTTGGCAATTCATTGTATCAACATTAAAGACAATTCTGGGTTCAATATATATATATATATATATCAGACCAACATTTTGAAGATCTTGTATTCTTCATTATCTATGTTTGCTTGGAAATAAATTTCTAGAAAAACATCTACAACACTTAGAGGTATTGAATTGGTTTATGAAACCCACTATTAGTGCTATTTGTAACAAGTTGAGAGAGCATTACAACTTCAACAGTCTGCTCACAATGTGTTTGACGAAATTTATCACTGAAAAGATTCACTAAAACCTAGAAAACTTAGTGGCCAGTTTAGTGCATTTCCAAGCGGGAATTTTCTAGTGGTCAATTTATTATTGCCAGTCACATTTTCATTAGGTTGTATGTTGTTGTCCCTTGAGTGGCATCAGACCATTTTCATCAGTCTTGATGCCATGATCAAATTTCTTGTATGCTGTGTGAAAGGTTTTGTATTTATGCTGCTGCTATGTGTGAGCAGAGAGAGAGGGTCTGATAGTTCCTAGATGAGTGTGAAATAAGGTTGCTCTTATATTATTCACTGTGTTTTATTGCTGAGTTAATATTATAATATAAAATCTGTCCCTGCTCAGATCTGTTGGCAATTCATTGTATCAGCCTTAAAGACAATTCTGGGTTCAATATATATATATATATATATATATATATATATATATATATATATATATATCAAACCAGCATTTTGAAGATCTTGTATTCTTCATTATCTATGTTTGCTTGGCAATAAATTTCTAGAAAAACATCTACAACACTTAGAGGTATTGAATTGGTTTATGAAACCCACTATTAGTGCTATTTTTAACAAGTTGAGAGAGCATTACAACTTTAGCAATCTGCTCACAATGAGTTTGATGAAATTTATGACTTAAAATATTCATTAAAACCCAGAAAACTCAATGGCCAGTTTAGTGCATTTCCAAGTGGGAATTTTCTAGTGGTCAATTTATTATTGCCAGTCACATTTTCATTAGGTTGTATGTTGTTGTCCCTTGAGTGGTGTCAGACCATTTGCATCCGTCTTGATGCCATGATCAAATTTCTTGTATGTTGTGTGAAAGGTTTTGTATTTATGCTGCTGCTATGTGTGAGCAGAGAGAGAGGGTCTAACAGTTCCTAGCTGAGTGTGAAATAAGGTTGCTGCTAATTGTTTTGAGAACATAAATTGTCATCAAGTACACTTGATGATTTGCATGCTGCCAGGGATTTTATGCTAGCCATCCTTGTATTTATCAATCATCATGTGTATTGTTGCTGCTATAAGGTGTTGAGTATGAGTTATTAGACAAGTTTGTTGCTAGCATAATAGAGGAATTTGCAGCTCATGGAGGAGACACTGAGGAATTTGCAACTCATGGAGGGCCGGTTAAGTACCTAACCGGCCGGTTAAGTACGGAACCGGTTGGTTTATGCATAAATAAGCCGGTTCCGTACTTAACCGGCCAAAACAGGTGAGAATAGGCTATTGACCGGGTTGCAAGGCCGGTTCCAACCGGCAGCCATCTTGACTGGCCGATTTTGATATATATATATATATATATAAGTTATTATTTTACACATTTATTACAACTTAAAAAAGGGAAAATAATCAACATTTACATATATGTGATCATATCTACATATTGCATACCTTAGGAGTTGTGTCATACATATGTTCGACAAATTATTCATAACCTTTAAGTTCACCAACAACAATGTAGAAGAGAGCTGGTGAACTTAAAGGTTATGAATAATTTGTCGAACAGATGTATGACACAACTCCTATGGTATGCAATATGTATATATGATCATATATATGTAAATGTTGATTATTTTCCCTTTTTTTAGTTGTAATAAATGTGTAAATTAATAACTTATATATATAGATATCAAAACCAGCCGGTCAGGACGGCTGTCGGTTGGAACCGGCCTTGCAACCCGGTCAATAGCCTATTCTCACCTATTTTGGCTGGTTAACCGGACCTAACCGGCCAATTAAGTATGAAACCGGCCGGTTTATGCATAAACCAGCCAGTTCCGTACTTAACCGGTCGGTTAGGTCCGGTTAACTGGCCAAAACAAGTGAGAATAGGCTATTGACCAGGTTGCAAGGCCAGTTCCAACCGGCAACCATCCTCACTGGCCATGTATATATGTGATCATATATACATATTTCATACCTTAGGAGTTGTGTCATACATCTGTTCGACAAATCATTCATAACCTTTAAGTTCACCAACAACAATGTAGCAGAGATAAGAGTTACATTTTAGTGTTCAAAAAGTTGTTCACTTGACCTTTCAATCAGAGGTACATCATAAATACCGTCACTGCTATCTCCACCATCATCATCTAACTCACCATACAAGTCTTGGAGCATTTGATTTGTCCCATCATTAATGTGAACTGTCTCATTACTTTCATCATGATCTACCTCCATGGGATCATTAAAATTACCTTCATCATTCGCTTCATGTTATTCACCTTGTACAACATCATTTCCAATACTAATATTTGCTGCAATATTCTCTTGTACTGGTGCAACATCATCTAATCTACTACTATTTAGCTGTGGAAGCTGGTTGATCATCTGCAAAAAGTTTGGGGGCAACTATGCCTTTATGAAAATTACAAACATTAATAATTAAACATTAGTGCGCATATAAAAAATATTAAAATAATATAAAATTTTACGATATAATAAAAATGAAGATAGATAATTAATTACCACGGGACGATAGTCATTCGATCCACCATCAATGTGCCCATATTTCCTACAATGCATTGTTGTTGTTGCTATTAAAACTCTAACATTATTTCTCATACAACATTTTTTACAAGGGAAATAAACTCTGCCATCACCCCTTTCACCCTTTTGAATTTTTTTTCCAGCTCCAATGTTTTCTTCCATTGATGCAAATTATCCTATAAAGAAAACAATAAATCTCTCTCAATGGTGTAGAAAACCCAAGACTTTTTGAACTCAATGGGAGCTCAATATATAAGCAAAAAGAAAATAAAAGTGGGAATTTTACAAATTGTGAGCTTTTTACAAAATGTGGGCTTTTTACAAAATTGTGGGCTTTTTACAAATTGTGGGCTTTTTACAAAATTGTGGGCTTTTTACAAATTGTTTATATTTTTAATAAAATGTGGGCTTTTTACAAATTGTGGGTTTTTTATTATTATTCTTAATGCATTTTCCGTAGAATAATAAACAAATTTGTCCAAAATTTGAGATGCAAACTGTAGTCTCTACTACGTTTGTAAAATTGGAGGTTTATAAAAGATAAACTGCGAACATAATTGTACCACTATGATAATAAGCTGTCAGAAGCATTCCTTCTGCTTCAAAAACGTGGAACTACCTTAAGAATGCTTATGGTTGATATAAATATTAGAGCATGGAAGTTAAATGTAGTAGTTATTCTAAAATACTGAATAACAGCTTGAGAGTGCTCTTCAGATACTGTACGAATGCACCAAATTAAAGCTGTACCATTACTAAAGATAAATGGCCAAAAATAGTCAATTTTGATATCGTGAAGTTATGTCTTTCTCGGTAGAAAACTGGGGATAGGTTGGAAAATATGAGAGAACTAAGTTTCAAGGACTAAAAAACCAAGGCCAACATAGTTCTGCCTTGAATCAAAGACAAAACAAAGCTACCCAAAAAAGTGTTTGAGAGCACCCATTGAAGCTCCTATATATAGCAGAGTCAACATTTTCCTATTGAACAAGTTTGTATAGTCAAAGCCACAGCAAGATCAGATAGCCACGATCCTAAATGAGAAACAGAGCCAAAGCTAAGACAGATCCACGTTTAGCAGAACAAGATAGCCATAGCTAAGGATTTGACCACATAACTAGATCATGAGAGATAGCAAGATTCTTGCTTCCACTGTGGAAATGTAGAAACTGTACAAGGGCTTTGCTTCCAGCATATTTCATTGTGACAGTAATTTCTATGGTGTTGTAAGCGCTCATTAGTAGAATCTTAAAGCCATTCTGGAATTATTTTAACCTGGAGAGGGTTTTCTGTGGTTATAAATCCTCATGTTCAAATTCCATTGTGGATTGGTTGTGTTTGATATTATGTTTTTACTGTCCGCAGTTGAATTTTCGCATAGAAAATTATTAGTCTAAAGAGGAGAAATTTTGCGATGTTTCTTTTGCTACCTATTGTGAAGTATTTCGCTCAGAACTCTACTCATTGTAACAGAGGTCTTGGGCATAGAACAGGGGACTTGGGTTTTTTGGAATCAAACTTCAGGTTAAGATGCTCATCTGAAGAATGGCACAGTGAGCCTTAGCATGGAGTTGGGAGTACCAATTTGAAGTGCAAGTAGGGCATTGTACAATAGACCAGTTAGATTTCTGGACCCTAATACAAAAGTTTCTTCTTCTTTCAAAACATGTTTCTCCTTTTCTGTAACCAATGTGGGTCCTGTTATTGTTTCAATTGGGGATGGGTGAGAATTTTTTATTGCTCCAGATGATCACACTCTGGGTAGCCCTGGAGGCTATTTGGGGGTGATGAGTCCAATAGGTCTCAATGAACTGTTGCCCTTGCTGGGGAATACTATTGCAGTGGAATTTGATACTATTTTGGATGTTGAATTCCACGATCCTAATGGAAACCAATACCTTCAGCTCCAGTACTTGTTCACAAAAGAGGGTGCCATAGTCATTCATGCGTGTAGAGAGGGTGAATTGCAGGCATTGCAACATGAGGTGTTGTTGTTGTTGCATTGGGCCACTAGATTGTTTGTCTGGTTCTGTTACAAGCGCAGAGTATTGAAAAGGACAGACAAATTTAGTTCAGATATTGTGAAATTGCCTCGGAAATTCACCTATGAAGAGCTCAGCAATGCTACGAAAGACTTTTTTTGAATGTGATTAATAATCGATAATTTCAAGCAAGGGTAATCCCCTTGTGAAACCCAAATTTATAAGCATTTTCTAAAACCTGATGACGGAGTCATTGTAATGAACAAGAGCCTAGGTCCATATTACGCCCAAATCTACCAAGCACCAAGATCTATAAAAAAAATCCACAGTATCTACGAACTAAGAAGAAGAGGCAGAAAATGTATTCTGCTTACCTGTTCGAATAGTGGTTGGGGTTTACCACGACAAAAATTTGACAGAGCCCATGTAGCATTTCTTATCATTGAAATTCTGGAAGTATCATTCAATTGGGCAAGCACCTGCCTCAGAGCTCCATGACTGAGGGCAAGATCCCTAAATGTTGCAGAGTCTCCAGCAATATTTCCCAAAGCCCAAACAACCTTACACGAACACTAGTTGAACTCAAAGTTGGGTAGTAGTTTTTTAAATCGAATTCCAAAATTACAGACGTATAAAGATATTTGGGAAGAATAATTTTATGCCTCTAAAATGAACGTGCTACCTGTTCTCGAACATTATCATTCCCAGAGGTAAGAAGTTCCACAAATATAGGCAGTGCCCCGTAATCATTCACAACCTTTGTATTCTCAGAGGCTCCAAAAAAACCCAAATAGGGTCAACCCTACTATAGGAGGAAGGGCCTGCAGTAAGAACTTACCATTTTGCAAGAACTGAGGGCGAATGCTGTTCTGCAAGAGCTGAGGGCGAATGCGCGCGTGATATTAGACGTTAATGTAGTTTAAAAAAAAATCATTTTTATGTAGTGCGCATTTGATTTTTAGCATTTCAAATCATTTTTATTTACATTTGATTTTTGCATTTCTAATACAAGTGACAAACAAATTTCTACAAGAGGTTGAAATTTTTACTAGAATAGCCATGAAAGACTAATTAAAATGGCTTAAAATGCAAGTGGAACTTCAAAATAAATGTAATTGAAGGTTCTCTCCACTAAATTTTTGCAAAAGTGCTTACATTATTTAAGTTATCTAGGATATTTTTTTGTATTTCACAATCAAAATTAAATAATGAAATAGTTGGGTAGTCTTATTGTTTCAAATTAGGACAAAATTTTCAAATGGTGATGAAGTTTCATGTGATGATTAACTGACAATATTCTCCTTTCCTATCCTTGAAAAAATATACAAGGTTCCCTATTGCCACATGAAACCCTAACTCATGTAGCAGCATAGGACCAGTCCTCCATTTTTCCCGTCATAAGGCATTTTGCACATATTTGACGACTAGAATTTGCGGATTCCCGTTTTCTGTGAGGTGCTAGGAAGGATAGATGACTTAATTTTGACGTTTGAAATTTTTTCAAAAACGTTCTTACGCTCTTTAATTTCCACTTACTAATAATTTTGCAACACTAGTCCTCTTCGCAATTGCAAGGCTGTACTCAAAAAGTAAGGAAAGTTACTTTTTTGGCTCACTCAATGATCCAGGTGGATACTGGTGGCCACCCGCCTATTCCACTTGAGGCCCCACCATTGTCTCTTTCAGTTTTTTCAGTTTCGGCACAACTTACTATTTTTAGCATTTTTTCGGGTCCTGAACTTTCGGAGCTGTTTTGAGGCCGTAAACGACGTTTTTTGGGCATCGCGCCTCCAACGAATATCATTCCGTATCATTCTATTTCAAAATTATATTTGTGGCGAAAGTTTTATTCCTCGGATAGATCTTTCTAATGATGTATCATGTGCGTCAAACGGAGATAGTATGCCAAAGTTACGTCCCTGGGAAGTTGAAACACCAATTTACCTAAACAGGGCCCATAGTTTTGGCGCTTCATCTCCTAGGGTTAGGTTTTTGGATGTTTAGGGTTCTCCATTGTTTCTCAATAATAAATAGGCCCTCGAGCCTCATTGTAACTCAGTTCAGAGGCATGTAGCCGCCACATCTCTCCTCAGAGATAGCTACCAGCGCCCTAGCTAGTTTTATTTCCATTCTATCTGTAAGCAAATTTCAGTTCTTTGATATTAATAAAATGAAGTGCTATTTCCGCTGCATCTCTATATTTATGGTTATGTGTTTATTCTGTTGCGTTCCTTCATAAATCCAGATCAGTGGTATCAGAGCAATCTGCTTTTTCTCGATCCTTATTTGCATGTCCCCAACGAGGTCGGGGTATAAGGAGTTAGGGCTCGATCTGGTGGAACCTTTGCAAGATCAGCCTCGCAAACCTCGACGGACGCCCATGGGGGACGAAAAGAAATATGAGGGAGCAGGAGATCCTATCAAAATATTGCTCGAGGAGGCCCTCGAAAAACAAAGGAACGCGATGATGGATAAATTTTCCCAGATCCTTCAACGGCTGCCCATCGGTGGTGCATCTGCATCCAGCAGCCACTCTGGAGGTGCAACTCATTTTAAGGTACAAGTAAATTTTGACATTCCCATATTTTAGGGTCAAATAGATGCAGATGCTGTAGATAGATGGTTGAATCTATTAGAAGGATATTTCTTGGTTCATGAAGGATAGATGCTTTTGCACTCCTCAAAGCTACCGCCCATGTCAAGGACTGGTGGGAAACCCACTGTGAGAAAAATGACGAGACAAAACCCTCTCTGTTCTCAGCCGTACCCACTTGGAATTATTTCCGAGACGCTGTCAAGGAACAATACTATCCCGTGGGGAGATATGAGGACAAGTACATACAATGGACCACGCTGCGGCAACAAAGGGATCAAGATGTGCATGAGCTGACGAATCTGTTCCATACCCTGCGCACCAAGTTGGGTATCAAAGATTCAGAGAAAAATCTGGTGCTAAAGTATCGCAGTTGTCTGCATAGATACATTCAGGAGGAAATGGAGTTCCTAGACATCTCCTCGCTTGGTACGGCATACCGGTATGCTGCCAATATTGAGAAGAAATTCAAATAGAAGAAGCGAGACTTTGGATCTGCGAATCAAAAGCAAGGGAAAGGTGCTCCCAAACCGCAGAACAAAGGACAGAGCCAAGGCATGGTGACTCAAGACAACCTGTCAAAGCCACAAGCAAATAACAACACTGCAAAGCCAAAGAAGGACACGGGAAAGTGGTCTGAGTTCCATAAGAGCTCCACTCACAACACAAGTGAGTGTTGGGCCAAGCAGTCGCTGGTGGCCGAGATGCGGGCTTCTGAGTCAGATGCATGCTCCGAATCTAAATCAGAACCTGACAAGGGGAATGACAAAGGGAAACATATTATTGATGTGGAGCCCAATGCCACTGTTGCCACTACAAAGATCCAGAAGGAGGAACCAGAAGATCCGGAGGAGGAGGAACGTCTCTTCCACTCCCAGATGTGGGTAAAGGGCTCCCCGATACAGTTCATTGTTGACAATGGGAGCCAAAAGAACATCATTTCGGCAGATGCCGTGAAGCGGTTGGGCTTGCCGACCACAGCTCACCCACATCCATACACCATCGGGTGGCTTCACCAAGGACGAGATCTCCGCGTCAGCCAGCAGTGCCGCCTTCCCTATAGCATCAAGCCCTTAATGGATGAGGTATTATGCGACGTTGCTCCTATTGATGTTTTTGATGTATTATTAGGACAACCATACTTGTGGAAGCGTCATGCGGTGTATGAGTCTCGGCCTCGTGCTGTTATTGTTACTTTGGGAAATAAGTTGTACAGGATACCAGAGGTACCACCTCTTGCCACTATCTCTTTGGTTACTGCAAAACAATGCAGTAAGCTCATTTCCCAAACCAAGAAATTCGTTTTCCTGATGATCCGCCCCCAGGGCAAGAAGAAGACTGTGGCCATGACCTCCAGACAAGGCTCCTCTTCACGACAACAACAAATGGATAAGGTTGTGGAGGAGTACGGGGACATTTTCACCTCACCCACAGGGGTTCCTCTACACTGTCAGGTCAAGCACCCGATTGATCTGACCCCAGGTGCGCCGCTACCCAACGGACCGATATATCGGCGCTCTGTTCTGGAGAACGATGAAATCAAGAGGCAGATTCAGGAGCTGCTGCAGAAGGGTCACATTCGACCAAGTTCATCGCCCTGTGGGAGCCCGATAATTTATTATTGTGAAATCATAGTTTTAAATTATCTCTTATTCTGTGAGCAATGTAATCTATTAATTGTGAGCAGATTCGTTAAAAAAAATCAAACTAATTTTAGCATGAATGATGACAATTTATATATTAATTGGTTTTTAAGAGTATTTGTATTATGTAGGAGCACTGGAAAGAAAAATCAGGACTTCATTTTCTGTTTTCCTTATTTTATTGGGCTGAACTAGAGAAAATTGAATATGAATAGTGAGTTAATTGTAAGATCAATGGGCCAAGGTCATACATCAACATTGACCACAGTGGGGAAGTATAAAAGCATGGATATTTATGCAAGTATAGTTATTAATGTAAGATCAAAGTTAACTCTTAGCTTCACTAAAGAAATAGAAGGCAAAGATCTAGCATCAACTGAAACTCATGTGAAAAAGTAGATGAAAAATGTACAATCATCCAATGGAGAGGTAATCTATAATTATCCAGTAAGACTCTTGGCTATGCCTTGAGACTAAACTAATTTTCAATATTTTTGAATAATCATCCATTGGAATTTAGTAGGAAAACCATAGTAAATCATTGTCCAATGGCCATGCAAAAATATATAAAAAATAATATTTGTTGGTTGTTTTTCAATAGGTGGACCATGATGGGACCACTGAGAAGGTGGGGGTGTTTTTTTAATCATGGAAACTATAATAACTAATAACTATATATATATATATATATAGTTATTATAGTTATTAAACTTTCAATGGTACATCAACTTTCATACATGAGAAAATAGATACTGACAAATGGTACATCATGGCCTGATTAATTTCGCTCAGCAATTTCAAATGGTATAACATTTAGTCAACGGTAATCATTAATTTCTACACATAGAGACTAATTTCTCTGGAAGCCTGGGATATCTTTGTCTTGTTATTCTTATAACTACATAGACATAATTAATAGAGAGATTGAGGACAGAAAAAATTCTAGCGCTTAGTCTCCACTACTCAACATGATTTTGTGAGAAATAATACATAGATTGATTTCTCTGAGTGCCTTAGCATTCTTTGGCTCATTTTTTTAATCACAACAACAATAAAAAATGCACTGAGGATTTGTTCTTAGTCCGATTATGAAATTTTTATAAGATAGATTATGCAATATTAATAATAAACATAAATTTATTGCAATTTAGGGAAAGCTCGTTCATGTTTTTTTCTTTATATTGGAAGGTTACTTGATTTTTGAAGTAATTTTTAGTATATCATAGCATATATTGAGGAAATATTAGTTTGACAAGAATCAGTTATTTCTCTTGAAACTTTAGGTATTAAAAGTCCATGACACAGATATATCACACTCCAAAATCCAAAGAAAATGGAAGAGCATTCAATTTTTTTAATCAAACTTTTATTGGTGAAGGGTTAATTTATTACGAGAACGTCATTAATGAAGTGAAAAATTTTAAACGTAACGTTTATTGACTAGAAAAATAATGACCAAAACGTCAAAAAAAATTGTGTGACGGGTAAAGAGAAATCCAAATTCCAACCTTGCCTGCCACCTGTTGGTGAGTGGAGGTTATTCACTTTTCATTTACAGCTTACCAGGTTACTCATGTTACCAATATTTTCACATGGCTCACTTTTAGGTGACTACTTATTGTACTTCTTCTTTATAAAAAACAATTGGTAGATAATTGTATATATTATTTGGAATCTATAACAAATCCAGGCAACAAAATTACAACAAATAGAAAATTATGCAAAAAATTCACCAGGGCACTAATGTGTGGATACCCTATCATTTCTTAGATCCTCATAACTTACCAACACCTACTATATTGGTATACACATAATATGGCATTTACCTGAAGTATTTCATATGTATCTATAAGTAAATAAGTTGTATGACAATTGTTATGGCAGATATAATATGTGTATTATAGTTTATATTTCAATTTTTCTTAAGTAGCATGCATGTGCGGTCCATATAGTGACTACAATTACCAAATATATTTCAGTGAAGATGTGAAGATGATCTCTCATTAGGTCCTAATTACTTAAAGCATCATTAATTATCTTTCCAAATGAATAAAACATGTTAACAAATTAGTAAAAACTAGGAAAACAAATCATGCTTTAAAAAAATATGGCACAATGAGTCACACTCTGAGATTTATTTAATTACTCATCAAGTGTCGCTACAACATATATATGATCACCATTACCATAGAAATGGGACATATGACCATCATTTTGGTTTTTCCAATGACATTCCACATCATGAGCATTGTTTAGGGTTGATTGTGTTGATTTTTTATAAACAAATCATTTATACATTTTATGGAAATTATAGACACAATTTATAATCACATTACAGGATCATGATGTATGGATATTCCTTATCATTTCTTAGATACTCAAAACTTACCAACACCTAATAGATTGATATACACATCATATAGAATTTACCCCTAGAATGCCACATGTATCCTAAAACAAATTAGTTGTATGGCAATTTTTATGGTGCATATATGATGTGTATTACAATTTATCTTATAATTTTGTTGAAGTAGCATACAACAATTTACATAGTGATATGAGAACCACTCTCTAGAGTATACATCGATTTTGTACACATGGCTTTTCAGTTGCTTTTTAATATATATCATTGGTGATGCTCACATGATTATATAATGAACCATTAAGTTGAACTATGAAATTATTTCTCACAACACACACACACATATTGATGAATTAATAATTTTTCTCATATAATTTTTTTAATCTATTTTGAAAAAAAATTAAAAAATATATAATTATTTCTAAGAAGAACAAGAGAGAGTTCCTTACCATATCTTCGTAAAACATATAATAGCGACGTTTGGAGGCAGCCGCCGCAATAGCGACGCTTTGGGGCACAGTGTCGTAATTGCGACGTCTTCCTCCAAACATCGCAATTACGACACTTTTTCTAAGTGTCGGTATTGTGACACTTTTCTCTAAATGTTGGTATAGTGACGGTTTCCCAAGATCAATGGCCCAAAGTGAACCCGATAACTTGCCTTTTCCCCGCACCTTTCCTTTTGATCGTGGCCGTTTGCTCGTTGAATCCAGATTCGACGGCGCTAATACATTTTCGCGCTCATAAAGTAATCGTTTGATGTTTTGGCAAAGCCGTGCGAAATGGGTGGTTTTTCCAAACCACCCGCCCTTACGTGTCGCCACCACGTTGTATCGCATTCGAAAAGCTAGTTTCCGCTTACAACCATTTACCCTCGCGAATACCATTGGCGGTATTCCCTAAACCTCACTCATTTTACCTGAGTTTAATGTCATTTAACTATGGTTATACCATCGTTTAATACATTAAAATTATATTTTTCATTCAAATTTTCACCTTTTCGCTTTAAACTTGTAAAAACATTACAGAACCGTTTTTCCTCAAAATAACGCCATTTGAACCCTAAGAAACTTTGCAGAGCCATTTTCAACCTACCAGTACCATTTTTCGACGCCCATTTCCCTGAATTTCCATTACAAAGTACTACATTGTCCTCTGCGAAGCCATTTTAAAAAAATTGAAGACTAAGCACCTCTGCAACATCTTCAACCGAATTCTGATGGTTCTCCAGGTAATTTTCTTCGAACTTTCCCTCTGAGATTTCAAAATTCATGTCGATTTCAAATAATTACCAAAGTTACTTGAAAAAGTGTCCATTTTTCAGGGGAAACTATCTCAAAATTTCCTTGGAATCCCTAATTTCCCTTTCTCGCAGTTTTTTCCATACCCTGGTTCGTTTTTCTATTGAAATCGATTTTAAATACACGTTCTGAACTTTAAATTCCTTGCATTTCCTAAAAACCCTGCTTAGAAACCCCATTTTCAGTAGAAATTCGCCAAGAAAACCCTGTTTCTCGTAAAGGAACTTAGCAAACCATTTAAGCTTGCTTCATTCATATTAAAAATGACCAAGAAACAGGTAACCCCCAAGAATGGAGGCCTAAAATCTCAAAAGAAGTTTTTTGCAAAGATTCCTCAGCCTATGTCCTTCAAAATCGACAAACCAACTCCTGCACTCATGGCTGATTCTACAGAAGTGGTCAAACCAGTCCAGCCTCCAGTCATTTCTCCAGAGAAGAGCCCTTTAGTTGATCTGGACTATAGAATACTATACCCTAATGTAGAATTTAGCCTGCTTGATGTCTATAATTGGTGCTATGGAAAATCAGTGGAAAAGTGTGACAAAGATATTCCAATTTGGGAATCCAATCTGCCTAGATATATTGTCCCTCTCACTCATTCTGTTCCTGACTTTATCAGATTATGACAAGCCTATTATATGCCAGAACAAAGATGTATTGTAAACAAAGAAAAAGAGATCCTGTTTTACATCACTGAAGAGTCGATAAATTCCATGCTGCAAATGAATCATGACCACAATTCTGCTTCCCTATCAATAGAAGATTTAACCCAACTATATCTTGAATTGGATTTCAATACTAGATTCAAAATATACCAGACTTTTTGTCCAAATCAAGTTGATATTCCTAAGTTAAATCCTCCTTTCGACACCGTTGATTTCCCAGATGAAACTAGACATATTGTCTCAATGCTCTCCTTCATACTAGGATACGCCAGTGATGAATTCACTGATGTGGCTATCCTAGGTTTTCTGTCAACTCTAAGCCCTGGTCAATCACCATCCATTCAGTTCAATTTTGCTAGATTTATTGCTGAAAGTATGCATTATCAGTTATCCATATTATCAGAAGAAGGAGTTTTCAGATACTCCTCTTATCTACTCCACCTCTTCCTATATTATCAAACAGATAAGTTTCCAATTGAATGTCGGAAAGTGGATGCAGAAGGAAAAGTTCTATCAGTAGTATTTTGGTCATATATTCTAAGGAAATGGAACAGAGAGTATAGTTTTATAGATTTTAATGACTCATTTATAGCCCCTGCTATGTATCTCTTGGAAAAAGAGGAGATCCCTAGGATCAGTGATGAGACAAGAAGAATTCTGCAGTTATCAGAGAGCTACAAAACTAGAGATTGGTATTTATATAAAAATCATATATAAATCAGAGTGTATGGCTCATCCCTGGCCCCATATAAGTTACCCAGATTTGTTACTACAAGAATATTTGCTTTAGAATATCTGAGACAACTATTGAATGTAGATGAAATCCACTTCATAGCTTTCAAGAAAAAGACCCAATTTAAGATGAAAAATCAAATTGGGCCATTCATTGTGAATAACAGAGAAGCTGCCAATGAGATAAATGTCAAACTTAAAGAGTATAAGTTCCCATGTATTTTTACATGGAAGTATGACCCACAAGGTATTTTGAGTGCAATAAGGGTAAAATGTAAGTTTCCTATTTACTTGCATGATCCTAAGCCCATATTGAAACATATGTAAATAAAATTGAATGGGAGCCAAACACCCTATCTGATGATGATTCACAGGTAGTACAGGTAATACAGGTAGACAGTGGCAAAGGCAAACAGATTGAACAGACAGTACAGGTGGCTTCTACAAGCAAAGATACTGATAATGTACATAAAAGAGATAGAGAAGGAGATAGTTTCATAGCTGAGACTATTGAGGACATAAAATTCAGAACTCCTTATAGTAAAAGAAGCAAGTCAACATAAGAAGAAAAGGATAAGGCTGTAAATATTGATATAGATGATGAAGCAACAAGAATAGTCACTCAAACATTAAAAGAGCTTCAAAATGTAAAAATTGGAACACAAAAAAAAGATACAGTCATGAAGGAAAACCAGGCTACTGTCGATTTGCCTCCTTCTTCTCAGGAAACTGACAATACAGAGTCAGAGATTCAGATCAGATTCAGACAGATTAAAGAGAAGAATGAAGAGATCAAGAATTAAGCTCATTCTAGATTTCTTAAGGAAAATCCTGGAAACAAAGACAGGCTTCTTTCAGCATTTTATTATTCATCCAATAAATTGGTAATGTCATTATTGAAGCCTACAATGGCTGAGCCAAAATCAGCGGCAGATTATTCCAAAATAGATTTTGAAGTGGATGCAGATGCCATTCATGAATTAGATCAAATTGAATTTCATAGGAGCAATACTGAAATGCTATATTCCAAAATTGTCAGTAAAAATATGAAATCAATTAGGCTTGAGAAAACATTGCTCAACCTCCAAAATCAAATGAAGTTGGACAAAGCCTCACTGTATGCTAATAATTTAAGAATAAAAGCACTAGAAGATTTAGTGATTGACGCAGGGGGTGACCCAGCCAACATTGAAGGGGAAAAAGTCTTAATTAAACAGAAAAATGAGGATATAGATGCTCTTAGAAAACAGTTGAAGTTGCCTCAGAGTGAAAACTCTCAAGCAAAAGAAATTCTACAGCAAAAAACAGGCAATGATGAATTAAAGTAGCTTGTACATCAAATGACAGATCAGATAAAAACAATGGAAAGTAAAATAGAAGCTCTAATAAAAGAGAATGAAGAACTAAGAAAAGCACAACCAATGGTCATTCCTACAGTGATCCCCACTGTAAAAACTTCTATACCATCTACTTTGGCAGAACACTTGGCACCGAAAGGAGTACTGGCAACTGCAGTGCCAATTACTTCTCTAATCTCTGCCTCTTCTTCTTCATCCTCATAGAGGAGCACACTACAAGACCAAGATAAAGAGATTCTTAGTTTGAAAGGCATTATTAAAAATTTAGAAAATTCCAAAATTGATGCCTTGATTACTTCTAAAGGACATGAGCAAAGGGCCGATCGACTACAAGAACATGTAAAGATTCAGCAAGCACAAGTAAATCTTACAGATCAAGTGGCCTATATAAAAAATCATTTATGGACCAAAATTATTGAAGGCATTCATTCTCAATGGCCTTCAATTCAGATAATTTATGAACAAAGGGAGTTACTTCAAGTTGCTAGTGCAGAGATTGACAAGACTAAGAGGGAAATTGACAATAAACCAGCCCAAGCAATCCAACTCATAGCTTTTTTAAATAGTAAAACTAGGGAAGAGTTGGAAGAATTGAAAATTGTTGATAGAACAGAAACCATTCTTAAAATAAAAAAGGTCCCGAACAAAAGAAACATAATGAGTAATCTAGAGGACCGGTGTAAAGAAATGAATGTATCCATCTCAAGATTTTTATCCAAATACAAAACATTGTCAGAAGCAGGTTTGCCTGATATTCACGCATTGAATGACAAGTTAATGCCTCAGAAATATTATGATCTAAAAATCAGAAATCACGCAAAAGAGCAAGCCAGACAACCACTGCCTCAAGGATCACCAACAGGAAAAATACTTCTTCAGTGTTTTGAAAATATGTTCTTTTTAGATAATGAGATCAGGCATATGTTCACTATCAAGCCTAACTTTGCCAAGTATATAGAGGCAGATGAAAGTTACAGAAAATTGAAGACTATGAAGATCCCCTCTGCAGAAAAGTGGCAAGAATTCACAGATATGCTGTGAATTTGATGGATAAAAAACAGGAAATTCACTTGGAAATTCATTTTTTACTGTTACCTCAAATGGTAAAAATACAGGGTTAAAGTGCACAACAACAATCAGTTCAAATTAGAATAATCAGTTCTATTTTTGCTTGTAAAAAGGTAATAGCTTGCAAACTGTTTTGCAACTGTCCCTCTTTTTAAGTTTTCTTTCCTATTTTTTATTAAAACATTATCTCATTTCCTGAGATATTTTGTAAACATTTTTTTGTATAAATACTTCACAATTCGTAGTATTCAGTGTGAATAAAATTTCTCAAGATAACTATGGTATTATTCGCTGGTTATATTGAAGTTGGTGAGTCAATTAGTGAAAGCAGTAGACTGGAAAGAGATCAGAGACATCATAGCTAAGGATTCTCGTGGTGACATGATAAGTCTCATTTATTTCCTTGTTTTCAGTGTATTTCTTTAAAGTTTACATTCATTCATATTATGTTTTTCTAGTCTATAATGATCAACTAAGGAAAAATTAAACAGGATTAGTGATAATAAGCTCCTTGTTTCGAAACTTGTTGGCATTTTAATGTTTTCTACTTTGTTCGTGCTCTCTACTTGGCCATTGGCCTGTGGGTGATATGGAGTTGTAATCTTGTGTTGAATGTGGTAGTTTTGCAATGTTTCAGCTAATTTATTACCTACAAATTGTGGTCCTCCATCTGTGATTATGTCCCTTGGGAGACCATAGCGCACAAAAATTTGGAAAAGAAACTGTACTACAGAGTCCTCTGTAGCTTTTGAAAGTGCCTCTGCTTCGACCCACTTAGTGACATATTCGGTTGCAACTAGGATGTATGTTTTTTGGTTTGAGGGAGGACTAATAGGGCCAAAAAAATCAAGTGTCCAGCGTTCAAATGGTTCAATCACTAGTTGAGGGTTCAAAGGCATTTCATCAAACTGCCCAGGGCGTCCTACCCTTTGGCAGCTATCACAGGCCTACATGAATTTTTTGGCATCCTTAAAGATGGTAGTCCAGTAATAGCCTGTTCGTAAAACCTTATGGGCAGTTCTACGGTTCCCAGTTAGATCCCCTTCTTCAATCTTCTTATCTGTAGCTTAAGGATTCTTAAGTGCCCTTTTTCTCAGATTCCATCCACTCCATCAAATCAAGCCTATACATAGCCTTAGAAGGTCACCTATCTTTCCCTTAGCACATTTGCATCTCTGAGCCTTATTTCTTAGTTCTTATTGCCTAGAGAGTTGACTCCATTGCCCAATATTCTGGTAGATCCTTCTGGTTTACCTTGAAATCTCTTTATTCCCACCAATATTTTAAAATCAAATCCAAATACACAATCATAGCTAGCCTAATATCTGTTACTAAAACAAAGCTAAATCATATGGAGAGATCCCTCTCTGGAGTTCAAGAAGGCTAGATCTTGAATTCCCAAAGCGGTTCTTGGTTACCCCTGGTGTTCTTAACTACAAAAATCCCTATCCCACAACCTGATAATTACTAGGGTGATAACAGGCCTTGGGGGTATTATGATCCTTGGAGGAAACTCCCACAGCTAGAAGAGTTGACAGAGAAAATTGGATCGAGTACAAAGGTGTGGCAGGTGGGTTTTACCCTGTACCAATTGTTATGGTGCATATATGATGTGTATTACGGTTTATCTTATAATTTTGTTGAAGTAGCATACAAAAATTTACATAGTGATATGAGAACCACTCTCTAGAGTATACATCGATTTTGTACACATGGCTTTTCAGTTGCTTTTTAAGATATATCATTGGTGATGATCACATGATTATATAATGAACCATTAAGTTGAACTATGAAATTATTCCTCACAACACACACACATATTGATGAATTAATAATTTTTCTCATATAATTTTTTTAATCTATTTTGAAAAAAAAAAATTATATATAATTATTTCTAAGAAGAACAAGAGAGAATTCCTTACCATATCTTCGTAAAACATATAATAGAAAGAAAAATAATCTATTGAAATTTCATTTCCAAACATATTCATGGAGTAAAATGAATATTAAAAGGAGATATTCATGGATTTACCTATAACATCACCTCATAATTAAGAATGTAAATGTACAATATTGATGATACATAGGTTAGGAGAAAATTAATCTGTTGAAATTTCATTTCCAAACATATTCATGGAGTAAAATGAGGATTAAAAAGAGATATTTATGAATTTACTTATAACATCACCTCATAAAAGTGTAAATGTACAATATTGATAAATTTATTTATATATGATAAATAATAAACCTTTATCTCACATGTATCATATAATCTTATAAACAAACAATTGCACCGGGGGTGCAATCCTCAAAACTTTTAAACTGTCTAATGTATATGTACCTATTTAAAGTATTCAGGGCCCACATTACAAATGCCAAAGTGAAATATTTGTGCATATGTTATATATGAGCCAATGGTTTAAATAACTATCGGGCGGTGAAACAAAACTTATAACAAAATATTAATAAAACTATATCATACGTTCGGACTTCAAAAAAAATAAACCCGATTTCAATCACAAATTCGCGTTCCAAAATAGCTTGCTGATGTCACCCTAATTTGTGACGCGAAAACTTCATAGAATACGCCATATAAAAATTCGTGTCCATTTTTTGGCTTTGCATACGGAGGAAAACTGTGACGCGAAAATCAAATTAATTCCGCCCTATAATGTTTCGGGTCCGGAATTCCACAATGCAGACGGGCCAAAAAATAACGCGATCGAATCACCTACTTCCACGTGGATGGCTGATTTGGTCTGTGGTTTGTGGGACCACGTTCTTCTGAATTAAAATCTCCCGTGTTTACTATTAAATTTCTATGTTTCCAAAACAATACAACGCTCTGTTTTTAAGTGTGCAGGGACTATGATTTCAAAACCAAAATTGACTGTTCATCAGTTTTAGAAAGCGGCTGTTTGACAAAGCCATTCAAACAGATTTATAAAGCGGCCAGAGGACAGGGTAGTTGAAATTAATATTTCAACATCCCTCATTCACTGAGAATACCCTCCTTGGTTCCTTCTTCGCCGGACTACGATGTGTTCATCAACAGTCGTGAACCCGATGTCCGTTTCTTCGCCAGGCATCTTCACAACAATCTTGTTTCCAAAGGATTTCGAGTCTTTCTCGACAGCATAGAATTACAGGCTGGACAATCCATACCATCACAAATCAAAGACGCAATTAAAGGAGCCTCTCTCATTATTACTATTTTCTCTCCAAATTATGCGCAATCGCAAAGGTGCCTCCATGAACTACTCCTCGCGCTGCTCTGTAAGTCGACCATTTTTGTAAAGGCATACAACTGTTGTTTATTGCATATAAGTGTCGTTATACCGACGACGGCCAAAGCGTCGCTATTGCGATGGATGCCTCCAAACGTCACAATTGCGACACTTAGACATTGTGTCGCAAACAAAGCATCGCTATTGCGATGGATTCCTCCAAACGTCGCAATTGCGACATTTAGACATTGTGTCACAATTGCGACATTTGGAAGTAGCCGTCGCAATAGCGACGCTTTGGGGCATAGTGTCGCAATTGCGATGTCTTCCTCCAAACGTCGGAATTGCGACACTTTGTCTAAGTGTTGGTATTGCGACACTTTTCTCTAGATGTCGGTATAGCGACGGTTTCAGGCGGGATTGAAAAAATTTGGGGAAATTTCCGACATTTGGTCAAAAGTGTCGGAACCAAGTGTTAGAATTTCTGCCAAATGTACTAGTGTGGGAAAACCACCTAGATCAGTTCATAACTCAGCAGGCTGAGCTGAGACGAAAGAAGGAGAAAACGATTAAAAACTTGGTTCTATTCTCTAACTCCGCTATTGATACCTACAAAATATTTTGGGGAAAGTTCCCAGAAGAACTCTATAACTGGTTGCGGAGGCTTCAGACCAAGATCGTCAAGGAAAAGTTGTGAAAGATCAGTCGCAAGTGGGCGCACGAGGATCTGGTGGCCCTTCATCGATTAAACACCGATTTAACCCGAGCTGTAGATTTTTGGGTGGAATCTACCTTGGACGGATATATAGTAGAGTTTGCAGCCGGGTGCTACCAATATTTTTGAAGAGCAGAGGATATATTCAGATTTGGGTTAAGGGGGAAGCTGCTGAAGGAGATTCCCTTGTGGATCAAGGCATTTATGGTAGATAAAGGACTGATGGGATTCCAAAAAGAAGAGATGGAAGCGTAAACCCTCCAGTGCCGGGGGAAGGGACTAAGGGAGAGATGTTACAAGAACCGTGAGAAGGGGGAATATGAGTATGGATGTCGAGACCGCCAACAGGCTCAGGGAGCGACGAGCACATCGAAGGGCGCAGATTATAGAAAGGTGGTGAGAGAGGGTGATGAAGGAGTTGAAAAGACAGGAAAGCGGTCGAAAGAACGAAGAGGAGGTGCCTCAGATGACGAAGGGAATGGAAGGTCAGGTGGGTCCCCATGATATAGGAGGGGACTTGAAAGAAGTGCGGCAGGTGTATAGGAGTCCAGCCCAGATGGAGAAAGGAAGGAAGTCTGACAGAGAAAGTACAGATGCGCGCCCAGAGGAGGTGTCCGATGTGGAGATGCATGTTGCAATGGAGAAACTATTTCAAGAAAGGTTGGCATCCATATCTCAAGGTATTCCTAGTCCCCACAGTTCAAGTAGCTCTAGTCCCAACCTTCCCCTGGTGCTCTACAAGCCCATAAGTGAAATTTTTGTTAGGTTATGTGAATTAAGTAGATTGCACAGTATTCAGTCTCCAATTGGAACACAAGCTAGTAGTAGGATTTCCAGTGGCCCCATCTCACAACCAGGATCCAATGACTTCATTTTAGTAACACCTATTCAAGTGAACATGGCGGGATCACTCACCCGGTACCCAAAATTCTCTGGGAAGGGGAACGACGATGTCAAACAACACTGGTACCTTTGCGAGGCCATTTGGAGGGCATGACAGACATCAGATGTTGGGAATTTGATAGAATTTCAGACCACCCTTAGGGAGAGAGCCTTATGATGGTTTATGAAATGGTCAGAAGCTCACCCGAATCCAGCGATGGCTGATGTAAAGAGGGATTTCATCAAGGAATTCAAACTGCCTCAGATAGACCAACAGGGCTTGTCAGAGATGTGGGAAATCAAGCAGCGGGAAGGAGAAACTGCTTGGGATTTGATGCAGAGATTCAAGGATGCAATCAGAAAGCTTAGCTATCCAATTGATCCAAACCACCAGAGAGACTGGTTCATTAAAGCTCTACTATGTTTAACCCGAACTCCATTGACTCAACAAAGGATCGACACATTGCAGGACGCACTGGAGCAGGCAATGAAGATAGAAGCTATGGCAAGTTACCCTCAAGAGTTTAAAGGAGCAGCGGTACGGGACCCCTCCATAATGGGTCTGCAGCATTAAATAGCCATTATGACATAAAAACTCAAGGAAATGCAAACAATATGACCACTGAGATCGAATGTATGGTGCACGCATTGTCTCATGGAGGGACATGTGGCAACCGAATGTCCCTGGTTGCGGGGCCAAAACGTGGGGACTTCGGCCGCAGGAGCACAAGGAGCTCCACCACTAGGAGGGGTTGCGCAAATAAACACCCAAGGGATATATCCACCGCAACAAAAATACACAGGGTTCCCTACACAACAAATTCCAACCACCAATGAGTATTGTGAAATATGTAAAAGTATGGGCCATCAACCTCGCCTATGTCCGATCTTACAGAAATACTCCAATGTTCCAAATAATATATACTGTGAATTCTGTGCCTCAACCACCCACAGCATAGAGCAATGCCGAGCACTGGATGCACTGGCGGAGCAACTAGACCGACCGCCATACAGAGTAAACGAAGCTGCCCCAGGAAGAGGAGGAGGCATGAGAGGAGGCCGAGCAGGAGGTAGAGGCCCAGTAAGATGCTATAACTGTGACCAGGAAGGACATGTAGCTATAGAATTCCCACTCCCTAGAAGACCCTGGTCTTCGCAGTGCCGGGTTAACACGCACGCAACAGAAGAGTGCCCAGAGCTCATCAAAAGATGGGAGGAAAGAGCTAGACAGAGGGGGGCAAATCTAGTAAATGTAGAACCCAGGTTAATGGGAACTCAAACAATGCAAAACGTGGCCATAGTGACACGGGGTGGCAAAATAATGGGGGAGGATGCACGTGCTATGGACCCAATTAAATTGATCAAGCTAACATCCCCAAATCTCTTGATCAAACCAGAACGACAGAAACAATTTTTCCAGGAAGTAGCAGAAACGTTTGCCCACTTAGGGGGAAACAAAGGAATCGAGTTACAAAAAAATCAGGAATAAAATGAAATATAGAATACCTCTGAAGCTTTGATCCAGGAGTGGTTCCATCTATTCCTGAAGATTGTGAACAACGCGCCGATGCTAGAACGGCTAAAGTAGAACCTGGAAGGGGTGCTGAAGAAGAACACCGGAGAAAAAGAATCAGCAGAAGTGGACCAAAAATATGTACAGAGAATAAATATAAACAAAAGAAGGATGGGAAAGGAATTCCGAGTGAACACGCAAGTGGCGGGGTTCCAGATTAACGATACCATGCTTGATTTGGGATCTTAGGTCAACATCCTACCAAGGAAAACTTGGGAGGCATTGGGGAAGCCAAGATTTACATACTCTCCAATTCAACTTCAGATGGCGAAACAGTATTGCATTGTTCCCATCGGCCGACTGGAGGAGGTTGAAGTTGAAATTGTGGGAGTAAATAAATTTACGGACTTTGAAGTCATCGACATCATGGGGGATAAGGATTCATACCCTGCATTGTTGGGAATTGATTGGGCTTTTGAAAATTATGCAATAATTGATCTGAAAAAATAACTGATGATCTTTGAGGATGGGGAAATCAGAGTCACTTAGCCACTCATCCCCTACCAAGGACCGAGATATACAGAGACTGTAGATAACAGGGAAGATGCTCAGCTCCTGGACCATCTTTACCAAATGACCGTTGGGAGAAGAGAAGACTACATTAACCCGACGATAGAAGGCTCTGTAAGCTGGAGAAGCATCCAAAGCTAAGAGTTAGGATCAGAAATAGCTTGGGACGATTGGCAGCAGGGAGGCTATGAAAAAAATACAAGTATATGTGCCAATATTGCAAGAGTTAATTGGATCGGGACCGATATCCAGGAATACCCAATTTTATTGGATATGAATGCTGTAAGTATTTTCATAGCAAAAATAGAAACTACGATACCAGAAAGTCATAGAGTACCATTGATGGACATGGCATTACAATCTAAATCTGCAAGATGGTGGAGCAACCATCGCAACTCATTGACGCGATGGGACGAAGTGGCAGCAACACTGAAAGCTAGATTTAAAGAGGAGGAACCCAGAAGTAAGGACTGGTAAAAAGGGGACTCAGACCCCATAGATCATTTGAGGGAATGTGAAGCCCAATGGAGAACTGATGAATATCCCGAAGAACTGTGGTTCCACCGGTTCATCCACTCCCTCGATGTAATTCCAAAGGCTTGGTACTTGACGAAAGAGAAAAGAAGAGGGACCCACAAATGGCAGGAGGTTGCGGACATTTTCACTCACTGTTTCTTGTTTGAAGGAAAGACAGAGCCAGTTACATAGGCGTTACGGGCCATCAGAAAGATACTGTTCTTCCCAGATTTCCAACAGACGGACATGCAGTCGGTTCAATACCAGGATATCCAACAAAAGGTGGCATGTCAAAAGATTAATAGTGAGATGGACGATGACAATCTGGAGGATCTCAAGCACCTGTATTTTGAAGAAACAGAGGGGGAGAGAGACATCAAGGAATAACCAACTACGGAAGGTATCCACCCGTTACCTCTCAGAACAAAAAAATTAAATATTGGAACAGAAGACAAAACTAAGCTGGCGACCATTGGAGACTACTGGGACGAACAAACAACTAAAGAAATATTCAGTCTACTCAAGGAATACGAGGACTTGTTTCCTTCATCAGCAGCAGATCTAAAGGGCATAAAAGGAGAGATGGGGGAAATGCGGATAAAACTAAAGACTGATGCAAGGCCTGTCAAACATAGACCATATCGTCTGAACCCAAGGGTAAAGGAAAAGGTGAAAGCAAAGATCGACAAAATGTTGAAATTGTGTAAAAATGTTTTTCGGTGAAAATCACATGTAGGAATTTTTGCTGACGCGTTTCGAACCAGCCAGTATGGTTCATCATCAGGACAAGATGAGAAATCTGATCAAGACACCTAATTAAATAGACAGGAAAGCTCCAACTAGCCATCGTAACATAATGGCTAGTTTGACTAAAATAATAAATTAAATTGAATTTCATCAAATCAAAATATATTTTATTATATTTAATTTAAATAAAATTTAATATTAATGTTTTAATTTAAATCTAATTCAATATTAATGTTTTCTAAAATATAATGATAAAACAATTTTTTATTTTTTATTTTAATACTTTGAAAAAAAAATAAAAATAAAAATAAAAATTAATAAAAATAAAAACAAAAATTAAAAAATAATTTTTCTTTTATTTTTTTAATTTTATTAATTTTTATTAATTTATTTATTTTTTCAAAGTATTAAAATAAAAAATAAAAAATTGTTTTAACATTATATTTTAGAAAACATTAATATTGAATTAGATTTAAATTAAAACCTTAATATTAAATTTTATTTAAATTAAATATAATAAAATATATTTTGATTTGATGAAATTTAATTTAATTTATTATTTCAGTCAAACTAGCCGTTATGTTACAACGGCTAGTTGGAGATTTCCTGTCGATTTAATTAGGTGTCTTGATCAAATTTCTCATCTTCTCCTGATGATGAACCACACTGGCTGGTTCGAAACGCGTCGGCAAAAATTTCCTACATGTGATTTTCACCAAAAAAGTTTCTTACACAATTTATGGATCACAGAAGCCAAATTCCTAAAAATGTTGAAAGTCAGCTTAATATTCCCAGTAGAGGAAGCAGAATGGGTAAGTCCCATAGTTATACAGAGCAAAAAGGAGAAATCAGATATACGAGTCTGTGTAGATTACAGAAGTTTAAACAATGCTTGTATCCATGATCCATTCCCTACTCCATTCAGTGATGAAGTCCTCGACAACATTGCGGGGAATGAGGCATACTCATTCATCGATGGCTTCTCAGGTTACCATCAGGTAAGAATAGCAGAGGAAGACAAGAGAAAGACAACATTCACCACAGAATGGGGCTCTTTCGCATACAATGTGATGCCATTCGGATTGAAGAATGCACCTGCAGTCTTCTCTCGCATTGTGATAGCTTCGTTCCGAGAATACATCCACAAGTTCTTATAAGTATATATGGATGACTGGACTGTGTATAGCATACTGAAGGATCATGCGAGCCTGTTGAGAATAATGTTTGATAGGTGTCGACAACTGCAGATCTCATTGAACCTGAAGAAGTGTATATTTGCCGTTCCATTTGGAACCCTGCTAGGGCACGTGGTATGTAAACAAGGTGTCTGTGTAGACCTGGCCAAGGTAGCAGTAATTTTCAGTATGGAGGCGACGAAAACAGTAAAACAACTAAGGTCACCGCTGGGCCATATTGGTTACTACTAGCATTTCATTCGCAACTACGCCAAGATAACAATGCCCTTAGAAAAACTATTGAAGAAATCAGAATAGTTCCAGTGGACGGACAGCTGCAAAATGGCCCTGGACACACTAAAGGAGAAGTTAGCGAGTGCGCCAATACTAGTCCACCTGGACTGGGATAAGCAGTTCCATGTGCACATTGATGCGTCCGACATTGCGCTTGGAGCGGTCTTGGCTCAACATAGAGACACTTCTGTCGATCATCTAGTATATTTTTCCAGTCGCAAGTTGTCAACGGCTGAACAGAACTATACAAAAACAGAGAGGGAGTCATTAGCAATGGTGTAATCTCTTCAGAAATTTCGCCACTATCTATTGGGAGGTAAGTTCAAATTTTTCACAGACCACTCAGCCTTGAAATACTTAGTCAACAAGCCAGTCTTAGAAGGCAGAATCTGCAGATGGCTTTTAATTTTCCAGGAGTTCACCTTTGAAGTAATTATAAATCCTGGAAAACTCAATGTAGGGCATGATCACCTATCCCGAATAGAGAATGGAGACAACGGAGGATCTCTAGATGATCAGTTGCCAGATGTTGATCTTTTCAAAATAGAAGCCATCCCAGACTACCTGAATGAGATAGCAGCCTATCTCACCACCAGGAAGTGTCCGCAGGAGTATACTACAACACAGAAAAGACACCTGGTTGTTCGAGCCACAGAGTATCAGCTGATAACGGGACACCTATACAAGATGGGGCTGAACCACGTACTTCGAAGATGCATCCTGGACCACGAAAGGGAAGCTATACTATGGGAAAGCCATAGTGGTGTTGTGGGAGGGCATGTGGGAGCTAAACCAACTGCATGCAAGGTACTATAAGTAGGCTTATGGTGGGCAATAGTACACAATAACAACAAAGCATTTGTGCAAAAATGTGACATTTGTCACCGGACAGGACGACCATCTCACAGGGATGAGCTTCCGCTTCATCCAATAAAGGTACTGCAGCCATTCGAAAAGTGGGAAGTGAATTTTGTAGGACCAATTACACCAGATGCAAGGTACTGAAAAGCAAGGTACATAATCACGGCGACAGACTACCTAACACGCTAGGCAGAAGCTGCGCCAGTGAAGAACTGCACAACAGAAACTGTGGCTAGGTTCATATTTGAAAAATATAATCAGCTAATTTGGATGCTCGAATAGCTTGACCAGCGACCAAGGTACACATTTCATCAATGACACCATTAAGTCCCTCCTAGAAAGCTTCATGATAAAACATCATAAAAGCAGTCCGTATCATTTGCACGCAAATGGCACAGTGGAAGAATTCAATAAGATATTAGAAAAGGGACTGACGAAGATATGCAACGTGCAGCGTGATGACTGGGATGAATAGATTCCAGCAGCACTATGGGCATACCGAACAATGGTAAAATGACTAAACAACCAGACGCCATTCCAACTGGTTTATGGAAGAGAAGCGGTAGTCCCAACGGAATTGATTGTACCAAACATTCTAATTGCAACAACTCTACAGTTATTTGAAGAGGAATCCTTAAAAGAGCGATTGTAGGAGCTACAAGAACTTGAAGAAGGACGATTTCTTGCAGAGTTTCACCAAACGGTAGAAAAGGAAAGGCAGAAAGCTTGGCACAACTGACAAATTAAACGCAAGACTTTTTAGATTGGGGAGAAAGTTCTACTCTATGACAGTAGATTCTAGAAGTTCCCAGGAAAAATGAAGATGCATTGGCTAGGACCATTTCACGTCATAGAAATCAAACAATCAGGAGTAGTTCGATTGGCATAGTTGAACGGCCAAGTTCTACAAGGATGGGTCAACGACGCATGCCTGAAGCCCTACCATGAAATCTCAATTCCAATAACTCTCGCAACCAAGAGGATTCAATAGGGTAGATTAGAGTCAATAACTCTCTCACACTCGAGATGAGCATAGATAGGTTCATCATAGTAAAATAAATTTCAGTTGAGTTACGGAGACCGCAACACAACCGATAGTGGTCCGGGAGGGGTAGTATCCAGCGTGTCATCCACGTCAGATAGGAAAGCGTGCCGAACATTAGCCCATCATCATTAAGCATAGTACCAATGTCAGTATGGAGGATCACCAAGATTTGGAAATAATTTCCATAATTAGCATTATCCATACTGTAATAAATTTTCCATAATTAGACATAACTGCTAGCTGTCGCGTCTTCCCAAGTCTCGAAACCACAGTCAACAATGTCAGAACCCACCTCAACAGCTAACTAATCGCACGATTGCAGCCACGGGAGAAGCCAGGGAAACATTAATTAGTTATGGGGTCTCATCAACCTCATTCGTGCTGGTTACTTACATAAAATGCATGCAGAGAAGCACGAGAATGCCAGAAAAATCCGAGTTAGAGTTAAAAACCTCCAAAAGAGCAAGGGAAGTTGAACGAGAACTAGAGCAGAGAAGGCGTCCGAAAGAAGAAATTCAAGGGAAAAGATAGAGAACTGTTCTGCAGGTATACCAACGACGAGCTAAAATGACAAGAGTAAGCCCAGTGATCATGGAACAGGAGTTGGATAGCAGAATTCAGGAAATGGAGTCCCTCGTAGGAAAATATGACAGTGCGACCTTAATCGACGCATACCTCATGGATTCATTTGAGTTTCTTGCTCTAAAAAGGCAGGTATACATTGAGAATTATACAATAGAAGTAGGACAGGCAGCTGCAAGAGTCTTGCCCGAGTTCAGGGGTATCCAACAGACCACGATAATGAATTTAAGAAACTTACCAGTATTTGGGATTACAGGTGCTGTGATGCAGTGCACAAATTTTTTGTTGAGAAGAATTCAGAACGGCTCTCTGTGGATGGGAAAGGAAATCTCGATTCATGCCGAAGACATTCATAGGTTGACAGGATTTTCGCAGGAAGGGAGGGACGTATCTTCAACATTCCAAACGATATCTAAACGAGCGAAGAAGTTGGGGGACACAGACTATTATGCCAAGTATGGCACCCGAAGAGGAGGAAAGGGAGCGAAGATTGAGTTAATTAACAGGCCAGAGATCATATTCGCTTGCTATCTCATTACTAGCAAGACGATGAGGCATTACACAAAAGGGGAGTGCATATTACACACAATTTCGGTTGCGGAGCACTGTGTCCAGGGGACCAGGCTGAACTGGTGCTCCTTCCTACTGAAGGAACTGTTCGAGGCTTTTGAAGACAACTATAAGAGGGAAACTGGGTTTATCTACAGGTATTTGATCATGGCGCTGGCCATGTGGAAATGGAATTTCCCCATCATTAGGATACCAGTGGAGATAGCTGAAGACTAGCCGGTGGCGATGAAGTTTGTACCATGGAAGGTTTCTGGAGACCCTAGCACCAAGGAATTAAATGTAGAAGCCTTTAGGAGTTGGTACGACCAAATGGTTGACGTTGTAATGAGTCAACAAAGAGTCCCAAGGAGCCTACTAGATGGATATAGTGAGCAAGTCTGGTTTGGAGTCACACACAAGCATACGTTCCTCAGACCTACAAGTGTACCAGAAACAACGTTCCAGATGAGGCCTCTGAAGTTCCAACTTGATGAAGCGGCTTTCCACACAGAGGTCTGTTCATGGCCAGGAGTGGCGATGGAGATCAGGGATGGAGTGTACACATACCTCTTTGATGGAATGCTACCACAATGGCTGCCAGGAGAAACTTTGGAAGAAGCAACAAACATGATTTCAAACCTGCCGCTGTTCTCGATCATTCAGCAACTGAACACAAAGGTAAGATGCTTTAATGAAGTAGTTCAAGTACTAGCAAGCGATGCTACTCCATTCCCAAATTTTTTAGAATTCCAAATATCCCAATCTAACCCATCTCCCAGCACAACCTCCATTTTTGCACCCATCCCCAGTGTCTTGTTCAGTTCACCACCCCTAACAACCACAATGCTGGTGGGAAAAGGTAAGGCTGCGAAACCAGTAGCGGCACCAAGAGCCAAAAGGGCCAAGGTTGCAGAGTCAAGCCTGATGGTTGACCTCACGGGAGAGGATCCATCTCGGCAGGTAAGCGTAGGGGAACCAATCTGGGAAGAGATGATAGTTGAGAGCGAAGAAGAAAGAGGGTTGCCACCTCACAACCCCATAAGCCCCTTTGATTTTCTGAACATCCACATATCGCCACCCCGTCCAGATCAACTACCACCCACCAACTCGTCCATCTCCCGAGAACCTCACAGCTCTGCACCATCCACCTCATCCGCCACCGTGTCTGATCCAGTTATCAGAAGAATAATCAATGGGGACCACGGGATGAAGGTTAACTCAGGTACGGAAGTGGTACCCCCATTTAAACCAATCATGGTTACAAAAACTACTTTTAACAACCTCATTAATCAGTTAGAGCAAACAATTGAAGACACAGCTGGCCCACTCCCCGAGCATACTCCGCTCCAACCACCTAACCGAGTGGATCAAGAGGAGGAACCAGATCTAAATAGGGCAGACTCTATACCACAACAGACTCCACCACAGTCACGTCAAGACTAGTAAGCAAGATCAGTTGCCAGTGGACAACCACTCTGGGTGCGAATGCCAGATCAGGGTACCACCAGTGCTGAAAGTATGGAGACATGGGGGACAACTCAGCTGTACCATTTCATTCAGAGGGTAGCACAACAGGCCGAGAGGCTCCACTCAGAGCTCCACCAAAAGTGTGAGCAATAGCGACAACAGATAAGCATGCTTACTGAATAGCGTGAACAACTGACAACGGAAAATAAGAAGCTACAGGAACAACTGGAAACAATGACCAAGGTTTTCAGGGAAGTGTGGCCTACAGTAACGGCCAGCGATAATCAGTTACCAGAAGACATGCAGGAGACTGACGTGGTTGGGCGGATGATCCACCTCAGGGTGGCATATTCAAATCTTCACCATGAAAATGTGGAACTCAAGGCGACATTAGCAACCCTTCTCGCATTTCCTGACCCAACGGTTGTGTACTCAGTGCAAATATCAGAGAGACAGGGCCAGGTAACGAAGATGCAGGAAGTTCTAAGTACTGCAGCTAGATAAGCATACGACCTATTGAAGGGTTTGCAAGAATGCTCGACGGCCCTTACTATGAAGGCACAACCGATTTCATCCCAACTACAACAGATCTCTAAGGAAATACAGGAAGCAACGGACCCAACTAGACTAGACCAACTCTACACCCAGGCAGATGTGTTAGAGGTCCAAATACAAAAAATAGATGAGAATTCAAATGCGCCAAGTAGGTCATCTGGGAGCTTCGACAGCTCGTAAAAATCAGCACACAAATGATGCATCAATTGGCTTTTGAGGCTGAAACTCAGATCAGCACAGTGTTTGGTGCCTTACTGCCGAATGCCGGGGAGGAAGTTGTCACAAAAATCACGGCTGAGACTGAAGAGTTACTGCAAGGGTGGCAGCAGGCCATGGCAACTTTCAAAGAGCTCAAAGCTTCAGCTCTAACCAAGGTCCTCGAGTTGGGGCCCTTGTTTGGACAACCAGGAGGAGGCGTGCAGCCAGAACAGGGCGCAAGGTCGAGCGGACCCATGGAAGTGGAGACAGCACAAGATAATTGACTCGGGGCGAGTCAAAAGGATCTGGTCGGGGTTTGTTGGGGCCCTTGTTTTGAAATTCAACAGATTTTGAGTTGCAGCGAGAATGTGGCAGAACGTAACCTCGGTAGGTAGAAAGGTGTCAAGGTTGCGAAGGAGCAGAGGATAGGTGTCGCGGATTTTGCGGGAACAAGCATAGATGGAGGAAGAGCGTGGAAGGAAACAAGCAGTGAAATCCTGATGAATAGAAAGAAACGAAAGACAGTCGAGTGAGAAGAAAGGAGGAACTGTCAGTCACACTAGTAGAAGAAAAAATAGGCAGCCAACCAGTGGATATGGGGGTTGGCGCAGACGGGAATAGGCAATAGGGAGCCACAGGAGAGCTCTATCCGGGTTGCATTGTTCTCCACTCCTCCGTGTTACTGTGTTTTCTCTCTCTCTGTCCAATAGGACATATTGTATTCTGCTTTGTTTATGCTCATGTAGCTATGCCTTATAATAGTTCGCCACTGTTGGCTGATGATCAATATATTCAGAGTGCTGTTCCGAGTATATGTTATGGGTTTGAATGAATGAAGTTACGACACCTTTTAAAATTTTATTTATTGCAAGTATGACTGTTTTCCTGAAAGGTATATGTTATGGAATGTTGTGTTATGGCTGTCTAAGACTTTAGTTTAGATTTGATTCAACTGCATGGATGTTGTCGGGATGATACCAATCTACTCCCTATCACAGTAAGGTCGCAGCATGCCTCGGGTGAGACTCTCTGCCTTCCGGAGCAGAGTGTAAATGCCAGCGTGAAACTAGACTATGGCGGAAAAACTTGTTGGCCCTTAACCTGAACCTGGGTCTTCTCTGCGAGACCTGTTCTCTTGCCAAAAACTACCCACAATCCTATTGATTCCCAACTAGTGCAGAGGGGAGACATATCCACCAGTGATTTTGAAGGATTCTCAGTTGTGGTCCTGGGGACTAAGCAGTGGGGGAAGTGTGTTCTGGTATTGACTATAATTTTGAGGACATACACCCTGATAGATCACTTCTTTGTGGTCAAGACTCTTGACACGAATATGATATAGGGTGTGCAGTGGTTGATTACATTGGGGAAGGTCACCACATATTGGGAGACTTTGCAGATGGAGTGGGAAGAGAAGAAGAGTGGCCAACATAAGGTGATTAGAGGCATGCACACCTATCCATCCCAGGAGGTCTTTGCACATAAGATGGAGACTGATTTGCACAGTGGAAGCAGGAACAAATCAGTCCACTCAGGTATACAGTCTACTCTAGACCTTGATGTTTTATTACATGGAGGCATTCCACCAGGAAGGCCCCCGAATTGGAAGATGATCAAAGAGTTCTCACAACAAGTTGCACCATTCATATATTTGGCTGAGGATGGAGCCTTGGGTGATACTAGCACAGTGCAAAGGACCTTTGATTGGCTCAAGGAGAAAATGAGGATTTTTCCAGTATCATTATTACCATCTCTCACCAAGCCCCTTGTGCTAAAAGGTGGTGTTTCAGGAGTAGATGGTGGCACAATCATGGTGCAAAAGGGATACTCCATAGTCTTTGAGAATCAGAAGATACTTCCACATAGGAAGGAGTCTTCCACATATAGCAAAGGGTTGTTGGCATCCATGCATGCTTTAGCAAAATTTGGGAAGTTTTGGATGGGAAAAGGCTTTGAACTCCATAAACTTCAATCTTTTTATAAGCATAAGAAGCTGCAAGGGAGGAAACAAAAGTGGGATAACAACATTCCGGCATGTAACTTTGACATTGAGCATGTGAAATAGGGGAGCTATGAGATGGAAGGTGCCTTATCGTAAAGGCCAGCACTATTGTCATTGAGGAGTATATACCCATATTGGGAGTCCCAACTATTGGTAGAGTATTCCAAGGATCACTTCACATGTGAGGTGCTTGATGGGCAAGTAGAAGATGAGAGGTATAGAGTGGTGGATGGAGTCATCTATTCCCAGGGTAGGATCTTCTTGACTAGAGATTCCAAGCTCAAGAAGAAGGTTCTACATGCAGTACATGACTCATACCTTCCTGGTCACCAAGGTCTCATGAAGACATATTAGAACATTATGGAGATATTCTCATGGGAGGGCCTCAAGGAGAATGTGCTTCAACATACCAGGAGATGTGTAGATTCCTGGAAGAATGAGGAAGGGAAAAACCATCCTGCAAGGTTGTTACAACCACTTACTTTTGCAGGAGAGAGATGGGAGAGGTCACTTATGGACCTCATCACAAGCTTTCCAACAATACATGGTAAGGGTTGTGTCTTTGTACTTATTGATAATCTAACAAAGTATTTTCATTCCTTTTCCATTTATAGAAAGTGCATTGCTCCACAAGAGGGAAAGCCTCTCTTTGGACTTCATGGTATTTTTAAGATCAAATTAAGTGGCGGGGATAGCCACTTCTTGTATGGCTTTGGAAAAGCATTGTTCTATTTTGGGTATGCCCAGTTGACACCCAATGGAATTTAATACTTCCAAGTAGATGAGCACATTATTAGTGCTATCTTGTTGCAATTGTTTTTCATGTTGGTCCTCATCAATTATCTGATTGGTGTAAGATCCTTCAGATGTGAGGAAGCTTACAATATCAGGATCATTGTTGAAAATCCTCCAATTGGTAATGTTATCAGGAATCGAGGGTCTAAAGATTAATTCGATTGAAAATTGATCAGGGCTATAGTCTTCTGAAGGAATGAGTTTGGAAGCTACGTTAGCTAGGAGGTCTGCACTAGCATTTTGAAGTCCGGGGATTGATGAAATATTAAATGCTATAATGTGTTCAGTCAGATCTTGAACTAAAGATTTATAATGCTTTAAATGACCTGATAAACAATGTATAGTATTGCGTACCTGTCTGATTACAATTTTAGAATCTCTGAAAACTTTCAGATACTTGATGTCTAATCCAATTACTTTGTATAATCCTTGGACTAAAGCCTCGTATTCTGTGGTATTATTGGTGCAATCGAACTCGAGTCTTCAAGTTAGCATGATTTTGTTTCCCTCTGGACTAATCAACACGCATCCTGCTCCTGCTCCTTCATTAGACTTATAACCATCAAAAAATAACTTCCAAAATAAAGATTTATTTACAGGAGCATCTATAAAATTAATACATTTAGAACTATCTGTTTGAGAAAATTTTTCTATTTGAGATAAAACAAAATGTTCTAAGTAAGGTGAAGTATGAGCATTAAAATTTCCTAAGAAAGAATCAACTGAGTAGCTGCCAATGATATTATTGCTGTATGCTACCGGTTCATTTTCTCCTTCCAGTTCTGTTACTATGTATTTCTGATGTTTTTCTCGCTCAACCTTTATCTGATTTGGTTTACCATTGTAAGGGAGCCACATGTGCGACCAATCAGTTGCAAAGTATCCATGAAGTTTTTCTGACCAATCTCTACTAAGAATTAAGCCATAAAATTCTGGAATATCTGCAACTAAAATGTCGATAACTTGACATACCTTTGGATTAGATGCCAACCTTATGGTAACCTGATTTAATTCGCCGATCACTTCAACTTGCGATCGATCTAGCTGAACTATGCACACAACAGATTTTTGCGGTTGAATGTTCAACTTTGCACATATTGATTTTGGTAGAATATTAGATGAAGCTCCAGAATCCACTAAACAATTATGAAAATTTTTATTGAAAACTTCATAAGTAAGAAGAAATGGGGGAGTATGAGATCTCGACCTTCCTCCAATTAAGGTGATATTTTCTAGATCAACCTTATTAATCACATCAGTTGGAGGTCTTCCCATTTCATGGGAAGCTTGAGAGATTACAGGTGCGGGCAAAGGTTTTTCTGGTACAACATGTAATTCTTTCAAAAGTACCTTTTGCTAGTGTTTTAACTTGCTCAATTCATAAAAAGTGATGTTAGCCCTAGTATTCTTCATGTCTTCTATGATATTATACTCCATTTCATCCAAAACGATCAACATTTTTGATGGAGTTGATGAATCTGTTTGGACTGGGCTAGTTTGAGTCGCTTTAGATGTCGTTTTCTTGGCTGCGACTTTATCCTTAGTCATTGAGCTTGCGCTCTTTGGCTTAGGAGTAGGTTGAGGAGGATCAAGTTGATTTCTACTTCGAGTGCTAACCGGGGATGCTTCTTGATCTTCTTCATTTGGGAGGATGAAATCCCACATACCTTGTACCTCTACAACTTATTCTTCATCGGTAGTTTCTTTAGTAGCAATCTCCTCTTCTTCTTCTTCTGATTCAACACTTGTGATAGCATTTGGCGGCTTTGAATCAGTCAAAGGGTTTCTTTTATAAGGCTTGAATGAATTTTTAGAAGATGTTTCTGCCACTTGTTTCTTAATGTCAACCATTTCGTTGGACATGGTTTTCAGAACTTTCTGCAATCCTTCTAAATCGAATGGATCTTTCGATTGTTTTTTATTGGGGTCTTCCTTAAAAGTAACCTTCTTGGATTTTCGTTCCTCTATCGCGTTTTTCTTTTCTAGAGCAATGATACTTTTTTCTACTGCTATTTCTTCCTTCATATTGTCAGCTAAATTTTTTTTGTTAGCCCTATCAACGAAGATTGCTATGTTTGATGGTAAAGTAGATATGTACCATTCACTTCGCACTTCTTCGCTAGGTTTGGAAGCAGTAGGAATTTTATTTAACAGTTTATTGAAATGTGAATTAAAATCCTTGATAGGTTCTTTTGACTCGGCCCTAAGGTTAGACAAATCATTGATCAGTGTCGCTGTAGACCTATCATCACCGAACTTAGTCAAAAATTGATCTTGGAAGATATCCCAACTAGTGATAGATCCATACGGTAATGAGAAATACCATGATCCGGCTGCTCCTTGTAGAGTATAGGGAAAAATTCAGACGACAACGTCTTCATTGGTAACTCCATTGAGATTTATGGACAACATAAAGTTATTTATATGTTCTTCCGCTAGCATGCATACTTCAGGATTAAACTTAGGCAGCCATTTTTCAGGATGGGCCGATATTTGACTAAAGGGCATAGGCATTAAGACTGCCCCTGGATTATTCCATGGCAATTGGGCCATCACTGAACTACCAACAGAGGAAAGTGCAGAAGATGATCCTTGCGGATGAGAAGATAAGGATATTACGATTCCAGATGTTTGAGAAGGAGATGTGGAAGTTCCAGTGGATTGACGGACAATAATCTAAAGTGGAGGGGTGGATGGTTGACTTCGCGGTGAAGAGGTTGAGATGGATGATGATGATGAAAAAGTCTCGCTATCAGACCCTTTCGGTGATTTTCTTGCTCTCTTCCTTGTAGGTAGAGGTAACTCGGTTGGATGAACGCCAAACTTTTCGCTCTGTAATCTGGTGAGAGGATGAGAAGGGTTATATTGCGAAGTCACACTACCTTGAGATTTATCAGATCTTTGAGGTGATATTGAAAATCGCTGAAGTTTATGAATCAAAGATTCAACTTCAGGAGGTTCAATAGCAGATTCTTCTGAAAAGTCAGGTTTTGTGGCAGTGGCTGTTGTTCTTTCGACTTCTGGCTCTGGATTTAAAGATTCTAAGTGCGATGGGGAAGTCGGGGGAGATGGTGAGGGTGATTTACTCTCTGAATGGTATTTAGATTTTGACTTACTTGCCATTCATAGTTCGGGGCCCTCCTTCTAGCGCTAAATATGTTGAAGCCCCGAAAATCGGGTCTACAACAAGGGGGATACCCACCCGGTCCAGACCTTTGTTGGCAGCTCCTTTTCTGTTTGGTATAGTGGGTCCGACTGGGGATAATGGGACCAATTTACCAATATGTGTGTGTGTTGAGAATTGATATTTCCTTTCTAAAAGTTCCTAAGTAAGATGCTTTTATTCTAACTCTAATCTAATAACATGAAATTGTATTCTAATAAACAGAAATATATAATTCTATACTAACCCGAGATGTAATATTTCCGTTATGCGATCTAAAATTATTTCAAATAAAAATTGGTAATAAAGATCATTCAACTGTTATAAGAAAATAATTCAATAAAGATAAACTACTTCGTATAAAAAGTTAGACGAAACAGTTGTGAAAAACATATCGCATAATAAGCTACTCACATATTAAGCATAAATAAATAGAGATCACTGTACAGAAGTGCCAAATGATAACTCAAGCATTCAAGCATTAATATATAAACAACTGAACATGAATATCACTTTAACACAAAGGCAGAAATAGTTAAGAGATAAAAGTACCATTTATAACTAGTTCTACTCATGAGCTTCAAGCAATAATGACTTATCTCTTCTTAATACAACATCCACAAGGAGTACAAAAGTGTAACATCAGTAGTAGATATTAAACGCAGATATCAATAAATCCTGTTCCATTCATTCATCAAAACCTCCTCGGAGGGTGCAAAAGTGCATGTTCCGAGGACAAGTTTTTGACAAATTTCAGAACCCTTCTCTAAATGCATGAGAAGGGTTTAAATACTACTAACTAAATCTAAAAATAATTTATTACAAAAATGTAGGATACGGTTTAAATGACCGTCCTTATTTTAGGCAAAAATAAAACAAAATTAATACTAAATCTAAAATCAACTAACTATTTGTGAATCTGTTCTTTGAAATTGCAAGCGTTCATCATTTGTTTGAGAAGAATAGGCTGGCCGACTTCAGACTTTAACTGTCATGTGAAAATGGAATCGGCAAGAGCTGGTGCTATCTTCTCGGCAGAATTGATGATACATTTGAGAGTCATGCACTGGCTGTGTGGTTTTACCAAACACACCCAGTAAGAATCCCAATTTAACTGAGTTAATCTTTTAATTGATTCTGCCTTTTCTTGAGTCTTCTGTCTCCAGCCTGTCTGCAGTTGTTGTGCTTTCGGTAGATACCCTGGAGTGGTTTCTGATATTAGATTTGCCTTGTGAAAATTTTCATTTATGCAATCAATAACATTGTTTGCTGCTGTGGCTGCTTCTTTTGCCGCTTGCTTTGCTTTCCTGATTTGTGCATCCCAATTATAAAAAAGCATTTTTTTGTGATTGTCGTCGATTATTGGTGCACATGCTCTTTTCCCTTCCTCTGTTTCTTGCCAAGACAAATATTCGGTAACTCTTTTATCAATTAAATCATAATCATGTCGTAATTCTACGACTTTATTAGTGATTTTATCACTTTCTTCACAATAAGAGTTCCACTGTGATATTATTTGGCACAATATTTCCTGTTGCTGCAGTAGTTTTTCATTTAAGGAAATGGATTCTGTGATGAATTCTGTAAGCTTGGGATCATCCTTGTGCATCTCTTGCATAACCTGTAACTGTTTTTCTTTTTCAGCCAAACTGTTCTGGTACCCTATCTGCATTTGTTGGAAGTCCTGCTGTAATTTTTCAAGATGTTTCTGTGCTTGATTGTTGGCATTGGCTTGTTGCAGCTGTTGTTGCAAAACTTGTACTTGATCTTCTTTCTCATTCAGTAATTGCCATACCTTAGATGCTTTATCAATGGCTGCAGAGGCATATGCTCCTGTGATCTGAGATAATTTGGTGATATTTTCAGTGGGATCAGTGGTAGGATCTCTCCATAGGATGTCTAATTGCTCTGCATCATGAGAGAGCACATTTTTTAATTTCCTTTTCTTTCTTTGTCTTCTCACTACTGCCTTGTGTTGTGGAATATAAAATACATCAAGAGGAGGAATTTCCTCTATCTTGAGCATAAGTTCAGAGGATGGGGTAATGGGAATATGTTCCATTTCTGAGACATTGCTAATTGTTCCTGTGATTATATCTTTTGTTGCCTGTACATTACTCACAGGTGTCTGTGTGTTCTGTGCTTCAATATTAATTAAATCATTGAATGTCGCCCATTATTTTTCTAGCTCAGTTCTGACTGATGATTGTTGTATGATGAGAGGGAGAAGATTTAGCTATGGAGAGGCCAAAACCTGTTGCTGTGGGAGCTCCTTTGACTGGGCAGTATCCCTTACTGACCCTTCACTTTTGCCATGGTTATTTTTAGACCTCTTAGAGTGTTCTGACGTTTCTCCCCCGGACTTATATTTAGATCTTCCTATGCCTGAACTTCCACTGAGACTAATACTGGGAGTTGGTTCCCTTAAGGTTCCAAGCGTAATTTATCCAAAGGGATACTAGCTAACTTCCTTTCCCTGTATATCTTGAACTCTTGAAATTCTGCTGGAGGAAATCGCATTTGGGCCGAATGTAGAACTTCTTTAAGTGTACCTTTCTCTTGGATCATGTCATAAAAAAGATCATCTTCTTTAGAAAACACCTTTATTTTGACTGCAGTGGTGAAATTTTTACAATATCACAAGGGTCGAACGATCTTCTTGGAAATTTGAACAAACGTAAACATGGTATGTTGTTTACTTCTTTAAATGCATGGCCTACATCAAATAGTGAAAAGGCCCCACAGGCCACAGGAAATTGTGGCCAAATAGCCTTCTTTTTATCTTTCAAATCTTTAGTCAAACCTCCTTCAACGCAGGTTTGATAAGAAATTTCTCGTGCCATGAGTTTATCAGCAACATACAAAGGTAAGACATGAGGGGAAGCGAGACTTACAAATACCCTGACATATGTAAACAGTTCTTCTCCAAACCATCTCGCGACAGGAAGTATATATACCTCTGCTTCAGGAGAAAACCTTGGAGCGTCTTTATCATATAACATTTTATACAGGGGCAACATGATTCCATGACATATCTTGTAAAAATAAGGAATGAACTTGGAATCCCACAATTATTTGTGATAAATATGAATGGGTAAGGGGTCTTGAGTCGTCCATTTCCAACCCATCAAAGGAAACTTGGAAATATAACAGATTGAATCCATCACATATGTAGATAAGTAAAAAGAGGGATAAATTCTCTGAGAAATAGTTCTTTTAGACCGTTAATTCAAAATGGCTGTGGCTAAGTTATCAGATAATATCTTAGCCCAATCCACAACAGTAGCATTAACAACGGCATTCAATAATGGTAGCCATTCAGATGAAAATTTATTAATGTCTGGCTTCCCAAAAAGCCTACAGAGCATAACAGCAGCAAAGCAATACGAGGAGGTGAGAGAACCAGTACTATACATACCATGTTTGTCCTTTTTAAGTGGTTCATCCCTCCTTGACCAGTCCTTGGTGCATTCTACTAGATTTTAATTTTATTTAGCAAACTCCTCCATAAACTATTTGTTATAAGTTGCCTGTGGCTCTGGTAAATGATACATGAGTCTCAAATCTTGTGGAGTGAATGAGCCAATGAGTTCTTGACCCTGAGTCTTAAACTGTCTGTTTGTAATGTCAGTGCTGTCCAGTACCCATTTAACCATTTCCGTGTATGGAAGAATTTTAGGCCTCGCCGCTATTCAGTGCAAGAATGAGCAAGCTAACTCTGAAATAGACGCCTCAGAAGACCCATGTGAGCTTGCAGTAGCTATAACCTCCATTACTCTGGGGTTCTCTTCCTCAAATAGATTGTACATGCCTTCCCAAGTAGTAATACCAACATCTTTGTTACAGGCGGTGTATGTATACAAGGGCGTCATTTCTTTGTCTTCAGAACTCGGAGCCTTGTCTTTCTTTCCCATAATATCCCGAGTACTGCTTTGTATAGTTCTCTGTTCTTCGTTCCTACAATTTACAAGTGAGATGAGAATAATGATAGTAAAGGTGACGGGAAAGCTTTTAAATTCTGAAGACATATAAAATATACCACCTTACGTGAAATGGCTCTTCGATCATAACAAAACCATATTTCATTAATGATTGAAAACCAATTCATTTATTAACATTAAAGCGCATAACCAGGCCTCGGTTTATGGAAAATATTTTTCGTACAATGAGCCTTAAATATTTGCGATAAGGTGATCTGCGATTTTCTTCGCAATATCGCTTATCGCAGTATTGCAGATTGCAATCTCGTGGAATTGCAATATCTCAATACTGCAATATCGCAAAATTGCTGTATCGCAATATCACAAAATCACTGAAGCGTAGCATATAAAAAACATCCGTTAATGTGTTTTTCTGCGAAACACGATTTGCGATATGTGCCGTCGCATATCGGTGGTTTGAGGTTTTTAGCGTAAGTGATATTTGAGACATGCGATGCGATGAATATTTTTTAGTGCATAGTATCACATCGTGATCTCACAATCTTTAGAATTCCGCTTGTAAGGAGATATTCATTACCTTTTTGTGATGCGATATTACTTTAAGGAATGATTTTATTCTATCTTATCATAAAACTTAAGCTTTTTAGATTTTTGAAGGGGTATTCTCCTAAGTCTATGATATTAAGTTTTATTGAAAAAAAAAAAAACAAGCACTAATCGATTTTTAAATTTTTTGACTAAGGGCCCCCACTTATTTAGTAGTAGTGATAATACTAAATAAGAAGGGGGTTTGTTGCTAGCCACAACAGGAAGTTGTCTTGGGGACAAAATTTGTTCAGATCATGAAAGTCCATACATACATGAATGGTGCTTGTTTTCTTGAGAATGGGATAGGAACAACCATCTTGCTTGAGCTTATCGATTGCGGTTTGGAGAGCCTTTCGTCGAGAAGGAAGGATGTGTCTCAAATTTTGACGGACAAGGTAGGCATCGGGCCATGTGACGATATGGTGTTCGGCAATGTCTGGATCAAGTCCATGCATATTTGAATGGGACCTGGCGGAAAATTTACAGAATTATTTAAGTAGCTTGGAGTAAACCTCAATTTCTCCAAAGAAATATTTTCTTCGTTGAAAGAATTGGGTACAAGAATGGGATTTATAAACCAGTCGACCTCATCTGGGATGAAGTCTTTAGACTCCACAACATACTGGCCATGGGATTGCTGTAGAAGGAAGTACGCATGGTGGTGCATATTATCCCATGGAAAGTCAAGGGTGGTCATTGCTTCCATAATGTCTTCATCGGAAAAAAATAGAGGGGAATGGAAGAATAAATACCACATGACGCGACGGGGCTACCTGGCACAACATCATGAGAGATATGGTTCACATACACATCACTACGGAGGATAGGCGAAGATCTAGTAGATGAAACATCTACCGATGTTGAGCCTGTTAGCTCCCTGTAATTTCAGCAGATTGGTGAGACCGAAGCTGCAGGGAGAACACTTAAACCACTTTGGGATTCTAGGATCTAGCCCTCCTGAATCCGGAGAGGGATCTCTCTAATAAGTGCAAAGCCTGATTTATCTTTAAGGCTTGAAAAGTGTGATATTAGGCTAGTTATTAAGAACAAGGGTTTTTTTTTGTTTTTGGATGGTTGAGCATGATTTTTAGTTAAGTGGAAAGTCCTAATATGAAAGAGTTTCAAAGGTGTGAAGTTGTAAGCAATCAAAACAAGATTTGGCTGATACGATAGATATGACGTTGGTTTTTAGTCCATTGGGCTATGGAGTCATAAAAGGGTTTAATTGCGCAACAATTTCAAGAGTGGTCCAAGGGGAAAGTCATCTATATCACAAGATCTTTGAGATAAAATGATGGAATGGAACAATAAAAGTGTTGAAAGGGTGGAAACAGACAAAAATTTCAACTAGGATTTGTTAGTCTGTCCAAACAAGAAAAGCCTTTTAAGTAACTATTTAAAACCAACCAAGGATAGGGCTAACCATAAACTTCTTGGGAAAGTTCATATTAAATCTAACTCAACAGAAAAACAATCCAGTAATCCGCATAATTACTTTTAGAAGTGATGAAAACACATAAGGAAAACAAAATGCAGCCTAAGATAAGAAAATATACTTTTAAATCTAAACTGCTTTCAACATACACTTAGGGAAACTTTCAGAACTACCTTTGGAGAAAGAAACTAGAAAACAGGGCACACCATCACTTTTCTAGTCTATATTTACTGAGTAAATAATGAAAATAACATTCAAGAACGATGTTTAAAGTAAATAGTAGGACGAGGGAATGCCAGCATTCCTAACTGCTCAAACTGTATTGAATCATTCTTAAATACACAATTTAGAGGAAAACATTGAGATAAAGCTTATCAGTCAGAGAAGGGTACTGTAAACAGTAAATCCTAACTCTATGCTTGCTGTTCTTTATTAGAGAATAAATGGAAAAAATGGCATACACGAAAGGAAAACAATTACAAAGAAAGAAGCACTTCACCAGTGATATAGACTAGGATCCCAAGAAACAACTTATATATTGATGTCAAACCAGTTACATTCTTCAAGTTCGATGTTTCAGTTCAGAAATCATCTTCTCTTCTTAGACTAACTTATTTGAGTACAAAAAAAGCTTCAAGAGCCTTTGAACGCTATTTACATGTAGAAAATTTGAGCACAAGTATATTTCAAAGTTCTGCAACCAACATTGTCTCATCTTCTACAAAAGTATTTATAGAATAAATGAGGAGGTGGGATGGGATAAAAGATCATCAAGGTTCAATTAATACAGATTAATGCTTCTCGGCCTTTGAGGGGCTCAATGGAGAAGATTTCAGATATTTTCTCTGTATTAATTGGTTTACATTAAGTATTAAGCTCACTGGGGAGATTTTGTTGACTTTAAGGCTGTGTGTCATTGTTATAATAACTCTGCTGATATTTTTGCAATAAGTCTCTTTGGCTTGAAATAACTGTTGAGCTGTCTTTATGCTAATATCCTCTGTTCTGGTAATAACTCGGCCCTCTATTGAATTCTTTGAGGCTACAGGTGGCTTTTTGGTAGCTGAGAGGATTCAATTAGCCTCTGATGTGGCAGTGGAGGCTTTCTCAGATTGATAGATATTTTTGTTTTGACCTAAAACATGGCTAATCTGCTTCTAATCTGTGTGTTAGGCATAATTAGGCCTAATTCTCTGTCTTCTGTTCTTTAACTGTGTTTAATTTAGGGGATTAGGATTTTGATTGTCAATCTTAGCCATAATCCACCCCAAACTGTATAATCAATGTTCAATTCTTCATCTCTGCTTTGGTTGGGTCTTTGACACTGATACTCTTTATTTGTTTTAATTTGCTGTGTCTTGTTGATGTGCAGGTGTGCAGAGGGTTCTTATGGCATCAGTGCTCATGAGGCACTGATAAAACATGGTGTTGAACCCTGTAGATGGATACTCTTTGATGAATGAAAGCCTGGAGGATCGTCATCCTCGGCTTTTATTTTTCCTTTAAAATAATACGAAATCCATTAAAACCTGCAAAATACACAAAATGTTATAAAAATCCTGCGTGGCCACGTAAAAATTCTTTAGAGGCTTAGGTTTAGAGCGTGGCCGTTGGATGAAAGCATGCAACGACGGAGATTTGTGCGTTGAGGTTCAAAGGGAAGCGATTGATTTAAACGGTGGTGAGATTAAGTTAGGGCCATTGATCTGTGTTGATCAACGATCGAAATGGGTTGAGAAAATATAAAGCGAAGGGGTCACTTTATAAATAAGTGATCTAAAATGCAAAGAAATGGCTTAAAAAACCTTAATCAGCAGTGAAAAAGGTCGGATGAATTTTGGGGTTTCCGAATGATTGTGGGCCGTTGGATTAGATTGGTCCCTGAGATCAACGGTGGAGAATGATCTATGAAATCCCTTGGGGATAGCAGAGGGAGATTAAGAAATTCAATATTGAACATGAGCCGTTGATTTTCAGAGATCAACGGTGGAGGAGGAACGTGATGGACCGCAGTGTAAATGGGAAGGGCAGTTTTGGCTATAGAAACTAGCAGTATCGCGCAGCAAAATGGCAGATAGGCATTTTTCACTTTTCGAACGCGATATGCATAAGAGGCCGAAACGTGGCCTTTCAAAACCACTTATATCGCGTAGCTCTTGGAGAATTAACCTTCGTGCTTAAATATGTGCGAAAATGTGCGTCAGTCGTCAGATCAGGGGTCTTAGATCTGACGGTCATGGAAAGAGCGCGATATTGATAAGATGCACGGGCGGAAGCAGGTAGTGTGGTTTTATTATGGACCGTCTGATCAAGGAATTGACGGCGGAGATCTGATATGGGAGGGGTAGGACCCAAAGGAGTGGGCCTATTAGGACCATTGGATGAATGGAATGGATGGCCCAGATTGATCTTAGAGGTTAATGAAATAATATATAAGGCAGAGAATGGGTCAGTATGGGGCGTTGATTTGCAGAGATCAACAGTGGAGATTGGACGAAAAAAAATTATAAAGCGGGGTTTTATAATTTTAACAAAGGTTGTGAGAGAAGATCTGGACCGTCGGATCTCAGGGCATGGACGACCCAGATTCAATCGGAGGTTTACGATCGGTGGGGGAAAAATGTGCAAGGCGCTGATGCGATTGAGCGATGGCCGTTGATGTGAAGATCAGATCGATGGTGGGAAATGTATCGGAGGTCGAAAGGCAGAGGAATTGGGCTTAGGGGAAGGATCAATGGAGACCGTCGGATCTGATCTGGCGGGGGTAGATCAACGGTTGAGGATCCATCGAGAGAGGCCAATCGGGAAGGAGGAATAAAATATAGAACGAGCCCAATGATATATTCCGATGCGAGATTGCGCAGACCATTTGATTGGCTTATGATCAACGGTCAGGATTGGTTTAGAGAGTGAATCGACGGAACCCTTTTAAAACATAAAAATTGGATTTTTCATGAAATACAAAGGATTGTTCCATCGAGAAAGGTTTATTGTAGTGTTAAGCGCTAGATTGCGGGGCCTTTGGGTTTTGTGAAGCAGAAAAGGGATCGGGGGTTATATGCACAAAGGGGCCAATCGCATCGGAACAAAGGAGAGGGTCTTCCGAATGCGCCCGGTGAAAATCTCTGATGCGAGACTGTATTGACCGTTGATCGGGGAAAAGATCAACGGTCCTTTTCATTTAAAACATTGACCCAACGGGTTTGGATAAAAACGTAGGAAAAGGGTCTTTTATGAATTTACAAAGGAAAAATAGGTTCGGGAAGGGTTTTATATATGAGGTTTGGCACCTGATTGCGGGCTCTAGGTTTTATAAAGAACGCAAAGGCTCGGGGCTTTTATACAAAGGGGCTAATCGGCATCGGGGGTTTTATAAAACAAAAGACCTACGCCCATCAAAAATTTCTGATGCGATAAGCGCTCGGGACTATTAGCGCTTGGTTCTAGCACTAGGGTATATGGTGGGGAAATGGTTTAGGGCTGAGGCCAAAGGGGCTTAGGCCTGTAATGTAAAAAATGGATTTTTTTATGGATTTTCAATGGTTTTCAAAGGAATTTGAAGGTTTCGATAAGGTCTAAAAAAGAGTTTTAAACCTTATAAAAGGGGATATTTGAAGAGAAGAAGGGAAATAATGGAAAATAGAGGAATTTTATGAGAAAAAAAAAGGGAATAAAAATGAGTTTAATTTCAAATGGAAGAAGGGTGAAAATGAAGGGGAAAATTGAGTTTTTGCAGTAGTATATTCTTCATGAAAACAACATATTTTTAGAATTTTGAAAGGAAAACAGTAGCGAAGATTAATCAGAGGATAATATACCTTCATAACACTTCAGGAGATAACAATTTTGGCAATAAAACGTGTTTCTTGAAGGCTTCAAAAATGATTTAGCCACCATTTGATATGACAAATTTTAGGTGGCTAACAGTGGCTCCACATGGGGATGGTGCCTTCTTGAAGGCATAAAGAACTTTAGACTTGTATTCTCTGGGGGCTGATCAGTGCCTCATCCATTGGGCTGCAACTTTCTTCACTTGGATGATCTTCTTCTGTTTTGAAAATGTTAGCAGCCATGAAAAAACAATGGAACTTCATCAACACAAGATTTCTACCTACCCAATCCTACTGATCTAACATTTTTCTTCTTTCAGAGTGCACTTGTATTGGAAAACTCTTTTACAAACATTTTATTCTTTTGAAAGCATAAAAATAATATAAGACTACTTCTTATTTCTCTATGAACTCAGATTAAACAGTTGAGTTCATATGCTTCTCTACCTAATCTACTATCTGTTAGGATTAAACAGTCTAACAGATTTTCATTCTCTAATTTCTAAAACAGAAATTTAAAAGCATACAAGTCAAGATTGAATAGTCTAACTTGTTTCTGATCTATGGCATAAAAAACAAGCTGCACATAGATATTATTTTGCAGAAAATTAAATCAAAACATTGAAGGCTTAAGATCTGAAAATTCTAAGAACGACCTTCTCTTTTCTTCAGCCCTGTTTTTGAGTTTATTCGAGCTGTTTTACATTCCTTTCTGGTTCAATTTTTGAGCTAATGAGAACTAGTCTGCTTCTATTTTTTACTCATAATTAAAGCAGATTAGAGTCATTCTTCTTTTGGACACTTAGGTTCAGATTTTGAGCTTGTTTGAACCTTTATTTTCTAGCCTAAACTATCTAATTGATAAGCCAAGATTAAGCTGTTTGGAAAATATAACTCACTAACCTATCAGCAGTAAATTTAAAACTAATTAGTCATGATTAGGCTGTATGACTAACCAGAAGTGTGTTTTTCAGGAGTGGCATTTGAGCTTGCACACTTTCAGACTTTGTTTCTCTTTTATGGTATGGGGCTGTACCTTTATTGTTTTTACAATCTGCCCTCTTTTCTTTCTTTCACTGTTTTTGTATTTTTGATTTTTATAACTTTGAATGCAATGATGGATGAAATATTTATAATGAGAAAAATATAAAAAGGCTTTCAAAACATGACTGGATCAAGAGAAGTAATGTTTGAGAATCCTGCCATTGACAGGACCCCGAAACAGTTCAGCTCCATTCAACTCCTGCAAGAAATAAGCATTATTATCAGCAAAAGAATGAATGAGATAAGGGCCAAGCCATAAGTTGTTACATTTCCCATGCTTGCCCTTGTCTTCTCTCCTTGAATCCCATTTTAACACCTTGTCCCCAACATTGAAATTGCTGGCTTTTGTTCTTATGTCAAAAATCTTTTTGATGCTCTCTTTCTTTTGTAATGCTCTGTTATAAACCTCCTCTCTGGTTTGTTGAAGATGTATTGTTTGATTAATTTTTCTAATCATGTCATTGTCTTCAGACTGGACTTCTTGAATCAACTTCATAACTGTCACACCAAGGCTGTTTGGAAAAATTGCATCTGTACCATACACAAGCTGGTAGGGTGACCTCCCAATAGATTTATTTAATGTCAATCTGTCAGCCCATATTGCATGCACAAGCTTTGTGTGCCAAGACTTCTTGTTGTCCTCCAAAAACTTCTTGATTATGTTCACCAAAATTTTGTTTGAGGATTCTTCCAGCCCATTACTTTGAGGGTAATAAGCAGTAGAATGACCCAATGTTATATGATATTTGTGATAGAATTCAACCATCTTCTTGGATCCAAATGCTGCTGCATTATCAGTGATGATATTCCTAGGACAGCCAAATCTAGAGAGGATATGAGTCTCCATAAATTTTATGATGACAGAGTCAGTGGCTTGCCTAAAAGGGATGGCTTCTATCCATTTGGTAAAGTAGTCTGTGGCAGTGAGAATCCATCTATGTTGGGCAGATGAAGGTGGATGGATTCATCCTATGAAGTCAAGTCCCCACTGTGGATGGATTTGGTAAAGGAGCTTCAACAGTGATTGGATGCAGAGGTAAGGGCAACAAATTTCTTTTGCCTTCAAAAAGTTGACATTTATGACAGGAAATTATCATCTTGTGTACATCAAGAAAGAGAGTGTGCCAATAGTAACCAACCCTTAGAATTTTGTTGGCTGTTGTCTTCCAGTAAAGGTGGCCTCCACATTGTCCTTCATGGAACTCATGCTTAACCTTCTCTGCATCATACTCAGGAAAACATTTAAGCAATATCCCACTTGCATTTTTCCAATAAAGACATTTATCTATAATGCAGTAGTTTACAACCTTTAACTTTAAAAACCTTGCCTTTGTTTTTGTCAAACCAGGAGGTGTATTCAAATTAAGAAAAACATATATAATATTAGCATACCAAGAGGAATTCATAAAATGATCTTCAACAATGGGAGTGGAGAGTTCCTCTTGTTCATCTAAAGCATTTATCATATTTATATCAAGAACTTCAAATTTGGATTTAGCCATCAATCTAGCTAGACCTTGGCCTTTAATGAGTTTAGTGGGCTTGATTTCTAGATCATATTCAAGTATCACAACTATCCACTTACCTCTCTTACCATCTGGGTCCTGTGTTAGAATGTCTTTCACAACTGAATTTGGGAGAAAGACAATTATGTGTGAGTGAAGGATGTATACTCTGAAGTCTTTTAAAGCTTTGACCAAATCAAAAGCTTGCTTTTCCATGATGTTATACTTCAGAGGAGAATCTCTCAATGCCTTGCTAAAGAATGCAATAGGCTGCTCTTGTCCCTGTGTATTTTTCTGCAATAGGACAACAACTATTGTATGTTCTGATGCAAATGAAAAAATATAAAAATATTTCAAAAAATTAGGACTTATTAGGACTGGTGTTTTGGTTAACGCTTGTTTCACCAGCTCAAAGGAATTCTTCGCTTCCAAGGTCCACTTAACCCTTTGCTCCTTTTTTAGCATGTTTGTAATGTTTCTAAGGAGCTCAGCCAAGTTGGCTATGAACCTTCTCAAGAAATTAATCTTTCCAATGAAAGATTGTAGTTCCTTGATGTTTCGAGGTGAGAGATTTGCAATATGGCCTCAATCCACTTTGTATCTATCTTAATACCCTCTTCTGAAATGATGCGCCCAAGAAGTTTACCTTCTTTGAGACTGAATAGTGTTTTCTTTGGGTTTAATGATATCCCAAACTTTCTGCATTTCTCAAATACTATTCTCAAGTTTTCTAAGTGCTCTTCATCTGTCTTTGAAAAAACAATGACATCATCAAGGTAAATAATGATGAAGTAGCCCAATTCGTCCAAGAATGCAATGTCCATGGCTCTCTGAAAAGTTTCACCAGCATTCATTAAACCAAAGGGAATTTTCACATACATAAAAGTGCCCCAAGGTGTAGTAAAAGCTATCTTTAATTGATCATCAGGATGGACTAAAATCTGATTGTATCCTGAGTAGCCATCTAGAAAAGAAATTCTTTTTGAACCAACTACCCTTTGTAAAATATGATCCATCTTGGGTAAATGGTAGTTGTCCTTAAATGAAGCTTTGTTTAAGTCTCTAAAGTCTATATAAAGCCTAATCTCTCCTGTTTTATTCCTAACTGACACTAGATTAGACACCCGCTCAGAATATCTAATAGGGACAACAATACCAGCTTCATGCATTTTCTTGATTTCCTTCTCCACCAAAGGTAACTAAACAGGGTTTATTCTGCGCAGATTTTGTTTAAATGGATTTTGGTTTTCCTTGAGAGGAATTTTGTGCTGAATTATTTCCGTGTCATAGGATTTCAGATCCTCATAACTCCACGCAAAAGCATCAGAAAATTCTTTAAGCAACTCTATGTATTTGAGTTTGATGTGAGCTGGTAAAGTCTTAGACAGTTTGATTATAATTTGTTTCAGTTCACTGCCTATATTACATTCTTCAACTTCAGATTCCACAGGTTCCAGTTTTGGCTTCTTGGCCACATCGTTGAAATCAAACAACTCCTCTAAAGGGGCCAGACCCTTTGGCAAACTTTGATTGTTAGACTGTAGAGTTTCTACGTCTTCTGTTTCTACCTCTGCAATCATTTATGTTGTGTCTTCAAGTTTGTTAGATATCATATTTACATCAAATATCTCTAGAGACTCTTCTTCTTCGTTAAATTTTTTTTCTTCACTAGGGCAGTCTGTTTCATATTCTGAATCTGAACTTGGTAGTTCAAATTCATTTCTGAACTGCATGAAGTCTTATATTTGTTTGTCTCCGTCAAACACTTGCCAATATTTCTCGTTATCAGGGATGGCTGGTCTGAATTTAATTTGAGTTGTACATTGATTGGTTTCATATGGCGTTAAGTATGTTCTATCAGCAAAACCTAAACTGTGGGCCATGATATTCCTTTTTCTTGGGACAAAAATCAATTGGGATTCCTCAAAAGTTTTTAATAAATCCACGACATCGTTCTGATAGGCTCTAAGTCTAGGGTGATTAGCGATGTATTCCCCATTCACTTGCCTAATGATTAACTCCGAATCCCCATGAACTTTAATTCTCTTGGCTCCTATGTTCTTCAACAAATGGAAGCCTACAAGAAGGGATTCGTATTCTGCTATGTTATTTGAACAATGGAAGTTTAATTTGTAGGAATGGCCTTCTGTGTGGTTGTTCTCAGTGTTGCGTATCCAGACACCTGCACCAGCATTGCTCTTAGTGCAAGACCCATCAAAGTTCATACTCCACAAAGGACTAGTTTCAGGTTCATCAGTTTGGTTACTATCCTCTTCAATTAGCGTGCTTTCTAATTGTTCTTGAAGATTGGCACTTTGTTGAATTTGTTTTAAATCCTCGGGTTTTTCATTGCGTTGAGGATTAATTTCTTGACTCTCAAGGTTTAAAAGCAATGGATGAATGATTTGTAGCTTAAGACCCGTGTGTTGTTTGCTGTGATTTTCGGGTTTAGCAAACTGTTTTGACAGTTCTGTGTTGTCTTCCTCCTCCTCTCTATTGGCCATTAAATCGGTTAAAGTCACATGTTCAGTGAATGTTTCATCATTGAAAAGGATAAATGAATCAAGGGCTGTGTTTACAGAATAAAGGGGAGAGTTTTGCAGTCTGTTGTGGCTAGTAACCATGTACTGCATATGGGACTCCCTGTAAAGTCTTCTTGTCTGATTGAAAACATGGATGGTCGCATATGTCATGTCCATTTGCATAGTTCCTTGTAACTTAGCTCCCCAAGATCTTGATAACAACATACCATAATTTTGGGGCACATCAGCCACAACAATATCCATGACTAAACATTTGGCTGAGATTTGTGCTAAGTTAACACAGAGATCTTTGATTAATCCTAAACATTTCACTCTGCTTGAGTCAAAGGAGTAAAGGTCTTTGTAAGTTCTGGTGATTTCAAGGCTTAGGCTCTCCATTACAGCTTTGGGCATTAAATTGTGATAAGCCCCTGAATCATGCATAGCGTTATGCAAAATATTGTCATGAACATTTAAGCTAACGTAAAAAGGAGGAACAGGTCCCTCTTGATATCTACCCTCAATCTTAGGACCGAATATGAGCTCTGGTTGGTCATCATTAAGATTGACAGTATCATTATTCTCTTCTATGTTAAAAGCCTTCAAAATTTGAGACCTATATACATTCTAGGTAGCTAATTCAGTAAGAGGAACATAGATCTTTATCCTAGAAATTTCCTGCTCCAAACTAAAAGGAATTTGATTCTTTGAAGTGTTTGTCTCAGCCTTATTAGCTGCCACTCTATCAGCAAAATGAGTTTGCTTATTTCCTCTATTTACATTTGTCAAAATTGTTTTAACATGAGCACTAGCTGAGGTACTAGTGCTACTAAGGTCTGCACTCTGTTTTGCAATTTTTTGAGTGCCTTTCTCTTTAGCTTTATCAGAATTACCAGCCACTGTTTTGTCTTTCTGTTTTGTAGCTTTGGGTTTATTTACAGTTCTGTTTTATACAGATTTTTCGGAGGTTTTAGTTTTGGGAGTCTCTTGGCTGCTTTTAATCCTAAGGTCATATTCCTTTTGAGACTCTATGATTACATTTTCCATGTATTGATAATAACTTTCATCCTCATCTCTTTTGTCATCATAGGGTGTGTATAGACCTTGTTTTCTATCATAATGAACTTCAAAATCATCATTATCTACTCCCAACATGTTGATATCATCTTCCTTTGTTTGCTCACTTGCTTCTTCAACCTCACTTACATTGTTTTGATGAAAAGGAGGAGTGATCTGTTGGTCATCCTCCCTTGGTCTGTTTTGAGGCTGGTTTCTCCTAAAATTCTGATTTTGGTTTTGATTTCTGTTTTGAGGAGCTGTTTGGTTTTGATTTGCTTGTGCTATCTCAAGAATGCTCATTTTCTTCATTATCTCCTCCATCGTTCTCTCCATATTTGATCTGGAATTTATGCAGGAACGCAACAGAATACAGATATAACCATAGATACAGAGATGCAGCGGAAATAATGCTTCATTTTATTAATAAAATAATGACTGCAATAAGCTTACAAACATAATGGAAACAAGCTAGGGCGCTGGTAGCATATCTCTGAGAAGAGATGTAGCGTACACAGGCCTCTGAACTGTGTTACATTGAGGCTCGCATGCCTATTACAGACACAATGGAAATAGATGAGCTAGGGTACTAGCAGCGTATCCCTGAGAAGAGATGTGGTGGCTACCAGCCCCTGAACTGTGTTACAATGCAGACATGATGGAGATGTGGCGAGCTAGGGCACTGGTAGCGCTTATCTCTGAGAAGAGATGTATCAGCTCCCAGCCCCCTGAACTGTCTTACAATGAGGCTCAAGGGCCTATTTATTTTTGAGAAACAATGTAGAATCCGAAACGTCCAAAACCCTAACCATAGGAGATGAAGTGCCAAAACTGTGGGCCCCGTTTGGGTAAATTGGTGGTTCAACTTCCCGGGGACGTAACTTTGGCATCCGATCTCCGTTTGACACGCTCAATAGCTCGTTAGAAATATCTATCCAAGGAGTACAAATTTTGAATGAGAAACATCGGTCAATGGACCCATGTTTCTCTCCTTTTTCCCAAAAAACGTCGTTTAGGGCCTCAAAACGGCTCCGGAAGTTTAAGACCCGAAAAACTCCTAAAAATAGTAAGATGTGCCGAAACTTACAAACATAAATAATTGATGGTGGGGGTTCAAATGGACTTGTTGGGTGGCCACCAATATCCACTTGGATTATTAATGCCCCAAAATGGCTCTGGGTGTGTAGGACCCGAAAACCTGCTATAAATAGTAAGCTGTGCTGAAGTTGAAAAACTGAAAGAATTGATGCTGCGGGTCCAAATGGAATAGGTGGGAGGCCACCGATATCCACCTGGATCAATATTTGAGCTAGATGTGGAAGGTGTAGATTCTACTCTAAATGACACTTTCTTCTCATTCTTCATTCTTGCTCTTTTCTCCATTAAATTAACTTCCACTGCAAGAGCTCCTTTTTGCATATCTTCAAGGGTTAAAGGATCTCTCTCTCTCAGCTGATAAGCCATCTCGGGATCAAATCCTTCAGGAAAATTGTTTAAAGCTGAGCCTTGTGGAGGTTTTAGGTCTGGGGGAAGTGCATTATACACACTGTTAAATCTAGTGCAGTATGCTTGTGCACTTTCCCCGTTGTTTCTGTGGAGATTCTTATAGTTCGAAAGTATCTGTAGAGGGTTCTTCTTCACTTCCCATTTGTTTAAGAATAACTGATGGAAGGCTTGGAGATCATTTATATTGTGAGGGGTTAAGCCTTTAAACCATTTTGTTACTTCTCCCCCTAAACTCTGAGCAAATAATATAAGTTTGACAGATTCATCATCAATCTCATTTCTGTCAAAGTAGTCATTCATCTTATCCACATGTTGTGAAACAGTAGTAGCATTACTGGCATCATACAATGGTATCTTGGACTGATAGTCCTGTGGAAGATTGACTAAGGGTAAAGGAAGGACTAAGGGAGCATACCATGCTGCCATGATAGGAGGTGGAGGTGGATTTACATGAGGTGGATTAACAAGAGGGAAAGTGGGCTGAAGTGGAGTGGTTTGAATAGTGGATTTATGAAGAATAGATGTGGATGTACCAGAAATAGACTATTGAGCTGACCTTGGATGAGAGACACCTAAATTATGAAGGAAATGTAAATCTGGTGGTGTGGTTTCTCTACTACCAGGATGCTCACTTCTTTCTGGGGATGAAAGTGAAGACTCTGAGTCTAAATGATCTAAATCATCAAGCGAACTAGTTCTAAATGGATTTCTTAAGTCAACTTGTGATTGTTGTAGAGCTACAAGGTTTTCTGGAACAGAATTAGCTCTAAAGGGTGATATGAAAATAGTTGAAGATTTAATCTTAGGAGACTTCCTAAGGATTCTTTCAGGGTTATCAACTATCTCGAGAGGGTCTGGGTCAAGATAGGCTCTAGTATGAATCTTTCTAGGAGCCACTATGCTGAGTTTTTCAGACCCAAGTAAATAAGAAAAGTTTAACCAGATATGATAATCTTTAAGAGGTTAACTAATCTTTTAAACAAGAAAATTTTAATCCTAAAATACTCTTACTGAGTTTAAATGATATTATGATGATAATGGGTCTTCCTAGTGGAGTCTTAAGGTCTGTTTAGGATTGTGGAGTCACCAGGTGGAAAATTTTTAGCTCTTTTGGAGGTAAAAGGTTTTATGGTCCACCACCATGTTTATTGATTACCAATCTGAAATATTTTTTGGGTTTTTCTGAGTTTTTTCAGTCCTATGGGTTCTAAGAGTGTCCTAAATCTGTTTCAAAACTTAGCTATGGTTATGAGACAAATACAGTCTACTCTTATGGCTAAGCTAGCTGATCCTTCAAGGTTTGATAAGCTATTATGAGAATCCTAAGGTTTCCTTAGTTTGTCACTGATTCAAACAAGTTTTATCATGATTACCATTTTCTTGGTAGTGCTTGAAGAGGGCTGCTTGTACTCATTGAACACTAATTATTTGGCCATAAATGTTATGCCCGGTGGGTTAACTGGCTAACAAAACAAATGTCATTAAATCAAGAGGTTTCCTGAGGTTCCAAAAGTATGTGGGATGAAGTTTTCTCATAAATTCCCCGGCGGAGTCGCCAGAAATGTCAGTTCCCTGTAATTTTAGCAGATTGGTGAGACCGAAGCTGCAGGGAGAAAAATTAAACCACTTTTTGATTCTAGGATCTAGCCCTCCTGAATCCGGAGAGGGATCTCTCCAATAAGTGCAAAGATTGATTTATCTTTAAGGCTTGAAAAGTGTGATATTAGGCTAGTTATTAAGAACAAGGGTTTTTGTTTGTTTTTGGATGCTTTAGCATGATTTTTAGTTGAGTGGAAAGTCCTAAAATGAAAGAGTTTCAAAGTTGTGAAGTTGCAAGCAATCAAACCAAGATTTGGCTGATAGGATAGATATGACGCTGGTTTTTAGTCCATTGGGCTATGGAGTCATAAAATGGTTTAATTGCGCAACAATTTCAAGAGTGGTCCAAGGGGAAAGTCATCTATATCACAAGATATTTGAGATAAAATGATGGAATGGAACAATAAAAATGTTGAAAGGGTGGAAACAAACAACAATTTCAAATAGGATTTGTTAGTCTGTCCAAACAAGAAAAGCCTTTTAAGTAACTGTTTAAAACCAACCAAGGACATGGCTAACCATAAACTTCTTGGGCAAGTTTGTATTAAAGCTAACTCAACAGAAAAAAAATCTAGTAATCCGCATAATTGCTTTCATAAGGGATGAAAACACATAAGGAAAACAAAATGGAACCTAAGATCAGAAAATATTTTTAAATCTAAACTGCTTTCAACATACACTTAGGGAAACTTTCAGAACTACCTTTGGAGAAAGAAACTAGAAAACAGGGCACACCATCACTTTTTTAGTCTATCTTTACTAAGTAAATAATGAAAATAACATTCAAGAACGATGTTTAAAGTAAACAGTAGGACGAGGGAACGCTAGCATTCCCAATTGCTCAAACTGTATTGAATCATTCTTAAATACACAATTTAGAGGAAAACATTGAGATAAAGCTTATCATTCAGAGAAGGGTATTGTAAACAGTAAATCCTAACTCTATGCTTGCTGTTCTTTATCAGAGAATAAATGGACAAAATGACATACACGAAAGGAAAAAAATTACAAAGAAAGAAGCGCTTCACCAGTGATATAGACTAGGATCCCAAGAAACAACTTGTATATTGATGTCAAACCAGTTACATTCTTCAAGTCCAATGTTTCAGTTCAGAAATCATCTTCTCTTCTCAGACTAAATTATTTGAGTACAAATAGAGCTTCAAGAGCCTTTGAACACTATTTACATGTAGAAAATTTGAGCACAAGTATATTTCAAAGTTCTGAAACCAACATTGTCTCATCTTCTACAAAAGTATTTATAGAAGAAATGAGGAGGTGGGATGGGATAAAAGATCTTCAAGGTTCAATTAATACAGATTAATGCTTCTCGGCCTTTGAGGGGCTCAATGGAGAAGATTTCAGATATTTTCTCTGTATTAATTGGTTTACATTAAGTATTAAGCTCGTTGGGGAGATTTTGTTGACTTTAAGGTTGTGTGTCATCGTTGTAATAACTCTGCTGATATTTTTGCAATAAGTCTCTTTGGCTTGAAATAACTGTTGAGATGTATTTCTGCTAATATCCTCTATTCTGGTAATAACTCGCCCCTCTGTTGAATTCTTTGAGGCTACAGGTGGCTTTCTGGTATCTGAGAGGATTCAATTAGCCTCTGATGTGGCAGTGGAGGCTTTCTCGGATTGATAGATATTTTTGTTTTGAACTAAAACATGGCTAATCTGCTTCTGATCTGTGTGTTAGGCATAATTAGGACTAATTCTATGTCTTCTGTTCTTTAACTGTGTTTAATTTAGGGGATTAGGCTTTTGATTGCCGATCTTAGCTGTAATCCACCCCAAACTGTATAATCAATGTTCAATTTTTCATCTCTGCTGTGGTTGGGTCTTCGATACTGATACTCTTTATTTGTTTTAATTTGCTGTGTCTTTTTGATGTGTAGGTGCGTAGAGGGTTCTTATGGCATCAGTGTTCATGAGGCACTGATAAAACATGGTGTTGAATCCTGTAGATGGATAATCTTTGATGAATGAAAGCCTGGAGGATCGTCATCCTCGGCTTTTATTTTTCCTTTAAAATAATACGAAATCCATTAAAACGTGCAAAATACACAAAATGTTATAAAAATCCTGTGTGGTCGGGTAAAACTACTTTGGAGGCTTAGGTTTAGAGCGTGGCCGTTGGATGAAAGCATCCAACGACGAAGATTTGCACGTTGAGGTTCAAAGGGAAGCGGTTGATTTAAACGGTGGTGAGATTAAGTTAGGGCCGTTGATCTGTGTTTATCAACGGTTGAAATGGGTCGAGAAAATATAAAGAAAAGGGGTCACTTTATAAAAAAGTGATCGAAAATGCGAAGAAATGGCTTAAAAAACCTTAATCAGCAGTGAAAAAGGCCGGATGAATTTTGGGGTTTCCGAACGATCGTGGGCCGTTGGATCAGATTGGTCCCTGAGATCAACGGTGGAGAATGATCTATAAAATCCCTTGGGGATGGCGGAGGGCGATTAAGAAATGCGAGATTGAACATGAGCCGTTGATCTACAGAGATCAATGGCGGAGGAGGAACGTGATGGACCGTAGTGTAAATGGGGAAGGGCGGTTTTGGCTATAGAAACTAGCGGTATCGCACAACGAAAAGGTAGATAGGTGGTTTTCACTTTTCGAACGTGATATGTGTAAGAGGCCGACACGTGGCCTTTCAAAACCACTTGTATCACGTAGCTCTTGGATAATTAACCTTCGTGCTTAAATCTACGCGAAAATGCGCGTCAGCCATCAGATCAGGGGTCTTAGATCTGACGGTCGCGGAAAGAGCGCAATATTGATAAGATGCATGGGCGGAAGCAGGTAGGGTGTTTTTATTATGGACCATCTGGTCAAGGAATCGATGGCGGAGATCTGATCTGGGAGGGGTAGGACCTAAAGGAGTGGGCCTATCGGGACCGTTGGATGAATGGAATGGATGACCTAGATTGATCTTAAAGGTTAATGAAATGATATATAAGGCAGAGAATGGGTTAGTATGGGCCGTTGATCTGCAGAGATCAACGACGAAGATTGGTCGAAAAAACATTATAAAGCGGGGTTTCATAATTTTAACAAAGGTTGTGAGAGAAGATCTGGATCGTCGGATCTCCGGGCATGGACGACCCAGATTCAATCGGAGGTTTGCGATCGGCGGGGACAAACGGTGCAAGGCGCCGATGCGATTGAGCGATGACCGTTGATCTAAGGATCAGATCGAAAGTGGAAAATGTATCAGAGGTCGAAAGGCAGAGGAATTGGGCTTATGGGAAGGATCGATGGAGACCATCGGATCTGATCTGGTGGGGGGAGATCAACGGATGAGGATCCATTGGGAGAGGCTAATCGAGAAGGGGGAATAAAATATGGAACGCCCCATTGATATATTCCGATGCAAGATTGCGTAGACCGTTTGATTGGATTATGATCAATGGTCAAGATTGGTTTATAGAGTGAACCGACGGAACCCTTTTAAAACATAAAAATTGGATTTTTCATGAAACACAAAGGATTATTTCATCGGGAAAGGTTTATTGTAGTGTTAAGCGCCCGATTGCAGGGCCTTTGAGTTTTGTGAAGCGGTAAAGGGATCGGGGGTTATATGCACAAAGGGGCCAATCACATCGGAACAAAGGAGAGGGTCTTCCAAATGCGCCTAACAAAAATCTCTGATGCGGGATTGTATTGATCGTCGATCGGGGAAAATATCAATGGTCCTTTTCATTTAAAATATTGTCCTAGCAGGTTTGGATAAAAACATAGGAAAAGTGTCTTTTATGAATTTACAAAGGAAAAATAGGATCGGGAAGGGTTTTATATATGAGGTTTGGCGCCCGATTGCGGGCTCTAGGTTTTATAAAGAACGCAAAGGCTCAGGGCTTTTATACAAAGGGGCTAATCGACATCGGTGGTTTTATAAAACAAAAGACCTACGCCCATCGAAAGTTTCCGATGCGATAAGCTCTCGAGACTATTAGCGCTTGGTTCTAGTGCCAGGGTATATGGTGGGGAAATGGTTTAGGGCTGAGGCCAAAGGGGCTTAGGCCTGTAATATAAAAAATGGATTTTTATGGATTTTCAATGGTTTTCAAAGGAATTTGAAGGTTTCGGTAAGGTCTAAAAAGAGTTTTAAACCTTATAAAAGGGGATCTTTGAAGGGAAGAAGGGAAATAATGGAAAATAGAGGAATTTTATGAGAAAAAAAAAGGGAATAAAAAGGAGGTTAATTTCAAATGGAAGAAGGGTGAAAATGAAGGGAAAAATTGAGTTTTTGCAGCAGTCTCTTCTTCATGAAAACAACTAATTTTCAGAATTTTGAAATGGAAACAGTAGCGAAGATTAATCAGAGGGTAAGATACCTTCATAAGACTTCAAGAGATAACAATTTTGGCAATAAAACTTGTTTCTTGAAGGCTTCAAAAATGATTTAGCCACCATCTGATATGAAAAATGTTATAGGTGGCTAACAATGGATCCACATGGGGATGGTGCCTTCTTGAAGGCATAAAGAACTTCAGACTTGTATTCTCTGGGGGGCTGATCAGTGCCTCATCCATTGGGCAGCAACTTTCTTCACTTGGATGATCTTCTTTTGTTTTGAAAATGTTAGTAGCCATGAAAAAAACAATGGAACTTCATCAACACAAGCTTTCTACCTACCCAATCCTACTGATCTAACATTTTTCTTCTTTCAGAGTGCACTTGGATTGGAAAACTCTTTTACAAACATTTTATTCTTTTAATAGCATAAAACTAATCTAAGTCTACTTCTTATTTCTCCATGAACTCAGATTAAACAATTGAGTTCATATGCTTCTCTACCTAATCTACTACATGTTAGGATTAAACAGTCTAACATATTTTCATTCTCTAATTTCTAAAACAGAAATTTAAAAGCATACAAGTCAGGATTGAACAGTCTAACTTGTTGCTAATCTATGGCATAAAAAACAAGCTACACATAAATATTATTTTGCAAAAAATTAAATCAAAACATTGAAGGCTTAAGATCTGAAAGTTCTAAGCATGGCCTTCTCTTTTCTTCAGCCCTGTTTTTGAGTTTATTCGAGTTGTTTTACATTCCTTTCTAGTTCAAGTTTTGGGCTAATTAGAACCAGCCTTCTTCTATTTTTTACTTATAATTAAAAAATATTAGAGTAATTCTTCTTTTGGACACTTAGGTTCAGATTTTGAGCTTGTTTGAACTTTTATTTTCTAGCCTAATCTACCTAACTGATAAGCCAAGATTAAGCTGTTTGGAAAATCTTAATCACTAACCTATCAGCAGTAAATTTCAAACTAATTAGTCATGATTAGGCTGTATGACTAACCAGAAGTGTGTTTTTCAGGAGTGGCATTTGTGCTTGCACACTTTCAGACTTTGTTTCTCTTTTTTGGTATGGGGTTGTACCTTTATTGTTTTTACAATCTGCCCTCTTTTCTTTCTTTCACTGTTTTTGTATTTTTGATTTTTCTAACTTTGAATGCAATTATGGATGAAATATTTATAATGAGAAAAAGATAAAAAGGCTTTCAAAACATGACTGGATCAAGAGAAGTAATGTTTGAGCATCCTGCCATTGACATGAACCCCAAACAGTTCAACTCCATTCAACTCCTGCAAAAAATAAGCATTATTATCAGCAGAAGAATGAATGAGATAAGGGCCAAGCCATAAGTTGTCAAATTTCCCATGCTTTCCCTTGTCTTCTCTCCTTGAATCCAATTTTAACACCTTGTCCCCAACATTGAAATTGCTGGCTTTTGTTCTTCTGTCAAAAAGCTTTTTGATGCTCTCTTGCTTTTGTAATGCTCTGTTATAAACCTCCTCTCTGGTTTGCTAAAGATGTATTGTTTGATTAATTCTTCTAATAATGTCATTTTCTTTGGACTGGACTTCTTGAATCAACTTCATAACTAGCACACCAAGGCTGGTTGGAAAAATTGCATCTGTACCATACACAAGCTGGTAGGGTGACATCCCAATAGATTTCTTTAATTTCAATCTGTCAGCCCATAGTGCATGCACAAGCTTTGTGTGCCAAAACTTCTTGTTTTCCTCCAACAACTTCTTGATTATGTTCACCAATTTTTTTTTTGAGGATTCTACCATCCCATTACCTTGACGTAAATAAGCAGTAGAATGACCCAATATTTGTGACAGAATTCAACCATCTTCTTGGATCTAAATTCTGCTACATTATCAGTGATGATATTCCTAGGACAACCAAATCTAGAGAGGATATGAGTCTCCATAAATTTTATGATGACAGAGCCATTGGCTTGCCTAGAAAGGATGGATTCTATCCATTTGATAAAGTAGTCTGTGGCAGTGAGAATCCATCTATGTTGGGAAAATGAAGGTGGATGGATTTCTCCTATGAAGTTAAGTCCCCACTGTGGATGGATTTGGTAAAGGAGCTTCAACAGTGATTGGATGCAGAGGTAAGGGCAGCAACTTTATTTTGCCTTCAAAAAGTTGACATTTATGACATTAAATTATCATCTTGTGTACATCAAGAAAGAGAGTGGGCCAATAGTAACCAGCCCTTAGGATTTTGTTTGCTGTTGTCTTCCAGTAAAGGTGGCCTCCACATTCTCCTTCATGGAACTCATGCTTAACCTTCTCTGCATCATACTCAGGCAAATATTTAAGCAATATCCCACTTGCATTTTTCCAATAAAGACGTTTATCTATAATGCAGTAGTTTACAGCCTTTAACTTTAAAAACCTTGCCTTTGTTTTTGTCAAACCAGGAGGTGTATTCAAATTAAGAAAAGCATATAGAATATCAGCATACCAAGAGGAATTCATAAAATGATCTTCAACAATGGGAGTGGAGAGTTCCTCTTGTTCATCTAAAGCATTTATCATATTTATATCAAGAACTTCAAAATTGGATTCAACCATCAATCTAGCTAGACCTTGGCCTTTAATGAGTTTAGTGGGCTTGATTTCTAGATCATATTCAAGTATCAAAACTATCCACTTACCTCTCTTACCATCTGGGTCCTGTGTTAGAATGTCTTTCACAACTGAATTTGGGAGAAAGACAATGATGTGTGAGTGAAGGATGTATACTCTGAAGTATTTTAAAGCTTTGACCAAAGCAAAAGCTTGCTTTTCCATGATGTTATACTTCAGAGGAGAATATCTCAATGCCTTGCTAAAGAATGCAATAGGTTGCTCTTGTCCCTGTGTATTTTTCTGCAATAGGACAACAACTATTCTATGTTCTGATGCAAATGAAAAAATATAAAAATATTTCGAAAAATCAGGACTTATTAGGACTGGTGTTTTGGTTAATGCTTGTTTTACCAGCTCAAAGGAATTCTTTGCTTCCAAGGTCCACTTAACCCTTTGCTCCTTTTTCAACATGTTTGTAATGTTTCTAAGGAGCTCAGCCAAGTTGGGTATGAACCTTCTCAAGAAATTAATCTTTCCAATGAATGATTGTAGTTCCTTGATGTTTCGAGGATGAGAGATTTGCAATATGGCCTCAATCCTCTTTGGATCTATCTTAATACCCTCTTCTGAAATGATGTGCCCAAGAAGTTTACCTTCTTGGAGACCGAACAGTGTTTTCTTTGGGTTTAATGATATCCCAAACTTTTTTTCATTTCTCGAATACTATTCTCAAGTGTTCTAAGTGCTCTTCATCTATCTTTGAAAAAACAGTGACATCATCAAGGTAAATAATGATGAAGTAGCCCAATTCCTCCGAGAATGCAACATCCATGGCTGTCTGAAAAGTTGCACCAACATTCATTAAACCAAAGGGAATTTTCACATACATGAAAGTGGCGCAAGGTGTAGTAAAAGCTATTTTTAATTGATCATCAAGATGGACTAAAATTTGATTGTATCCTGAGTAGCCATCTAGCAAAGAAATTCTTTTTGAACCAACTACCCTTTGTAAAATATGATCCATCTGGGTAAAGGGTAGTTGTCCTTCAATGAAGCTTTGTTTAAGTCTCTAAAGTCTATACAAAGCCTAATCTCTCCTTTTTTATTCCTAAATGACACCAGAATAGACACCCACTCAGAATATCTAATAGGGACAATAATACCAGCTTCATACATTTTCTTGATTTCCTTCTCCACCAAAGGTAACTAAACAAGGTTTATTCTGCGCAACTTCCGTTTAAATAGATTTTGGTTTTCCTTGAGAGGAATTTTGTGCTGAATTATTTCAGTGTCAGTTTGATCATCATTGGTTTCAGTTCGCTGCCTATATTACATTCTTAAACTTCAGATTCCACAGGTTCCAGTTTTGGCTTCTTGGCCACATCATTGAAATCAAACAACTCCTCTAAAGGGGCCAGACCCTTTGGCAAAATTTTATTGTTAGACTGCAGAGTTTCTACTTCTTCTGTTTCTACCTCTACAATCATTTAGGTTGTGTCTTCAAGTTTGTTATATAGCAGATTTACATCAGCTATCTCTGGAGACTCTTCTTCTTCGTCAAGAAAATTTTCTTCACTAGGGCAGTCTGTTTTATAGTCTGAATTTGAACTTGGTAGTTCAAATTCATTTTTGAACTGCATGAAGTCTTCTATTTGTTTGTATCCTTCAAACACTTGCCAATATTTCTCGTTATCAGGGACGGTTGGTCTGAATTTAATTTGAGTTGTACATTGATTGGTTTCATACGGTGTTAAGCATGTTCTAGCAGCAAAAGCTAAACTGTGGGCCATGATATTCCTTTTTCTTGGGACCAAAATCAATTGGGATTCCTCAAAAGTTTTTAATAAATCCACGACATCGTTCCGATAGGCTCTAAGTCTGGGGTGATTAGCGCTGTATTCCCCGTTCACTTTCCTAATGATTAATTCCAAATCCCCATGAACTTTAATTCTCTTGGCTCCTAATTTCTTCAACAAATGGAAGCCTAAAAGAAGGGATTCGTATTCATCTATGTTATTTAAACACTGGAAGTTTAATATGTAGGAATGGCCTTCTGTGTGGTTGTTCTCAGTGTTGCGTATCTAGACGCTCGCACCAGCATTGATCTTAGTGCAAGACCCATCGAAGTTCATACTCCATAGAGGACTAGTTTCAGGTTCATCAGTTTGGTTACTATCCTCTTCAACTAGCATGCTTTCTAATTGTTCTTGAAGATCGACACTTTGTTGAATTTGTTTTAAATCCTCAGGTTTTTCATTGTGTCGAGGATTACTTTCTTGACTCTCAAGGTTTTAAAGCAATGGATGAATTATTTGTAGCTCAAGACCCGTGTGTTGTTTGCTGTGATTTTTGGGTTTAGCAAACTATTTTGACAGTTCTGTGTTGTATTCCTCCTACTCTCTATTGGCCATTAAATCGGTTAAAGTCACCTGTTCAGTGAATTTTTCATCATTGAAAAGGATAAATGAATCAAGGGCCATGTTTACAGAATAAAGGGAAGAGTTTTGCGGTCTGTCGTGGCTAGTAACCATGTACTGCATATGGGACTCCCTGTAAAGTCTTCTTGTCTGATTGAAAACATGAATGGTCGCATATGTCATGTCCATCTGCATAGTTCCTTGTAACTTAGCTCCCCAAGATCTTGATAACATCATACCATACTTTGGGGGCACATCAACCACAACAATATCCATGATTAAACATTTGGCTGGGATTTGTGCTAAGTTAACACAGAGATCTTTGATTAATCCTAAACATTTCACTCTGCTTGATTCAAAGAAGTAAAGGTCTTTGTAAGGTATGGCGATTTCAAGGCCTAGGCTCTCCATTACAGCTTTGGGCATTAAATTGTGAGAAACCCCTGAATCATGCATAGCGTTATGCAAAATATTGTCATGAACATTTAAACTAACGTAAAAAGGAGGAACATGCGCCTCTTGATATCTACCCTCAATCTTAGGACCGAATATGAGCTCTGGTTGGTCATAATTAAGATTGACAGTATCATTATTCTCTTCTATGTTAAAAGCCTTCAAAATTTGAGACCTATATACATTCTGGGTAGCTAATTCAGTAAGAGGAACATAGATCTTTATCCTAGAAATTTCTTGCTCCAAACTAAAAGGATTTTGATTCTTTGAAGTGTTTGTCTCATCCTTATTAGCTTCCACTCTATCAGCAAAATCAGTTTGCTGATTTCCTCTATTTACATTTGTCAAAATGGTTTTAATAGGAGCACTAGCTGAGGTACTAGTGCTACTAAGGTCTGCACTTTGTTTTGCATTGTTTTGAGTGCCTTTCTCTTTACCTTTATCATAATTACCAGCCACTGTTTTGTATTTCTGTTTTGTAACTTTGGGTTTATTTACAGTGCTGTTTTGTACAGATTTTTTAGAGGTTTTAGTTTTGGGATTCTCTTGGCTACTTTTACTCCTAAGGTCATATTCCTTTTGAGACTCTATGATGACATTTTCCATGTATTGATAATAACTTTCATCCTCATCTCTTTTGTCATCATAGGGTATGTATAGACCTTGTTTTATATCATAATGAACTTCAAAATCATCATTATCTACTCCCAACATGTTTATATCATCTTCCTCTGTTTGCTCACTTGCTTCTTCAACCTCACTTACATTGTTTTGATGAAAAGGAGGAGTGATCTGTTGATCATCCTCCCTTGGTTTGTTTTGAGGCTGGTTTCTCCTAAAATTCTGATTTTGGTTTTGATATCTGTTTTGAGGAGCTGTTTGGTTTTGATTTGCTTGTGCTATCTCAAGAATGCTCATTTTATTCATCATCTCCTCCATCATTCTCTCCATCTTTTAGCTAGATGTGGAAGGTGTAGATTCTTCTCTAAAGGAAACTTTCTTCTCATTCTTCATTCTTGCTCTTTTCTCCATTAAATAAACTTCCACTGCAAGAGCTCCTTTTTGCATATCTTCAAGGGTTAAAGGATCTCTCTCTCTCAGCTGATAAGCCATCTCAGGATCAAATCCTTCAGGAAACTTGTTTAAAGATGAGCCTTGTGGAGGTTTTAGGTCTGGGGGAAGTGCATTATACACACTGTTAAATCTAGTGCAGTAAGCTTGTACACTTTCCCCGATGTTTCTGTGGAGATTATTATAGTCCGAAAGCATCTGGAGAGGGTTCTTCTTCACTTCCCATTTGTTTAAGAATAACTAATGGAAGGCTTGGAGATCATTTATACTGTGAGGGGTTAAGCCTTTAAACCATTTTCTTAATTCTCCCCCTAAAATCTGAGAAAATAATCTAAGTTTGACAGATTCATCATCAATCTCATTTCTGTCAAAGTAGTCATTGATCTGATCCACATGTTGTGAAGCAGTAGTAGCATTATTGGCATCATACAATGGTATCTTGGACTGATAGTCCTGTGGAATATTGACTAAGGGTAAAGGAAGGACTAAGGGAGCATACCATGCTGCCATGATAGGAGGTGGAGGTGGATTTACATGAGGGGGATTAACAAGAGGGAAAGTGGGCTGAAGTGGAGTGGTTTGAATAGTGGATGTATGAAGAATAGATGTGGGTGTACCAGCAATAGACTGTTGAGTTGACCTTGGATAAGAGACACCTAAATTATGAAGGAAATGTAAATCTGGTGGTGTGGTTTCTCTACTACCAGGATGCTCACTTCTTTCTGGGGATGAAAGTGAAGACTCTGAGTCTAGCTGATCTAAATCATCAAGCGACCTAGTTCTAAATGGATTTCTTAAGTCAACTTGTGATTTTTGTAGAGCTGCAAGGTTTTCTGGAACAGAATTAGCTCTAAAGGGTGATATGAAAGAAATTGAATATTTAATCTTAGGAGACTTCCTAAGGATTATTTCAGGGTTATCAACTATCTCGAGAGGGTCTGGGTCAGGATAGGCTCTAGTATGAATCTTTCTAGGATCCACTATGTTGAGTTTTTCAGACCCAAGTAAATAAGAAAAGTTTAACCAGATATGACAATCTTTAAGAGGTTACTGATCTTTTAAAAAAGAAAATTTTAATCCTAAAATCCTCTTACTGAGTTTAAATTATGTTATGATGATAATGGGTCTTCCCAGTGGAGTCTTAAGGTATGTTTAGGATTTTGGAGTCACCAGGTGGAAAATTTTTAGCTCTTTTGGAGGTAAAAGGTTTTATGGTCCACCACCATGTTTATTGATTACCAATCTGAAATATTTTTTGGGTTTTTCTGAGTTTTTTCAGTCCTATGGGTTCTAAGAGTGTCCTAAATCTGTTTCAAAACTTAGCTATGGTTATGAGACAAAGACAATCTACTCTTATGGCTAAGCTAGCTGATCCTTCAAGGTTTGATACGCTCTTATGAGAATCCTAAGGTTTCCTTAGTTTGTCACTGATTCAAACAAGTTTTATCATGATTACCATTTGCTTGGTAGTGCTTGAAGAGGGTTGCTTATACTCACTGAACACTGATTTGACCAGAAATGTTATGCCCTATGGGTTAACTGGCTAACATAACAAATGTGGTTAAATCAAGAGGTTTCCTGAGGTTCCAAAAGTATGTGGGATGAAGTTTGCTCAGAAATTCCCCAGCGGAGTCACCATAAATGTTAGCTCCCTATAATTTTAGCAGTTTGGTGAGACTGAACCTGCAGGGAGAACACTTAAACCAATTTGGGATTCTAGGATCTAGCCCTCCTGAATCTGGAGAGGGATCTCTCCAATAAGTGAAAAGATTGATTTATCTTTAAGGCTTGAAAAGTGTGATATTAGGTTAGTTATTAAGAGCAAGGGTTTTTGTTTGTTTTTGGATGGTTGAGCATGATTTTTAGTTGAGTGGAAAGTCCTAAAATGAAAGATTTTAAAATGTGTGAAGTTGCAAGCAATCAGAACAATATTTGGTTGATAGGATAGATATGACGCTGGTTTTTAGTCCATTGGGCTATGGAGTTATAAAAGGGTTTAATTGTGCAAAAATTTCAAGAGTGGTCCAAGGGGCAAGTCATCTATATCACAAGATATTTGAGATAAAATGATGGAATGGAACAATAAAAGTGTTGAAAGGGTGGAAACATACAACAATTTCAACTAGGATTTTTTAGTCTGTCCAAACAAGAAAAGCCTTTTAAGTAACTATTTCAAACCAACCAAGGACAGGGCTAACCATAAACTTCTTGGGAAAGTTCGTATTAAAGCTAACTCAACAGAAAAACAATTCAGTAATCCACATAATTACTTTCAGGAGGGATGAAAACACATAAGGAAAATAAAATGTAGCCTAAAATCAGAAAATATACTTTTAAATCTAAACTGATTTCAACATACACTTAGGGAAATTTTTAGAACTACCTTTGGAGAAAGAAACTAGAAAAAAGGGCTAACAGAGCCCAAGGTGATCACCAAAGAAGGTTCAGTCGAAACAGAAGGGAATACCCCAAAGGGGTTTTCCGCCAAGGATCTCATGGATGATGACAGATAGAGGATAGTGGCCGAAGGTTCTGTCATCTCGACATCGTGTGGAGGTATGACAATTTCCTCTGGTTCAGGCTGAGCCAAACACACGAGTAGAGGAGTAGCGTGTTCGTTACGTTCGACCTTGATTCAACAGAAGACTTCAAGGGTGTCAAAAAAATCATTGAGATGAGGACAAAGGTGAGAATAGTGGCCATAAAGATCACACAAAGCACAAGGGTGATTCATGCGAAAAGTTTTTAGTTTCTTAGCTGAATTGGGTAAGGTAACATAGACCTCCAGGATATCATATTGAGGAAATGTTTCAATGAACACAGGTTTGAGAAGAGGAATTTCAGGACAATTTTGGGTAGCATGCCCAACAACATCACACAAAGTGAACGAAGGTGACTTCTTTAGAGGCTTAAGAGGAGCAGGAGTTGTTTGGGAAACCTTATCCTTAGGTTCCTTCTTTCTGGCTTTCCCCCCTGACCAAATGCTTTCGCATCAAGAGTAGATTCCTATTGAGGTGGCTGAGGCACTAAAGCAAAGGTAAGAGTCATGGCGACCGGTTGGACCGGGGTCAAAGCGGTATAAGGTTTAAGCTGACCAAGAGGGGTTTCGGCTAGGGAATCAATATACTAGAGTGGTATCCCTAGGGTCAAATTGGGAAGGCTCAATGTAGCCATAATATGTACCAAAAAGACTCCAAAAGGGGGAGCAAGAAATGATATCTCACTATAGGGGTAATGGCCTTGCAGAATGGCTCCCAACTGGTTAAGGCTAGAGGGAACCATTCCTAGTTAAAAATTATTGGAAGGGACACCAACAGAAGAGGAAGGTCCTTGAAAGGAAGGCACTGTAGGCTCAGTCGAGTGACCACGAGCAGGTTGCGGAGGCGTAGGCTGGTGGGTGGTTGAACCGAACCGTTTATGGCTAGTCTGAGACGATTGCATCATGCAAACATTCGACAAGCTGGGATCTGCGATAAGAGGGGAGGGAACAGGGAAAGCACCTAGCAAGGTGGAATATTTATAGACTCCAGGTGAAACACTGGTAAGAGGTGCGGATGCTTATTTATCAGCCACCGAAGATATGATCTGAGATTTGGTTTGTAATATGTCAATTGATCAATGGTAACGATATTTCCATTGTGAGGAAAGCACGTCTTACGGTGAACTGCAGATGCGACAACAGACATCGCATATGTGTAGCTATGACCCAACAGGTTGTAATCCAAGGGGACATCAATGACTTCAATGTAAATACAAATAGTCTTTGTTAATCCAAGTTGTCATTGATGGCAACAGTATGAACGAATGAACACACTTGATGACACTTGATGAAGATTGAAAGACTAGATATCATTTGATTTTGAAATTCTCCTAATGATGCTACATAATGACACATTACTGCACTATTATTAAATACACAATGTTATACCTTCGTGACTTTTCTGGATACTATCATGATGACATGAATGCTACACTCCTATAGAATGAATCTATGATCATATGATAACAATGAAGAAGCCAAATATTGAAGAAGCCACGTTGTCTCAAACATTCCTCATGCTGTCCCAAACTTTTTATGCATGAAATTTTTGGACAGTCACAAATAAAAATAAATTTTCCAACCATAGAGGCAATATTTGTTGGGTGTGGAGCCTAATTATCTTGTTTATTTTGTATCATAGAGTTGGACCCCTTTACCTTAATGGGGCAAAAATGCTGCCCGTAATTAAACGCTGTCTGGGGGGGTCCAGGGGGGGGCAACTATGACTTTATGGAGCCCCCCCCTGACAGGGGGTTTTGGGGGCAGCGCCCTCAAAGCTAAAAATAAATGAAAATTTTCCTTGTAAAAGTATAGTAATTTCTAGTCAATCTGGGCTGTTCATTAGGCGGATGATCTGATGGTAGAAGTTATGTTTAGTTTAGGGTTTTTTGCCCTAGAAGGAAACCCCTTGCTTTTATGAGGGCATTGTATTGCGATTGTGTATTGTATGTGTATTCTCAGAGCGAGAAACAGATAGGGACACTATGAGAGAGAACAAAGGATATTATAGTGGATCTATTGTAGGTTGTGTCTCTTCATTTTGCTAGATAATAGAAAGGAAGGACTGGCTGTTCGGGGTGGACGTAGCCCAAACTGGGTGAACCACGTATATCTATGTCTCTCTGGTTTTATGTGTTTTGTGTGCTTGTGTTTTCCGCATATTTTATGTGTTGCATTAATCTGTAATATATAATTTTCTAACAACTGGTATCAGAGCCGAAGGTCTATTTGGATGATAAACTCGTAGGAAAGAAGGGTTCCTGGTTCGAGTGGGAACAATGGCGGAAGATGGTAAGTTTAGGGTCGAGAAATTTAACGGCCAAAACTTCCCGCTGGGGAAGATGCAGATGGAAGATTATCTGTATCAGAAAGATCTGTACCTACCACTGAGTGGAAAAACAAAGAAGCTGACGGCTATGACAGACGCAAAATAGGAGATTCTCAATAGAAAGGCACTCAGAATAGTATGGTTGTGCCTCATGGCGTCGGTAGCCTTCAATATTTTGAAGGAAATAACAACATAGGGTTTGATTAAGGCGTTGGTGAAACTATATGAAAAACCCTCGGCCTCAAACAAGGTATTTATTATGAAACATTTATTTAATATGAATATGTCGGAAGGTGGATCTATTGCAGACCATTTAAATGATTTTAATACAGTTACTAGGCAGTTAAGATTTGTAGGTGTAAAATTTGATTATGAAGTTAGAGCTCTTTTATTTTTGTGCTCATTTCTAGAAAGCTGAAATGGTTTAGTTATGGCCATTAGTAACTCTGTCTCTGGATCTAGTACTTTAAAGTTTAATGATGTTGTCGGTGCTATCCTTAGCGAAAAAATGTGACAAAAAAGCTCCGGTGGGACATCGGGTAATGCTTTGAGTGCAGAGTCTAGGGGAAGAAAAATGGAAAGAGGAAAGAGCTTAGGATGTCGCAGTGAATCAAGGAAAGACAGATCCAAGTCTAGATCGGGAATAGTGTGCTGGAAATGCGGAAAGAAAGGACACTAGAAGAAAGACTGTAGATCTCGGAAGGGAAAAAAAGGAGACACACATCAAGAAAAAAATTATGAAGCAAATGTGACTGGTGATGTGTTACAATATGCCTTGATTCTTTCTTTCAAAAATGTTACTGATTCCTAGGTAGTAGATTCAGGAGCTTCATTCCATGCCACAACTGATAAGAAATATTTTCATGACTATGTTCAAGGATATTTTGGACAAGTCCGTTTGGGTGCTGATAAACCCTGTAAAATTGTTGGAATGGGAAAGGTTCTTGTAAAACAGTAGAATAGAAACCAATGGCTATTAAAGCAGGTAAGGCATGTTCTAGATCTGAATAAAAATCTGATTTCAGCAGGGCAGTTAGGCGGTGAAGGTTGTGTGACAACTTGCATAGATAAAACTTGGAAGGTCACAAAAGGAGCCCTGGTAATAGAAAAAGGTGAAAAGTTTGGTACATTTTATTTATGCAATGGTATTTCTAACTCTGTTAATGCTTTAAATTCCAAAGGAGAAGATGCAACATTATGGCATCATAGGCTCAGACACATGAGTGAGAAGGGGATGAAGATTCTTCACTCAAGAAATTTGTTTCCGGGTTTGAAGAATGTTGATTTTGATTTCTGTGAGAATTGTATTTATGGAAAACAGAAGAGAGTCAGATTTCTCAGAGTTGGGAAAGAAAAGAAGAGAGAAAAATTAGAGCTTGTGCATAAAGATGTATGGGGACCTGCTTAGGTATCATCTCTCGGTGGCTCTCGTTATTATGTTACTTTAATTGATGATGCAACTAGAAAAACTTGGATTTATTATATTCATAATAAATATGATGTATTTGATATTTTCAAGGAATGGAAAGCTTTGGTCGAGATTGAGTTAGGAAAGAATTTGAAGTGTCTCAAATCAGACAATGGAGGTGAATATTTCAACAAAGAGTTTGATAGGTACTATTCAGAGCATGGAATTCACTGAGAGAAGACAGTTCCAAGAACACCACAAGAAAATGGTGTGTCAGAAAGGATTAACAGAACAATCACGGAGTGTGCAAGGTCCATGAGATTGCACATAGGATTTCCTTTACAATTTTGGGTAGATGCTGTATATACTGCTGTTTATCTAATAAACAGAGGACCTTCAACCTTGGATGGTGGTATTCCAGAGGAGGCATGGACAGGTAAAAAGGTAAACTACTCTTTTTTAAAGCCTTTTGGTTGTGAGGCCTTTGTCCACATTAATAAAGAAAATAGAACAAAACTTTAGACAAAATCAAAGAAATGTACCTTTATTGGATATGGTGTTAATGATTTTGGTTATCGCTTATATGATTATGAAAATCACAAAATCACTAGGAGTAGAGATATAATATTCAATGAAAAGGTCTTGTATAAGAATCAGTTGCAGGAAAAGAAATAGGAAAAAGAAAACAAAGAATACACAGTTCTTGATGAAATCACAGAAAAAGTAAAGGTGCCTGAAAAAAATAATAATCAACAACCACAACAACAATAACCACCACAACAGCAACATGCACCTAAAATACCTGAAACTGGTGTTAGAAGATCTGCCAGGATAAGTAGACCCCCTGAACGATACTCTCCTACATTATATTTTTATTGTTGACTGATTCTAGTGAACCTGAATGTTATGAAGAAGCGATGCAGGTTGAAACCAGGAAGAAGTGGGAGCTAGCCATGGAAGAAGAGATGGACTCCTTAATGCATAACCAGACTTGGGACTTAGTTAGGTTTCCTGTAGGTAAAACCAAATTGCAGAATAAATAGGTTTACAGGCTGAAGGAATAATATGGAGGAAAACAAAGGTACAAAGCTAGACTTGTGGTGAAGGGGTTTGCACAGAAGAAAGGTATTGATTTTGATGAAATATTTTCTCCTGTTGTTAATATGACTTCAATTAGAACTATTTTAATTCTTGTAGTAGCGGAAGATTTTCATCTTGAACAGTTAGATGTAAAGACAACATTTCTCCATGGAGATTTGGAGGAAGAGATCTATATGGAGCAACCAGAAGGATATAAGGTCAAAGGGAAAGAAAAATTAGTGTGCAGGTTAAAGAAGAGCTTGTATGTCTTAAAATAGGCTCCAAGGCAGTTGTATCTATTGAATTCTTAGTTAAACTAAGAAGGGGGGGGGGTGAATCAGTTTAACACATACATGAGCTTTTTGAATTTTTCATCAGCTTATTTACAACTTACTTTTATAATCAACCTTAGTACATGAATGGTCTTAATATGTTGCAGCAAGTATTAAATTAACGTGACATCAAACTTATTATGAGAGTAGCAAACATTAAGCAGATTTGGTAAATCATCTCAGTACATAGGCAACACAGATAGAGACAACAGATATAAGTGGAAACCCATAAAGGGAGAAAACCACATTTTATTATTGTTGTGATGCATAGGTAAGCTCCAACTCCCTTTCACCATTGTTTTTCTACAGGCACCAACCTACAGGAGGCTCCAACCTCAATTATGCAAGCTACAACTTGCAAGAAAGCTCCAACTCCCTTCAATTTTCTACAGGCACCAACCTACAGGAGGCTCCAACCTCAATTCTGCAATCTACAACTTGAAAGGAAGCTCCAACTCCCTTCAATTTTCTGCAGGCACCAACCTACAGGAGGCTCCGACCTCAGTCAGCTACAACTGACAGTTATCAAGCTTCAACTTGATAGGGAAGCTCCAACTTCCTCAATTTATCAAAAGAAATGTTTTCCGATTTACCTCAGATATCAACTCTGCTCTGTAGCATCTCTTTCTGCTCCTCTCTTCCTTATCTTCTCTGCCTCAATCTTCTATACTTTTCATTCTCTATTCTTATTCTCTCTAACCTCACTATGCATATCAAGTTGATATTATATATAGATTTCATCACATGACTGTTTGTATTTCACAAGGAATTTGGAGTGAACAGCCATGACTTTTTGACTTCTGCCTTCTCATTTCTTTGTCCAACTCATTAGAAATATAACAATATGTACAAATTTCAATGTTACAATGGGATTTTTCTTTTTCCTTTGGATACTTACCTTTGCAACACAACAATGTAAATAAATTAATTTCAACATTTACATTCACATTTTCAGTTACACATTTCAATTCCACTCAGCTCCTTTTTTGGATTTTGGCTTTACTGGATTTGTCTTTTCTACTGCTGTTGAGTGACTGTTCTGTATATTTTGGTTCACCTCTGTGTCTATTCAACTGTTCACTGTACTTGTGTGCACCAACTACATATATAACTGCTTTTCAGGTTTTATGCTCAAATACATATGAATCTAGGTGATGTCTGTTCATTACCAATCTCTGTTCTCGGGCTGCCTGCTTACATTCTCTGATCTGGGCAGTTTTGATACTCTGTTTACTGAACTGGAAATTAAACAACTAAATTTGAAATCTTTAGCATCTCAAATCTGAGATTTGATATTTTAATCAAATCCTCTTGCATATATAACCACCTGCCTACACTTTTGTACTCAGTCCCGTTTAAACCTGGAAATTATTCTAACTGTAGGAACCTCCTTCAAAGATTGTAAAAGCCCCCAGGCGTATGCAATAAAACAACCACGCCACATAGAACCCTTACATACATCCAAAATGATGTCATCCAACTCACATACGATGCTATATCAATCTATGTTCACGACCTCCGTTCAATGTTAGAGCATCACGATATGGTTAATCCTCACACACGTCCATCATTTAAATTTTATGAATTTAAATAAGCGGTTAATATGGAAAGCCACCAGACATACCTCTATTAACTCGCAACCTTAGTTAGGCAGCAATAATCAATATTTGTATACGCATTGAACATATAATCAGCTCCATGCCATTCTTATGCACACATTCCACTCATGCATATTTGAATCGTCCCTCAACTTATGATTAACCGTATGGTATAAGTCTTGGGAATGCACATATAAATATGGTTAAATATCATGTCATACATTCAAATTCTCTTCGCGTATGATTGTAGCACGCACCCTTTGTGACCCATTCGAACATGTCACCATATATCCCAGCGGCTTAAGATGTATTTAGAGTCTCCCCTTAAACATTAAACTTCATACAAATTGTGCCTTCAGAATTAACTATAGTGACAACATATGCAACCCTTCCGGGTCCCGCCAGCCACGTACCTTGGTTAAATCTCGAGGGGATCTAACGATCCGTACGACGTCACACCTCCACTATTGATCGGACGGATATCGCGCGGGTTAAGTGCACGAAATTTAACTCGCGTTGAGGGGTGGTTTTCCAAAATTGCTCAGGGACACGTGTCGCCCAACGTATGGAATCGCGCTGATTTTCTAATTACCGCTTGCCCGATGAAGGCGGTGCGATGAAAACCGGAAACCCGCCTTTACTGTTCACTCCTTCTTTGTTCCACTGCTTTCTCCCTCAAGGTTCCGTCCACCTTTATTATTTATGAATTCCGCTCTTCTTTATCAAGGTTCCATCCCTTTTTTCCGTCATCGCTACATTTCTCTTAGAGTAATTGTCAAATTCCAGGTTGTAGCTATTCGAAAACATTGATACAAGCCATGTCAAATGACCAATTAAAACGACCCCCACAAGGTTGGGTTCATGGTAACCAACCTCGGCATTTCATAATTTCAACAATGCGTGCAGAACCATCATTTACAATGTATTCTATATATAGGCATTCAACATAAATACTCTTCGTCATATAGTAGGCGCCTAATTCGACCAGTGGTCTTTTAACCTCAACACATGTTTTAACGCACATTCTCCATACACTTTCATCATTAAATAAACAGGCAGATGTTAAGGAGATTCATGGAATTTTCTCATTGCCGTAGGAATTCAATTGTCAAGAACCTCTATATATATATATACACACACAAAATTTAATTCGCAGGACTGTCCTCGATTTCACTAGATTAACAGTTTCCAATCTTTCTCTTTGAATAGAGCGAAGTTACATCGTTGTGCCCAAATCCACATACTTCAAAAGGTGAATCATTATTCGACTTCTCTTAAATATGTGAAGGGAATTATCAACATCACACGGAGACCCTTATTACAGAGTTTAAACATTACTGGTTCTCATACAAGTTCTTATTGAAATCAAAACTCTTTCATATAGAATTTGTTTCATTAACTTCTTAGCCTGCCTCTTTTCCTTGTCTGCTGCTTTCTCTGCTGCCTCTTTTCCAACTCCTCTGCCATCAATGACAACATTTCCAACAGTCTCCCCCTTTGGCATTGATGGCAATACACTTTCTCTGTTTGCCTTTTAGGATCCTTTCTCCTGTTGCTTTCTCTTCCTCCCCCTTTGACATCAATGACAAGGGGTTGCACATTTCTTAGTGTAGATTCTATCCTTTGATCCTTTGTTTTTATCCTTTTTCAACATTTCTTGCATTTCCTCTCTCTGAGATCTTCTGACTTTTTACCCTGCTGCTCCAAACTTTGGATTAAATCTAAAATATTGACCCTTTAGCCTTTTCATTGACTCTTTTATGCTGGATGTATTCTTTCCATAGTCCTTTTATCCTGAGGACCTGTTTCATGCTTCCCTTGTTGGCTGATCTCCCCCTGGAATGATATTTTCATTTCTGTTCTCCCCCTGAAACTGTGCTTTCTCTTTATATCAGATAGTAGCATCTACAGATACTACCCCTAGTCTATCTCTCAAATATTCAAATGGTTCTCTAGCAAGAGGTTTGGTAAATATATCAGCTGTCTATTCTTTTGTTGGTACATATTCCAGCTTTACTACCTTGTGAGCCACTTGTTCTCAGAGAAAATGATACTTGATTGGGATATGTTTAGTTTTTGAATGAAGCACATGATTTTTTGATATACTTAGAGCACTTGTATTATCACATTTGATTGAGATAGGTTCATAAATACTCACCTTCATGTCTTGGAGGGTTTGCTTCATCCACATGACTTGTGTACAACATGCTGCTGCTGCTATATATTCTGCTTCTGCTGTAGATAGAGAGATAGATGTTTTTTTCTTGCTTAACCATGCCACCAGACTTTCTCCCAGATAGAATGCACCTCCACTTGAGATTTTCCTGTCATCCATACAACTGGCCCAATCTACATCTGTGTATGCTGTCAAGGTGAGGCTTTTTCTTTTAGGATACCAAAGCCCATACTATGCAGTTCCTTGTAGATATCTGAATATTATTTTGACTGCAAGAATATGATTTTGTTTAGGTGCTTCTTGATATCTAGCCACTAGTCCTACTGCTAGCATGATGTCTGGTCTTGATGCTGTCAGATACAACATACTTCCTATCATGGATTTGTAGAGTTTTTGATCTATATCAGCAGATCCATCATCAGCACACAGCTTGCATCCCGTGATCATGGGAGTTGACACAGGTTTGCAGTCCTCTGTTTTGAATTTTTTCAACATTTCTTTTAAGTATTTTTCCTGTAAGATGAATGTACCTATGTTCTTTTGCTGAATTTGAAGTCCTAAGTAGAAACTGAGCTCTCCAATCATGGACATCATCTCTTCAGCAAACCCTTTTTCTAGTTCATCTCTGTTGCTTCCAAACATAATGTCATCAACATATGCTACAACAATCAGGAGTTCATTTTCATGGGCTTTTATGTATAGATTGCTGTCTACTCCGCCTCTCTTAAAGCCTTGTTTTTGCAAATATTTATCCAGTCTTGAGTACCAAGCACGAGGAGCCTGTTTCAGTCCATATAGAGCCTTCTTCAGTCTGCACACATAGTCTTCTTTGTCTGTTAAAGAGAAACCTTTCGGTTGTTCCATGTAGACTTCTTCTTCTAGATCTTCATTCAGAAAAGCAGATTTTACATCCATTTGATATACCTTGAAGTCTTGGTAGCATGCGAAGGCCAGAAACATTCTGATGGCTTCCATTTTGGCTACAGGGGAAAATGTTTCATCGTAATCAAGTCCTTCGATTTGTGAATATCCTTTGTAGACAAGTCTGGCTTTATTCCTGATTACCTGTCCTTCCTCATTCATTTTATTTTTGAATACCCATTTTGAGCCTATGACATTTTTCCCAGTGGGTCTAGGAACTAGTTCCCAGGTATTGTTTTTCTCAATTTGGTCCAATTCTTCATTCATAGCATTCACCCAATACTTGTCTTTGCTAGCTTCTTCAAATTTCTTTGGCTCTATTTGTGATAACATGGCTATGTATACCTCTTATGTCTGTTCAGTTAGCTGCCTTCTTGTCTGGACCCCTACTTTCTTGTCTCGTATGATCTGATCTTCAGGATGATTCTTATGAGTGTATCTTGAGGGGGCTTTCGAGCTCAACTCTGCATCTTCTGTTGTCTTGCTTGTTTCATCATCATTTTGGTTTTCTTCTTCATGGTTGTCTGATGGACTACAACAGTCTGTATCTCTTGTATTTTTTGGAAGTTCTTCATCAAATCTCACGTCAATACTTTCTACTATTTTTCGAAGAGTCTTGTTGTAGCACCTGTACCCTTTAATTTTGGAAGCATATCCTAGAAATATCCCTTCATATGCTCTTGCATCAAATTTCCCAATATTTTCATCATTATTCTTTATGTAACACTTGCTTCCAAAAATTCTAAAATGTTTGATTGAAGCTGGCTTTCCATGCCATAGTTCATAGGGAGTCTTGTCACTGCTTGGCCTTAAGTGAGCTTTATTAAGGATATGCGCCACTGTGTGTACTGTTTCTGCCCAGAAGGTTTGAGGAATATTACTCTCTTGCATCATGGCTCTGGTAATTTGTTGTACATATCTGTTTTGTCTCTCTGCTACTCCATTCTGCTAAGGTGTCCCTGCAATAGTAAATTGTTGCTTTATGCCATGTTCATTGCATAGGTCTGAAAATTCATAATCAGTGAATTCACCTCCTCTGTTTGATCTGATGCATTTCAGCTTGCATCGGTCTGATTTTCTGCGAAAGCTTTGAATATTTTGAATTTTTCCAGAGCTTTCGATTTATTCTTGATAAATGCAACCCATGTCATTCTGGAGAAATCATCTATTATCAGCATGAAGTAGGATTCTCCACTTGGTGTTTTAGTTCTTGCAGGTCCACACAGGTCCATGTGCACAAGCTGTAGTGGTCTTCTTGTTGATAACTCATCTTTTGCCTTAAAGGATGTGCGGGTCTATTTGCCTAATTGACATGATTTGCATATGGTATTAGAAGGCCTTTTTATTTCTGGAATGTCTCTGACAGCTTTCTTCTTGCTCAGTCTGATGATGTGATCAAAGCTGAGATGTCCCAAATTTTTATGCCATAACCATGACTCCTCAAGTTTGCTAAGATGACATGCTTCATCTTCCTCTTTCACAATGTAAACATTACTCTCTGTTCGAACTCCTTTGAGCAGAGTCTTACCTGTGGTGCTTGATTTGACTTCACAATCTTGTGCTCTAAAAAGTAATTCACAGCCTTTATCACACATTTGACTGACACTTAGCAAATTTACTTTCAGCCCATCTACAAATAATACATCTTGGGCCTTTCCTCTGCCATTGTCTAGGCTGACTGAGCCTTTTCCTTTTATTTTTCCTGATTTAGCATTGCCAAAAGTAACATTACCAAATTTCTTTTCATCAAGAGTTATAAACTTGCTTCTGTCTCCAGTCATGTGTTTTGAGCAGCCACTATCCAAATACCACTGGCTTTTCAGGTCTTGAGAAGTTAGAGCCAAGTCACATTTATTCACCTTCTTTATCCACTGGAAGCACCCTTTTGTTTGATATCTTTTGTGAGGTGATGAACTACTTCTTCTGAGAGGACATTTGGAAGGCATATGTCCAACTTGATTGCATACACAACATTTGATTATAATTTTTGCAGAATTGTGAGTATGAACAAAATTTCTTTGATTCATCAACCTCCTTGAGGTGGTGAACATCAATAATTGTCCATACTTTCTACACTGAATGATCTTATGGCCAAATTCCTTCCAATAAAAACAGTAACCATAGAAACTATTTGCATACTTGATGTAAGGTTGTCTTCTCCATTTGTTTGTTTGAGACAATCTCTTCACTGTTTGCATCTTTTGCTGGTTTGAATTACTCCTCCTTGCATGACCATATGCAGAAATGTGTCCCAGCTTGTGGCAGACATAACAAGTGGCATTCTTCATAGGAGGGAAGAATTTCCTTTGATGAATTCCAAATTTGACATACTCAGGGGCATATGATCCTTTTTCTGTTATCTTAGTATTTATTGCATTCTTTGTTACTAGAGGTTTCTTTTGATCTCTGTCTTCCTCATTACATGTTTTTTCTTTTGTAGGAATTTTTTGAGTTGCTTCATCATTCTTCTTTGCTTTTACAAAAATAATCTCTCTATTTTCCTTTTCTTTTCTTTTACTTGATTCTCCTTCATATCCTATTCCCGTTTTTATCATAGGAGATCTTTGAACATCCAGAATTTCATTCAACTTACTAGAGCTTGTTGTTTGAGAGGAATTTTGTAGATACTTTCCTCTGAGCATTTTCTAATTTCTTCCTCATACATACAACTTCTTCTTCCAGCTTCTATTTTTCTCGAGTTTTATCCTTGATTTGCTGAAGTAACATGTCTTCTATCTTCTTGGCTTCTTCAAGCTCTACCTTCAGCTGCATGAGGGATTCTGAATTTTTCTCTTCTCTTACATACTTGAAGAGAATGTCCTTTTGTTTTCTTCACTTTAGTTTGAGTCTGTAAATCTCCTCCAGAGCACTTCTTAGCTCCCCCTCCAGGTCGACTTCACCTTCTTCTTCTTCATCTTCTAGCAAGAGTCCTTCAAGTTCTTCTATGGCCATCAATAAAAATTCAGAGGTTCCTTCTTCACTTGAGGGTTCATCTGAATCTTCAGATGTATTGCTGTCTTGTTGAGCATAGAAGGATTTTCTGCAAAACTTCTTTCCTTTTTTCCAGTTCTTTGATGTATTTTTCTCTGATTCTTGGGTCTGATTCCTTACTTTTTTGTGAGGACACTTAGCTGCATAGTGTCCAACTCTTCCACAGTTAAAGCATTTGAAAGGAATTTTACCTTTATATTTACCTGAGCCTCTATCCAGTTTCTTGAAAAATTTTGCTTCTTCTTCATCCGAGCAAGAGCATATGTCTTCCTCTTCTTCTTTCTTCTTTTCTGTTTTAAAGGCTGCCTCCCTCGTACTTGGCTTCTTCTGTGGGAGCCTCATTTCATATGCTGTTAGATTTCCAAGTAGCTGGTTCATGGTCAAGGTTTCCCAATCAGCTGTTTCTTCTATTGCAGACACCTTGGGATTAAATCTGGGTGGAAGAGATCTGAGAATCTTTTGTACAATTACAACTTCGTTTATGATTTCACCTAGAGCCTTCATGTTATTTACTATTTCTGCAACCCTTAGAAAGAAGCTAGCAATGTCTTCATCATCATTCATTTTTAAGTTCTCAAACTAGGCTCTATAGACTTGGAGTTTGGCAGTCTTTACCTTCTTGTCTCCCTCATGGATGTTCTCCAGAGTATCCCACATTTCTTTGGCAATGTCTTTGTGCATTACTTTGATAAACTCTGCTTCACACAATCCATTTAAGATGACATTCATGGCTTTTGCGTTAGCTATAAAATCTTGTTTGGTTTCTTTCTCTAAGTCAGTTGCCTTTGGGGCATATCCTAATTCCACAGCTGCCCAAACTTCTATTCCTAGAGACATTATGTATGTCCTCATTCTGATTTTCCAGAAAGCATAATTTGCACCCGTAAAGAAAGGGGCTTTATTGGTTGAGCATCCTTCTTTACTAGCCATCCTGAGAGCCTAGGATCTCCTTTCAATTGTTAAACTGGTACAAAGGAACCCGCTCTAATACCAATTGTTGAATTATTAGTTAAACTGAGAGGGGGGGGGGGGTGAATCAGTATAACACATACATGAGATTTTTGAATTTTTCATCAGCTTATTTACAACTTAATTTTATAATCAACCTTAGTACATGAACGATCTTAATATGTTGCAGAAAGTATTAAATTAATGTGACATCAAACTTATTATGAGAGCAGCAAACATTAAGCAGATTTGGTAAATCATCTCAGTACACAGGCAACACAGATAGAGACAACAGATATAAGTGGAAACCCATAAAGGGAGAAAACCACATTTTATTATTATTGTGATGCAAAGGCAAGCTCCAACTCCCTTTCACCACTGTTTTTCTGCAGGCACCAACCTACAGGAGGCTCCAACCTCAATTCTTCAAGCTACAACTTGCAAGGAAGCTCCAAATCCCTTCAATTTTCTGCAGGCACCAACCTACAGGAGGCTCCAACCTCAATTTTGCAAGCTACAACTTGCAAGGAAGCTCCAAATCCCTTCAATTTTCTACAGGCACCAACCTACAGGAGGCTCCAACCTCAGTCAGCTACAACTGACAGCTATCAAGCTTCAACTTGATAGGGAAGCTCCAACTTCCTCAATTTATCAAAAGAAATGTTTGCTGATTTACCTCAGATATCAGCTCTGCCCTGTAGCATCTCTTTCTGCTCCTCTCTTCCTTATCTTCTCTGCCTCAATCTTCTATAATTTTCATTCTCTATTCTTATTCTCTCTAACCTCACTATGCATATCAAGTTGATATTATATATAGATTTCATCACATGATTGTTTGTATTTCACAAGGAATTTGGAGTGAACAACCATGACTTTTTGACTTCTGCCTTCTCATTTCTTTGTCCAACTCATTAGAAATATAACAATATGTACAAATTTCAATGTTACAATGGGATTTTTCTTTTTCCTCTAGATACTTGCCTTTGCATCACAACAATGTAAATAAATTAATTTCAACATTTATATTCACATTTTCAGTTACACATTTCAATTCCACTCAGCTCCTTTTCTGGATTTGTCTTTTCTGCTGCTGTTGAGTGACTGTTCTGTATATTTTGGTTCACCTCTGTGTCTATTCAACTGTTCACTGTACTTGTGTGCACCAGCTACATATATAACTACTTTTCAGGTTTTATGCTCAAATACATATGAATTTGGGCGATGTCTGTTCATTACCAATCTTTGTTCTCGGGTTGCCTGCTTACATTCTCTGATCTGGGCAGTTTTGATACTCTATTTACTGAACTGGCAATTAAAAAAATAAATCTGAAATATTTAGCATCTCAAATCTAAGATTTGAGATGTTAATCAAATCCTCTTGCATATATAACCACCTGCCTACAATTTTGTACTCAGTCCCGTTTAAACCTGGCAATTATTCTAACTGTAGGAACCTCCTTCAAAGATTGTAAAAGCCCCCAGGCCTATGCAATAAAAAAACCACGCCACATAGAACCCTTACATACATCCAAAATGATGTCATCCAACTCACATACGATGCTATATCAATCTATGGTCACGGCCTCCGTTCAATGTTAGAGCATCACGATATGGTTAACCCTCACACGCGTCCATCATTTAAATTTTATGAATTTAAATAAGCAGTTAATATGGAAAGCCACCAGACATACCTTTATTAACTCGCAACCTTAGTTAGGCAGCAACAATCAATATGTGTATACGCATTGAACGTATAATCAGCTCCAAGCCATTCTTATGCACACATTCCACTCATGCATATTCGAATCGTCCCTCAAATTATGATTAACCCTATGGTATAAGTCTCAGGAATGCACATATAAATATGGTTAAATATCATGTCATACATTCAAATTCTCTTCGTGTATGATGGTAGCGCGCACCCTTTGTGACCCATTCGAACATGTCACCATATATCCCAGCAGCTTACGATGTATTTAGAGTCTCCCCTTAAACATTAAACTTCATAAAAATTGCGCCTTCAGAATTAACTACAGTGACAACATATAAAACCCTTCCGGGTCCCACCAGCCATGTACCTTGGTTAAATCTTGAGGGGATCCAACGATCCATACGGCGTCGGGCCTCGACTATTGATCGGATGGATATCGCGCAGGTTAACTGCACGAACTTTAACTCGCGATGAGGGGTGGTTTTCCAAAATCGCTCAGGGACACATGTCGCCCAGTGTATGGAATCACGCTGATTTTCTAATTACCACTTGCCCGAAGAAGGTGGTGCGATGAAAACCGAAAACCCGCCTTTACTGTTCACTCCTTCGTGGTTCCGCTACTTTCTCCCTCAGGGTTCCGTCCGCCTTTATTATTTATGAATTCCGCTCTTCTTTATCAAGTTTCCATCCCTTTGTTCCGTCATCGCTACGTTTCTCTTAGATTAATTGTCAAATTCTAGGTTGTAGCTATTAGAAAACATCGATATAGGCCATGTCAAATGAGCAATTAAAATTACCCCCACAGGGTTGGGTTCACGGTATCTAACCTCGGCATTTCATAATTTCAACAATGCGTGCAAGACCATCATTTATAATGTATTCTATATACAGGCATTCAACAGAAATACTCTTCATCATACAGTAGGCGCCTAATTCGACCAGTGGTCTTTTACCCTCAACACAGGTTTTAACGCACATTCTCCATACACTTTCATCATTAAATAGACAGGCATATGTTAAGGATATTCAAGGCATTTTCTCATTGCCGCAGGAATTTAATTGTCAAGAACCTCTATATATATATACACACATAATTTAATTCGCAGGACTGTCCTCGATTTCACTGGATTAACAGTTTCCAATCTTTCTCTTTGAATAGAGCGAAGTTACATCATTGTGAAAAAATCCACATACTTCAAAAGGTGAATCATTATTCAACTTCTTTTAAATATGTGAAGGGAATTATCAACATCACACGGAGACCCTTATTACTGAGTTTAAACATTACTGGTTCTCATACAAGTTCTTATTGAAATCAAAGCTCTTTCATATAGAATTTGTTTCATTAACTTCCTAGCCTGCCTCTTTGCCAACTCCTTTGCCATCAATGACAAAATTTCCAACAACATCTAAAATTTGAAAGGTTTATGTCTGAACAAGGTTATACTAGATGTCACTCTGATCATTGTGTTTATATGAAAAAGAAAAATGATGGCAGCTATATTATATTTTTATTGTATGTAGATGACATGCTTGTTGCAGGGTCTAACATGCAGGAAATAAATGTGCTCAAAATAAAATTGGCAAATTCCTTTCCAATGAAGGATTTGGGAGCTACAAAACAAATCCTTGGTATGAGAATAACTAGAGACAGGAAAAATCGCAAATTAACACTATCTCAGAATGAGTACATATAAAAGGTGTTGAAACGATTTGATATGCAGAATGCAAAACCAGTCAGTACACCTTTTGCTAGCCATTTCAAATCTAATAATGAGATTTTCCCTAAGACCCAAGAAGAAATGGATTATATGTCTAAAGTTCCATATGCATAAGCAGTTGGAAGCTTAATGTATGAAATTGTCTGCACAAGGCTTGATATTGCACATGCAGTGAGAGTTGTAACCAGGTACATGAACAATCTAGGAAAAGAACATTGGATGGCAGTGAAATGGATTCTCAAATATTTGAGAGGTATCACAAATCAAGAATTATGCTTTGGTGGTTCAAACATTGCTCTACATGGATATGTTGATGCAGATATGGCAGATGACATAGATAACAGGAGGAGCATTACAGGATATGTATTTACTATAGTGGAACAACTGTCAGTTGGGTTTCAAAAATTCAAAGTGTTGTTGCACTTCAATAATATAAGTAGAGTATGTTGCTGTTACAGAGGCTAGTAAGGAAATGATTTGGTTACAAAGGTTTATGGATGAATTGGGTAAGAATCATGATATGGGCACATTATACAGTGATAGCCAAAGTGCCATTCATCTTGCAAAGAACTCAAAATTTCATTCCAGGACTAAACACTTACATCTCAAGTACCATTTCATACGGTCAGTATTGGAAGATGGACAGTTGAAGCTTGAAAAGATACACACTAGCCAGAATCCTGTAGATATGCTAACAAAAGTTGTAACCAGGGCGAAACTAAGATTATGCTCAGTTTCAATTGGTCTTCAAGGATGACAATGAAGATGAGAAACAACCAGGTCCAAAGAGGAGTCATTATCCAGCAAATGAAGCAGCAGTGGAGTTGCTACAATCAGTCTCCAAGTGGGAGATTGTTGGGTGTGGAGCCTGATTATCTTGTTTATTTTGTATCACAGCATTGGACCCTTGTACCTTAATGGGGCAGCAACACTGCCTATAATTCAACGCTTCCTGGGGGGTCTAGGGGGGGGGGGAAATATTGAGTGGAGCCCCCCCCCCCCGGGCGGGGGGTTTCGGGGGAAGCGCCCCCGAAGCTAAAAATAGATGAAAATTTTCCTTGTAAAATTATAGTAATTTATAGCAATCTAGGCCATTCATTAGGCGGATGATCTGACGGTAGAAGTTATGTTTAGTTTAGGGTTTTTTTCCCTAGAAGGCAACCCCTCGCTTGTATGAGGGCATTGTATTGCGGTTGTGTATTGTATGTGTATTCTCAGAGCGAGAAACAGATAGGGATACTGTGAGGGAGAACATAGGATATTACAACAGATTTGCTGTAGGTTGTGTCTCTTTATTTTGCTGGATAATATAAAGGAAGGACTGGCTATTCGGGGTGGACGTAGCCCAAACTGGGTGAACCACGTATATCTGTGTCTCTCTGGTTTTATCTGTTTTGTGTGCTTGTGTTTTCTGCATATTTTATGTGTTGCATTGCTATGTAATATATAATTTTATAACAATCTTTTATCATGGGACCTAGACCATCTTAAAGAGGATTTTTTCCTCTTTCCAATGAGTCTTTACTTGCCCCGAAACTACTAGCAGTTGATGAGCTATGGAATTTTTAAGTTATGAAATATATATATTTGCAGGCTAGCCAACCTACTGTTTGTCGCTCATGTCAGCCTATATATTAAAGACGTGTCATTTCATTTGTCATATCAAAAAACACTATATATACAGTTCGGACTACATTTCTCCTCAAACAATTTCGGTGATCAATCATAGGAATAGAAGGCACTATTCACAACTCGTGAAAAATGAAGAGAAGGAACACAAGAGTGAAGAGAATAAGCAACAGTGGATTGTTTGGGTCTAAAAACTCTACAAACAACCAAATTTTTGATCACCTAGTAAAGCATCTAAACACAAGTGGTTCGGATTTCCTGTGGTGGCATATTTCAGATCTGAAATTGCTGTGGCTTGGAATTACAGTGGCCTAGAATTGCAGTACTGTGGCTTGGAATTACAGTGACCCAGAATTTCAGTACTGTGGCTCGGAATTACAGTGACCCATAATTACAGTACTATGGCTCCAAATTATAGTGACCCAATATTGCAGTGATGTAGCTCGGAATTGATGCAATAACCTTGGACTGTGGAATCCTCAAACTTCTTTCTATGGTTTAGGTGTGAAGATACAAAGGGTTGTCATAATATTGGAGTAAACTCTGTGGTCATTCTTGCGGTGAGCTAGATTGAATAATTGACAAGTGGAGGAGAGCCCAAGCCCATTTTACATTCACACAATCAAGATTGTAATTCCAGCACTTTAAATTTGCTATTGAAGCAACTGTGGAGGTATCATTCAGGCATATACAGTCAATGATGCAGACCTGAATTTTGAAGGATATTGGATAATGATAGCTAGAGGCCTGTACAAGAAGATCTTGGACAGTGGAGCATTTGATGGTTTGACAGTGAAGTATTAAACAGTGGAGAATTATGACACTCAAATTATTTATTAGAAGAAGATAAAACAAGATTGGTGTCCTTGGCGTAGGAGCCCCTAAACAAAAGGTTGGTGCCTTGAGAAGATAGGGTTGAAGCCCTAGAGGTTGGAGCCTCATCAAAGTCCAAGTTGGTGCTTGGAAACAGGTTGGTGCCTGTTTCATTAAAGGGTTGGTGCCCTTACTCATCTATTGTATACAATTATTTGAAAAAGGATTGAAGTTCTTATTAATCATTAATATTATTATTATATACCTATTTGTCTTTAATTGTGAAGAATCTAACAGGAAATAATTAACAATTAAAAAGAAATATTGATTCACCCCCCTCTAAGTATTTCCAACAGTCTTTCCCGCAAGAGTGACAGGAAAATTGTGGTACATGCCAAGGCATTGAGAAGAGTGAATTTCCTAAGCACTCAAAGTGATGGTGGATGGGGCTAGCTTAGGTGATTCGAGTTTATTCCAAACAGAGGCAGACATCACGCAAGTGGATGCATCGTCGTCAATGATAAATCGTGAGAGATGGGCGTTACGAATCTTGACTGGTATTTGGAAGGCAACGGATGAAGGTAATTATGGGCAGTTTTGGCAGAAGCAACAATTCGGAATAATGGCCCTTTGGGGATCTTGGAAATAACCTCTGCCCGTGGCCGAGGGATCTGTAAAGGGGAATTTGGTGTCGAACTGGACTCTGTGGAAACTTTGGTTTGAGACTCAGTTGCAGACGAAGCATGTGGCTTGCCATATTGGCGCGACCGAGTTTGAAGGTTGACATTAGGGGTATTAACCACTTCATAATTCATCACGAGAATCTGGTAATTAGAGGTACCAGACTATGAGGGTTGAGGGGCGGCCTGACCTTGAGGGGGTTCAACAGCCAAATATCCTTGCTGATGGAAAGGATTGGTAAAAAAAACTAGTTGAACAAGCACAATATTTGGAGGAGCTGAAACCATAGCTTGCTGTCCTCTAGATGTTGCTTGTGCTTCCCACAAATGATGCATTTGGGGTAAAAGGGGGAAATCGTGAGTATAATGGCCATGGACACCAAAACAAGAACTAGGCTTGTTCGTACGAAGATGCCTGTCCTATTTGGGATGATTTCCCTGCTGCTGGTTGCTAGTGTTTGGCGGGTTCCCTTGGCACCCTTGATTACCTTTCATCGATTGATTTTGGTTGCCTTTCCTCTTTTTCTTGGAATTTAGAGGATCAGTCGTGCTCTGCTTCGCATACACTTGACTCGGAGGGGGAGGTGGTTGTTGCGGAGTAGGTTGAGAAGGCATAGGAGGCTAGGGTGCTAATGACGGAGGCATTGGAGCATCGAGATATTGATAAGTATAGAAAGAAGGTTGGCCAACATTGGCGTAAAAAGGTTGAGAAACCGCAAGCCCTGGCATTGATTGATGCAATGGGGGAAATGTTCTTTGTCCTCGATAGATGTTGTCGGGAGGGGGATAAGTGCTAGAGGAGTTGGTCCCTCCATGAGGGAAACCATAACCCATGGGAGGATGAGTATACGGATGTGAAAGAGATCCAACGCTACCGCCGACAGCGTGAGATGCCCTCGGTGCATTGGCACCACCGAGTCTAGGAAGATACAATAAGACGGTATAAACATAACCAGACTAGGTGTAGACCAAGTCATATTTCAATGTGATTTGGAGAGCTTCTTCCTCTTTCTGAGGAAATTGAGATGTAACATATTTACCAATAGAGGGAAAAAGCGTTATGAGAATCCAATCCATATAGATACTGTCATCAACTATGGGAGCTTGACATAAGCTCCTCCTTCTACACCATCCTTGGACATGGTAAAAAAGGAGGGTGGTAGAAATTTGACGAAATGCGGTCAACAACTCGGTACCGGTATCATATCGGAGAGGTAGCTGGGAGTAGGATAGAAACACTTTATCAAGAGTCGCAAAAGTGGAATGGGAGGCAGAAGTATGGTTCACATACTACTTTGCAACATCTCCAGTGAGTGTATGTTGGAATAACCAAATACAGATAGAGTCATCGGTGAGAATTGGATGAACACCGCATATGGAAGGATCAGATGTGATTAGTAGGGTCCTCTCCTGCATTTCCTTCGAACTTTGGGATGTCAGAAGGAAGATTAGTTGGCATAATAGGCCAACCTGGATCATGGTGTATAAGGTTGTTAATTAACTGGCTGAAATCGGGGAGCCTCAAACCTGCCTTAAAAGGTAGCAAGGGATTAGTCGAGATGGTTTCGGTATTGGTTCCACTACTAGAAGCTCTAGAGTTAGGGCCAGGGCTACCACCAGCTTGAGGACCAATGCCTACATTGGCACTTGACATGGGAGAATGAGGTAGATGAGATCCAGGTTCGGAATCAGAGTGAGGGCTCGATGGACCAGAATCAGAGTCGATATAGGGACTTGACGGAGGACTAACTCGATGTCTACGAGGGAGAGTTAGTATTCCTATAGAAAATGAGGATGAAGGCTTAGGAGTTTCCGAGATAAATGCCTTAGGGGCGCAATGATCATAAGAAACAAGTAACCTAATAATGAAGAGAGATAAACAAAGGCGCAGATAAATTAATTACGATGCGTATGTCTTGGCTTGAGAGTGTAAACCAAATGCTCTTCGCTTTAGGTGTGCGTGTGTGCAATCCGTGTGTTAATTTTAACTAAGCCCAAACGATTGTGTATAAAGAAAAATAAAAAAAATGCTGTATAACTGAAAAAAATTGAAACGACAATAAAATAAACAGCTAAAGATGCATAAATTCAACCCAAAATAAGGGCTCCTAAAAAACTGTTCTGAGAGGTGGAAAAAATTGACTCAAAATACACAAGGTGTCCAAAATATCTAAGGTCTAAGGGATAGGAATCTAATGACTCAGATATACTGAAAAGAGGTGCAGAAAACAACAAGAAACCAGAGGGAAAACTGCTGCAAAATGGGAGGTGACAAGCTAAAACCCTAAGGGAAACAAGATGGACCCTAAGGGAGAGGTCAAAAAAGAATCAAGAGGGAGTTTTGGATGAGATAATAACCGATCTAAATGGATTTGAAAGAAAGAGAGATCATATGCTAAACAATGGCTGAAAACGCTACAAAATCTCAAACTACCTACTGAACTAAACCCTTCCTAAAAAGGTGGAAGTGTACTGAAACCCTAAGGGGATTGTTCCCACTTCGAAGAGAAAAATTGAGTATATCCAGGCCTAATATGGGTAGAGACAAAATTCAGACAACCCTGAACAGTGCTTGCGGAAAACCCTAAAAATTACAGAAAAACCTCGAAAAAAGTTGCAGCTCGCAGGTATTAACATGTACATTGCTGAAATCGAAGCTTTTGGCACAATATGTGCTATCTGAGCCTGAAATCACAGGTTCCGAGCAAAAATGTGCGAGCTGCACTTCAGGGAGTCTTGGGCGGCAGGATGCGGAAAAAGTTTCCGTATGTGGCGTGACTGATACCTGTTACATGCATAAAACACCTAGAAACACTCGAAAGTTAGATTTTTTACTGTTTTAGGGCATCAAAAGGTAAAAAAAAAACATTAAGAGGCTAAAAAATAGCTAAAAAAAAACCCTAGGTACTGAAGCAGATGGTCACATAGGAATATGAATAAAACCCTGTGGAGTCGCCAATTGTTAGAATGAATTCTTAACGCAAGTGTACGAAAATAGATCACTTTAGCTGCACATGAAAAACAACCCTAACAAAAAATATGACTATATAAATTCTTTAGATATGCAATATATAGTCGAAACAAATGCAAAACAAATCGATATCTATGCAAATAAAGCAACTAAACAGTAAAATGAAATAATAGTTTCTCTATATATCCAATGGACAAGACAAAATTTTTAAACAATTTTTTTTTTTTGTATTATATTAACACCTGGGAAGGGAACAAAGAATGATGTTACTAGTCCCCCTCAATGGGATGGGTTCTTGGCTTTCCTCAAATGCTTAAGCTTCAGAGTTTCTCTCTCAATGGTGTAGAAAACCCAAGACGTGTAAAACTCAAAGGGAGCTCAATAAGCAAAAAGAAAATAAAAGTAATCAAAGTATGACAATGATAAGAGGATCAAAGTACAACCATGATAAAAGGATCAAATGTCAGAAATGAATGGAAAAACCTCCTATTTATAACAAAATATTGGGTTATCCTTGATAATGGTGCATAACAAAATATTATTAACTAAGATCTAGATCTAACTGCTTGGAATATTTTATTATATTTTGTTGGAGGGAAAATGAATTTAAATTGGTTAAATCCCTTTATTTAGAAATAATAAACAAATAAATGATTTATTTATTATTTCAAGGATGGGGTTAAGGAATATTTTAACGAATAATGATTTATTTTATTAATCCTATATGATTTAGTCAAATTTAACAATGAATATTAATTAAATAATGATTTAATTAATTATTCGTAGATAATAATAAGATAAATAATGATTTATTGTAATGTCCCTTTTTCGGAAATATCACAAGTCTATTCCAGAGATAGATTGTGGGGGAATTTTCCAGATATGTCACCTTTGAACAAAGGATGAGATCTAGAGGCTACATGGCCCTTCACAAACTCTGTCTATAGATATGTGAAATTCCTTCCTCAGGAATTGCCCAAATAATGGGACTGCAACGAATGTATGAACATACAATAGATCAAAAATGTTATTTTAATAGTTGTGAGACAAAAAGATATACATATATCCAACAATTATGTTATAGCAGTAAAAGAGTACAATTTCTTGAGGAAACAACCTCTCAAGAAAGGCAATGCAGGCCTCAACAATACGTGTACATGAATATGAAAGAACACTGCTATTTCTGCATAAACCCAGGCTATGAGGACGCAGTCTATGATATAATACTGCTGCAAAATGATGTCAATACATGTATATGGAAATATATGGCTCAAATACAATAGGGGAGAAAAGCTCTAACCCTTAGAAGCAAAAATACATCAATCCTCCAAGGGATTGGCTGAAATATACAAAATGGAAAAAATGCCGGAGTTTTTGGGAAACTACTGCAACTCAAATCTGGAACTCAATGAAGAAGGTTGAAGATGATGAAAAAACTGAAGTAGACATCCTCCAATGGATCTCCTAAGTGGAAGGCTCATCTTTACACTTGGGATCTCACCCTCAAATCAATCTACAAACTCTCATTGCAGATACACCATGAAAATAACACAGTCACTAAGAGGGACTGCGCAGTGAGTGGAATAGAACACTATGGCCAAGTGCCAAGATCTACAAATCAGCTCCAATGCTTCCAAACTGATCTCCCAAGGAAAGGAAAGGCTCCTCCTTTGAAAAACAAGCAAAGGAAGAGGTGTTGTGAAGTCTCCACTGCAACACCCTACAACACAGTATTATGCTGCTGCAGCAATAACGCTGTCTTGGAGGAGGAAGCTTTGGCCTTGAGCCAAGAAATGTGGAGAATGAAGAACCAACCTTCAAGAGGCCTCTCAAGAAGGTGAGGAAATCCTAAACAAGAGTTTCCTGGCAATTCTTGCTAAACAACAGAGAATGCACAATGTCTGAATAGACATGAAATCATAAACATATGGATGAATGGCAATGGCTCACCTCCTCTCCATATATAGAAAATGAAGGATCTCCATGGGCCCTACTTCGAATTAGGGTTTCCCTTCCTCTAGAAGCCTCCCTCCTACATTGTCATGTAGTGCTTTCCACCTCATACCCTGCGCTGGTTGACTTGGTCAAACCTCTTTGCAAATATCTCCTCTCACACATGAGGGTGTGAAATCTGGTTCCATGGTTGATCCCTTTTTATACTAGAGGGATTTTATTTATGTTTTTATTATCAATTGGGCCTCCTTACCCAATTATTCATCTCCTAAATGAATTTAGGCAAAAATTAATGTTCCAAATTTATTGAAGAAAAATTTGGAACATTACATTTATCTAATTAATTCTCATTAATTGAGTCAAATATGACCAGAAATATTATTAAAGAGCGGTTTAATTAATTATACTTGGAGGAAAATCAAATATATAAGGATTTATTTAATTATTCCTCATGGGGTTTCCTATTTGGACTAGAAATAACTTAATAAACTATGGTTTAGTAAATTATTTCTTATAGTGAAAGCATTTTTACTATGGTAAAATTGGTCTTACATGGTTTATTTAGATGCATCTAATTGTAAAAGGTTAGATGACCAAAAAATGGTGTAACAAATGTAATGTAAGCTTATTTTATTATTTCCACTATTATTTTATAATTTCCTTAGGAAGCCTATTTTAGACCTCAAAATTCCCCTAATGAAAAACTTGTGCAATCCTTCAACAGTTGCTACCTCCCCAACTACACATTTCGAAACCTCAAACATTAGGCTCACATCTTGGTTTCTGAGACTGCACAATGGATAATCACTAGCTTTCCCATCTATGCATTATGCAGATCCATCCCTCAGTGCCCAACCTTGGCCTCTAATACTGCACATTGTGCAGTTTTTCTCCCCTCCCTAGGTGAGACTGCGCATTGCACAGTCTCAAGCCTCAACTTACTCCTATTCTGCTGAGACTGTGCATTGCACGATTACAAAGCTCAACTTTCCTCCCAGAGCCCAACAACTTCGCAATCCATTTCCTTAGTTAGTGCGTTTCTACTTTAATTTAGATTGATGAACTGATCTACTTAAGCTAACTTGTTTCTCCATGAGTGCATCTCTTATTACAGGTATTGCAGGTTTTGAGCTCATCTCTTATTCATCAGTAGCCAACATCATGCATCCTAAGAGATTAGCCTCAAAAGAAACAAAAAAGACCAGTACTGATGAATTGTTTGAGAGTCCTCCAATTACTGTTCTTATTTTACTTGACACTCAAATCTTCATTGAAAAGGACTTTGATATTACATGGCATATTGTAAAGGATGCATTCACAACTACATAATTCAAAGAAGGATCTAGAGGACATACATGTGTACATTAACAACTAGTGATCAAGTTTTCATAGCGCTGCTTGCAAGTTCTAAGTCCTACCTTGTGCAGATGTCATCAAATGGAATCTACAACACTTGGATACTAAGAGCATGACCCTTAACAATATCAGTGGGAAACAAATTTCCTCTTAGTTATCCCATGAAATTGACTTGATGTACCACTTACCTAAGCCCAAGGAATATATGGATTCAAATTTCATTGCAGTCACTGACTATTTAAGCACCAAAGATGTTATCAAGACAAGGGTAAAAGAGACAACTAAGTTCCATAGACACCTAGTAATATTTACTAGACTATATCTCTCAGAAAGGTGTTTCAGTACCTCATAGTGTTATGTTGTCAAATATATGGAAAAAAACAGTGAATACTTACCTGAAGGATGGGTTTACATGATGCATCAAATTATCATAGAGGGGAAGATGTTTAAATGGTCTGATATTTTGGCTCAACAACTCATGATTAATCTAAACAATGCAAAGAATCCACCTAATGGCAAGAAAGCTAAATTTTACATGTTTAGGTGCCCGTTGGATGGTGTCTGTGATATATTTCTTTTCTTGGTTGATCCGGGGAAATTCCTGATACCCTTTCAACCAAGACCTTTTACTTCAAATGATGTGTTAGAATTTCATTTTATCAAAGCATTAATGAACATAATTGAACATATCTGCATGCTATAAAGAAGAGGAACATAATAAGAATTAGCAACATAAGATATTGATAACGGAGTTCCTGTAACATTCCAAATTTTTCCTTCAATAAATTGGAATATTAAATTTTGTTAATTTCACTTATAAGTTGAATAATTGGGTGAGGAGGCCCAAACACAATAAGGACATGGATAAAATCCCTCTTAGTATGAAAGGGGATCAACAATGGAACTAGATTTCACACCCTCATGTGTGAAAGGAGACATTTACAAAGAGGTTGGGTCAAGTTTGACCAAGTCAAACAACGCAGAGGTATGAGGTGGAAAGCATCTTGTGGGACAACGCAGAGAAAGTGGAGGGAAGTTTCCTTGATGGAGGAAACCCTAAAGAGTGGGACCCATGGAAAGGGAGCTCTCATGTGTTTAAAAGGAGGGCAAGACAACCATTGTTTCTCATGCATATGATTATAGATTTATTGTCTGTTTAGACTATTTGCAGTCTCTAGCTATTCAGCTGAGTTGCAATGGTGCTTAGCACGAGGGATTCCTGTTTAGGAATTCTTCTCCTTCTTGAGAGGCCTCTTGAGGGATTTCACTTCATTCTCTCCACATTCAGGCTTGAGGCCAAAGCATCCTTCTTCAACTACAACGTAGTTTCTGTTTAGAGCTGGGTTGTGTTGTAGGGTGTTGTAGTGGAGGATCCCACAACACCACTTCTGGGCTTGTTTTTCAGAGGAAGGGACTTTCTTTCCTTTGGGAGATCAGTGAGGGAGAATCCAGAGCATATTGCAGATTTTGGAACTTGGCCAACACATTCTATTTCACCTACATCGCATATTCCCTCTTAGACTGCGTTATTTTCAGAGTGCACTTGCAGTGAGGGTTTGGAGTGTTGATTGGAGGGTGAGATCTTCCGTGTTAGGAACAAACTTTCACTTGGAAAATCCGTTGAGGAGATATTGACATCAGATGTAGTATCTTTAGTATTTTCCATTCAGTTCCATTTTTTGAGTTGCAGCTGCTACCCTGCAACTCCGACATTTTTCCATTTTTGTATATTTCAGCCAATCCTTTCAAGTATTGCTGTATTATTGTTTTCAGGGGTTGAGAGCTTGCTCCCCCTCATTTCTTGAGCTATATATTGTTGTGTATTTATGTTATGATTTAGTATGATGCAGTGACTTAGATAAACCGCATCCTCTTATCTTGCAGAAATACATATGTAGCAGTGTTTCTCTATTTCCATGTGCATGTCCCTTTGAGGCTGCATTGTATTGCTTGAGTGACGCTTTCCTCAAGGATTTGTATCTCATTGATTCTATATCATACATTTGTTGGCTATACATATCTTCATGTGTTCTGGGTTATAAGAATAACGCTGTCTTTCCATTGTATGTTCATACATTGTTGCAGTCCCTTCACTGGGAATTTTCTGAAGACAACTAAGTGTGGGAGATCTGCTTAACCCACCTAGAGGGATTTCTTTGAGCCACCTCTTGGATTTCAGTCTTAGATGAATTTATCTAAGGGATCTAGGTCTTGGTTTCAAATCCTGTAGCAGCCATTCTTGGAAAATGCATTTTTCAGGCATGCCTTGCTAGCAGATCCCATTTTGGGATATTACAGTGGTATCAGAGCAACTTTCTTGGCTCAGACTGTGAGTCTCAGCCCAAGAAGATCAGAATGATGAAGAAGATGAGATTACTCTCATCAGTGTTTAGATCCAGAGAGAACCTCTCCAAGGAAGTCAAGAAGATTAAAGAAATAGAAGAGGAAGGACCATGCACTTCCTATTCTCATCAAGAAGAAGACAATGAGCATGGAAGATACTTGGATCATCTGATTCTAAGTAAGTACCTTGTTGAGTAAAATTATCAACCTAGAGCCTTCCAGGAGACTCTAGCATTTCCACATTTCATCGAGTTGAAGGAAGAGAAGAGACCCTGCAACAGAAGATAAATCAAAGGCAATAGATTTCTGTTGTCTACCTTTGATGGGTCATCTACAACAAAAGCTTGGGTGAGGAAGTTGGAGGCATTTTTCCTACTACATCCTGTAGAAGGGTGAGAAGCTGTTGAAATATCAGCGCTACACTTGGAGGGTGGAGCCTATGTTTGGTGGTTCAGCCACTTGAGCAATGCAATGGTGAAATTTTTTGCAAAGTTCACTCAAAGGTTGATCAAAACCTTTGATGGAGAAGGAACAATGGAAGAAGAGTTGACACCACCACTTGAGGATACTTGTAATAACACTGTCACACTCATAGAGGAGTAGCCACATGCAACAACAGTTGGGGAAACCAACACATTGGAGGAAGGGACTCTTGCAGCCCTACAAGAGATTCCCAAATCTCATCAAGGTATGAAGAAATTTCCACTATCTATTGTTACAACAAATTCTTTTGATAGTTATGGAAATTTTCTTTCACATGATCAAAGGTCAAATCACATTGCTACTTCAGAGCAACATGATTGCACTGCGCTGTGCAACATGGGAACATTTGAAGAGGAGATAAACCATCATCCTCATGAGCCATTGTTGGATTTCATATCACAATTGAGGTTGGGGTTTGAAGACTTGAAGGGAAAGATGGAAGACAATAGACATCTTGAAGTGAGAAACCATTTCTCCTTTCTAGATGACCCTTTCTCAATGAGCTCCTCTTAGTTTAAAGAGAAACTTCTACTTTCAGCAGATCCAAGACCTCATTGGTTTTGGAGGACTATTGTTGAGAGGGAGATCTCAAGGAGAGTTTTCAGTGGAGGTTCACTCCCACACATCATGGAGTGCAAGATTCTTCAACACTTTGAGGAGGTTCTTCCCTTCTCACAGGAGCAGATAGAAGATGGAGGACATATTCGGATGTATAAAATATCTCATGACTGTGTTGGACATTTCTTCAGCCATCCACATCATGATGGGAGGTTTTTTCCTAACACCTATTTGGGTCCTTATGGGATCAAATTGATCCTTCAAAAGATTTCATTTCAAATTCCCATGAAGTGCAAAGAGAGAAATTTGATTTGGGAGGATGGTAGCCCTCATGGGAGGAGTACCAAGATGAAGAGAATAAGGAGGCATCCACAAGTGATTGAGTGGATGTGGTTTATGAGCAAGGAGCTGGGAGGCTACTTGCAAATATATGACACAAGGCAACATGAGGCTTGGCTGCGTTGGCTCCTCTTGAAGGAGTTTGGCCAGCACTTGGCATGTCCTTTTCCTAAGAGGATGGGGATGGAGAAGAGGTGGTAGGATGCTTGCATCATTGGGTAGCATGGAGTATGGATTCATGGTGTTGATATGAAATTCATATCATTCATTGTGTCTTCATCATAGGAGTTGTATGATGGGAGCATAAGGAGGCAGTACACACTTTGGTTGCTTGAGTTTCATTTGAGAGAGCAAGGGAAGATTTGCTCTCACTTTTTGTGTGATGTTGCAGGAGTAGAAGAGGGCACTCTCATGGTGCAGAGGGGCTACTCCTTGGCCTTGGATGATTTGGAAGCACTTCCATCTTGGGAGGTATTCCATATTTGCAGTAGCATTACTAGAGGAGTCTTTGACAAGGAGCATGTCAAAGAACAAAGCCTTGTATTGACAAGAGCCTATTTGCATGAGCTCACAGCGCTGTCACTTGGGAGCAGGGACTTATGGATGGAGTGTCCCCAGGACCACTTCACATTGGATGCACTAGGTGAACAAGGAGGAGGTGATGGTGATAGAGTAGTGGATAGAAACATCTATCACTATGACATATTATTCTTGACTTGGATTCCCAAGCATGAGGAGGAGGATCTTCTTGCAACACATGGTTCATTTTTCTTCATAGCATGCAAAAACACTATGGAGGACTCACTCATGCAGATATGTATACTCTTACCATTACTATGCAGTGCATTTCTCCACAGGAGGGCAAGATTTTCACCTTGCTCCATGATCATAGTTGGGCCAAGCTATATGATGGAGGCAGCCATATTTTATGTGGCCTTGGGAAAATGTTTTCTCCTTATATGTATGTTCAGTTTTTATATCCAACTATTTTCCATATGATGACATACATGATTCACTATGTATCAAGAAACATTTTTCCTTGTAATTTTCTGAAGCAACAGTTTGGAAAACTGCGCTGTCACTATTGGGAGAACTGTTGGTACCTTCTTGCACCACATGAAACCTTCAGCATTTTCCTCATTTTGTTGCTGATCATGACTTCATTTTATGATATAGATCTGATTTATATTGAGAGCATGATTGGGAGGTTGACACATGAGTTGGATGTGTCTTTGAAGAGAGATAATTCCCACATTTTCTGCACTACATGTTCTAATAGGAGCATGGGAGGAGATATGGTCACCACAGCCACATATGTGTTATCTTTCAGGGTGGTCCATGAGTTTGTTAACCATCCATTGTATAATCATGGGCAAGTATTTGATCATGTATTGTTGACACATTCAACCATTTACTATCCATTAGTAGATGTGATGATTCTTGTATATTACTTGCCATGCTATTTTCTGAAGTTGCAGTGGATGAGACTGCACTGTGTCCTCTTGAGATATTGTTTGTATCATGCATCATCATGTAAAAATTGCAGCAAAATTCTCATTGGGATACTCTATGATGACCATGTCCTATTCATCATGGATGGATTGTTTTGGGCCAACTTGTTCTTCAATGTTGGAGGAGAAATCATTGGAGGATTGTTCTTCATTTTTCCACTTGAGGGAAATAATTTTTCAGCCTAGGATCAACACATACTCTACACTCATCATGAGTGGAGAGAAGGACAACATGGGGTAGGCTATGATGCTTACCATATTCAAATTTTCATCCCACCTTCATTTTTGGAGCTTGAGGTGGAAGGAGATTGCCATGAGTTGCCATGTTGGGAGGTGACTCATTTTGTTTGGATGATTGCTTGGGGATGGAGGATCTATTTGGGGAAGGTGCTTTCCAAAAAATTTTCAGTCTCCATGCCTTGGGAGAAACTTATTAGTTCTATCCTTGCAGTTGCTTGAGGACAAGCAAAATTTGGGAGGGGAGGACTGTAATATTCCAAATGTTTCCTTCAATAAATTGGAATATTAAATTGTGTTAATTTCACTTATAAGTTGAATAATTGGGTGAAGAGGCCCAAACAAAATAAGGAAATGTATGAAATCCCTCTTATTATGAAAGGGGATTAGCAATGGAACTAGATTTCACACCCTCATGTGTGAAAGGAGACATTTGCAAAGAGGTTGGGTCAAGTTTGACCAAGTCAAACAACGCAGAGGTATGAGGTGGAAAGAATCTTGTGGGATAGCGCAAAGAAAGAGGAGGGAAGTTTCCTTGATGGAGGAAACCCTAAAGAGTGGGACCCATGGAGAGGGATCTCTCATGTGTTTAAAAGGAGGGCAAGATAACCATTGTTTCTCATGCATATGATTATAGATTTCTTGTCTGTTTAGACTATTTGCAGTCTCTAGCTGTTCAGCTAAGTTGCCGTGCTGCTTAGCACGAGGGATTAATGTTTAGGAATTATTCTCCTTCTTGAGATGCCTCTTGAGGGATTTCACTTCATTATCTCCACATTCAGGCTTGAGGCCAAAGCATCCTCCTTTAGCTACAACACAGTTTCTGTTTAGAGCTGGGTTGTGTTGCAGGGTGTTGTAGTGGAGGATCCCACAACACCACTTCCGGGATTGTTTTTCAGAGGAAGGGACTTTCTTTCCTTTGGGAGATCAGTGAGGGAGCATCCAGAGCATATTGCAGATTTTGGCACTTGGAAAACACATTCTATTTCACCTACAACGCAAATTCCCTCTTAGACTGCGTTATTTTCAGAGTGCACTTGCAGTGAGGGTTTGGAGTGTTGATTAGAGGGTGAGATATTCTATGCTAGGATCAACCTTTCACTTGGAAGATCCATTGGAGGAGATATTGACATCAGATGCAACATCTTATGTCTTCTCCATTCATTTCCATTTTCTAAGTTGCAGCTGCTACCCTGCAACTCTGGCATTTTGCCATTTTTGTATATTTCAGCCAATCCTTTCAAGGATTGTTGTATTATTGTTTTCAGGGGTTGAGAGCTTTCTCCCCCTAATTTCTTAAATTGTTGTATCTTTATGCTATTATGTATTATGATGCATTGAATTCTATAAACTGTGTCCTCTTAGCCTGCAGAAATACATATGTAGCAGTGTTTCTCTATTTCCATGTACATGTCCCTTTGAGGCTGCATTGTATTGCTTGAGTGACCCTTTCCTCAATGATTTGCATCTCATTGCTGCTATATCATAAATTTGTTGGATATACATATCTTTATGTGTTCTGGGTTATAAGAATAATGTTGTCTTTCCATTGTATGTTCATACATTGTTGCAGTCCCTTCATCTGGCATTTCTGAAGACGACTAGGTGTGGAAGATGTTTTTAACCCACCTAGAGGGATTTATTTGAGCCACCTCTTGGATTTCAGTCTTAGATGCATTGATCTAAGGGATCCAGGTCTTGGTTTCAAATCCTGTAGCAACCATTCTTGGAAAATGTTTTTTTCAGGCATGCCTTGCTAGCAGATCCCATTTTGGGATATTACAGTTGGTCCAGGAGGGACTAGGTCTCCAGGCCTCGATGTCAAGATGGTGTAGGCCATTGCATTAAGTGTTGGAAATAGTGATGATGTACGTGGATGGTATTTTATCTATCATACAAGGAAAATCCCCTCATGCGTGAGTGGCTGGACCTCTCCACGAGATGTTCCACTACAAGAACTCTCATTCAAAAAAAGGACTCCTATCAGTATGAAAATCTCACTCAATGGTGAATAAGGGTATCTCACTGAACATGGAAACAAAGGGATCTCAAACAACATAAAACAAATCCATGATATAAATTACATCTCACATCAAGACCAAAACAAAATCCCACATCAAACATCAACAGGGATCTATACAACACAATGCATCTCATAGCAAAGAGACAAAGAAGTACATGATCACATTGCATATACCTCACATCCTAGAGCTATCTGAAGAAAATGATGATAAACTGCTGGATATGGCTGTACCATCAATATCGTGGCATCGAATATCCCGAAAATGACTGCTCACACATTGAATGATGACACCTGCAACTCCACTTTGAAAAATGGCCGAAAAATGGAATGGTCAAATGGGAAATCTGAATACACCATTAGATTCGTGGCGTTGAATAGTGCAAAATAAAATCTCAAATTTTTGAATTATGACAAAGTGAAATTCTGGGGCTATAAGAATATTTTAGATTCTGCCAAGATTCTTGATCCTCATATTGTGAAGAGAATCTTTTGAACTGCTGCTCAAATGGCGAATTTGGGCTCACCATCGTGCTCCCTGTGAAATTCTTGTTAAAATGCATATAAATTTCAATACATTCTAACATAGAGAAACTTTACCTCCTTGGAATCAAAATATTCCATTGGCATCAACAAATATTCCCTCGACCTACATGCACCATCTTTCCCCGAACTTCGTGTCCATTTGCACTCCGACCTGCCCTAGGCACCCTGAAGAAATGACTGGTTTAAGTAATAAGAGGTGGGAGGAATTTACCACAAAGGGTTGTTGTGGTGCAGTGGCAAATTTGGTGGTTTGTTGGAGGGAGGTCGGGTTGTCAAACCCCTCCCCCCACCCAAAATAGTGTTTTTTTTTCACAAACCAAACAACATTAAATTTTGGGGGCCGGAGCCACATCGGGCGGCCCGCCCTAACTCCCCATCGTTTTAACACATAACCATATGTATATATGGTGTGGGAGCCGGATCCACTACCGGTGGCCCGCCCCGTTGCAATGTTTTGTGTAACCGCCATATGGTGGGCTCTGGGGGTGGCGGGGTTAACCACCCACCCCCTCAACCTTTGTTGGTGGTGTCGTGGGGTCCGACGGAGGTTGTGGCCTGCTGGCCCCATTAAAAAAATATGACGTTTGCGATGGGGGTAAGGGAAAAGGTCACGAACCACCCTTATTAATATATATTTTTTGTTATTTAACCATAAGGATCCATTTTTAAATTTCTCATATTTTGACCGTAGGAGTTTTTTTAACGACCCCACAATTTTTCCCAGAATCTGGTCACTGGATTTCTGCGAAAATGTGTCCTCTTTAACCTGCCATGTCACCTAGTCAACCCCAAAACTTTTACTGCCTCTTAAATTTCACATACGAGATCGGTTTGACGAACCGTTCACGCTGTTGTGATCATGAAGACAATATTTTCAACCTAAAACTGAGTTTGCCACGTTTCTGTCACTTTGATTTTTGCACTTTCATAAGCCCTCTTTTTCCTGTGTGTCTCTGGAGCCACCTGGATCATTCCTCCCCACTGAGGAGATTTTGGTCCTCCAAAAGCATCAACAATAATCTGCAACTACTATGTACAATTTATGAACCATAAGTGTCCTGAAAGGTTACCCTTCCTTCTCCTTCACCTTTGTCCTTAGAAGCCATAAGCGATGAACCGACACCTGCATCTTCTGCAAACCTGTAGTAAAATCTCTTGCAAATTACATGCTCAAATATGACCAACTATGATCAAAACATTTCCATACTTTCCATGAGTTTATAACAGGTACTCGATGGTCAAGCTTACATCAAAATGGAAATCACAACCCAACTATCATGACAAGGCCAAAAACATCATTGTTGCATTTCGAAGTGATGGCAAACACATCATCACTTTTACATGAAAGAAATGCATCACATGATTTATAAGACAAGGCCAAAATATCACGGTTGCTTAATAAGCGATGGAAAACACATCATCACTTTCACAGTTAAAAATGCAACATATGATTTACAAACATGGCCATGACATGCTATCACATCTAGAAAAACCATCTCTCACTTATCAAAGTGAATGGATCATCTCCCTATGGCACATTTGCTTGTCGAACATCTGTTTTAACCGGTTCATGCACCGACGCTTCGTCCTTAAGGTGCTGCACTGGATGGAGTCTCGAACGCTCTGGCTCTTTGATGACCACTTTGGTTGCCATGGCTGCAAAAGGATTTCTTCCTCCAGACCTTCTTAACTAGTTTCTTTCCCTGCTGTGGGGACGACATTCCATGCCTCATCCTCCTTTGTGATGCCATTCTTTTCCAACACTCAGCAATGACATGGTTATGTAAACCACAAAAAAAACAAGTTTTCTTATGCCATGATTTACGTTCATGATTAGCAACATGATTATAATCAAAATGAACTTGCGAATATCGAGACTTGTTATACCTTTCTTGGTGGTCTCTAGTGCAATCATAGTGATGAGAGCTTGTCTCATCTCTTCTATTGCGACATGAAATTCCATGGGATGATGGTAGAGTGTTCAAATCAAACCTCTTCCCTGGTGAGTTCAACAATGTCTGTTTGCCTTGGATGTCCTTCGAACATCCTGGTTTAGTGTATCTCAAACCTACATAGCGAAGTCTCTACACAACCTCCAATGGCTGGGTTATGCCTTGGCCGCGAACGCCAAGTCCTCCTCCTTGGTACCCCATCTTGGTAAGGAGCCTCATTCCGGTTCCCGTAATGGGCATCTCCACACTTAAAACATAAATGATATCATGTGAAGATGAAACTGAAGAGGAAAATGTTTACCTCAGTTGTCGATTTTGAAGTAGGTGAAGAAGGCTTCTCTGAGCCTTTATTGTGCTTCACTTCCTCCAAGGCCTCTGTCGCGGCTTGTAGCTAAAGCTAAAATCGATGCTTCTCCTCCTTCTCTTCCTATAGGAGTGTATTCTATGCCTCATGATTTTCTTGAAGACTTTCATTTTTGTGCTTCAATTCCTCCAATGCCTCTGTTGTGGCTTGCAATTGATGCTGCAATCGATCTTTGTCCTCCTTCTCTTCTTGTAGAAGCATTTTCAACTTAGTGTTGTCTGTTACTTGTTTCTCATAAGATTCATACAACATGTCCTCTTTCTCGGACACCCTAAGCATGGTCTTGTACATGTCTTTGACATCATCCATTGCTGCACGTTTAATGGTTCACGCTTGAAATCCACATCAGCAAGAAGACCGCTCTAATACCACTTGATCCAGGTAAATTCTTGATACCCTTTTAACCAAGATATTTTACTTTGGATGATGTGTTAGAATTGAATTTTATAAAATAATTAATGAACATAATTGAACAGATATGCATGCTGTAAAGAAGAGGAACATAACAAGCATTATCAATATAAGATATTGATAACGAAGTTCGTCCAGGAGGGACTATGTCTCCGAGCCTCGGTATCAAGATGGTGTAGGCCACTGCATTAAGTGCTGGAAATAGTGATGATGTACATGGATGGTATCTTCTATGTCATACAAGGAAAATTCCCTCACGTAGGAGTGGTTGGACCTCTCCACGGGATTTTCCACTACAGGAACTCTCATTCACAAAAATGACTCCTATCAGTATGACAATCTCACTCAATTGTGACTAAGAGTATCCCGCTGAACATGGAAACAAAGGGATCTCAAACAACATAAAACAAATCAATGATAGAAATTACATCCCACATCAAGAAAAAAACAAGATCCCACATCAAAAATCAACATGGATCTATACAACACAATGCATCTCATAGAAAAGAGACAAAGAAGTACATTATCACACTACATATACCTCACATCTTGGAGCTATCTAAAGAAAAGTATGATAAACTGTTGGATCTGGTTGTACCATCAATCTCGTGGAATCGAATATCCTGTAAATGACTGCTCACACATTGAATGCTGACACCTGAAACTCCACTTTGAAAAGTGGCCAAAAAATGGAATGCTCAAATGGAAAATCTAAATACACCATCATATTCGTGGCGTTGAATAGTGAAAAATTGATTGTCAAATTTCTGAATTCCGACAAAGTGAAATTCTGGGGCTATAGGAATCTTTAAGATTCCCCCAAGATTCCTAATCCTCATATTCTAAGGAGAATCTTCTGAACCCATGCTCAAATGGCGAATCTGGGCACACCATCGTGCTCCCTATGAAATTCTGGTTAAAATGCATATAAAGTTCAATACATTCTAACAAAGAGAAATTTTACCTCCTTGGAATCAAAAGATTTCCTTGGCATCAAAAAATATTCCCTCGAACAACGTTCACCATCCTGCCTCGAACTGCATGTCCATCTGCACTCCGACCTACCCTAGGTGCCCTGAATAAATGACAAGTTTAGTAATAAGAGGCAGGCGGATTTTACCACAAAGGGTCGCTGTGGTGTAGTGGAAAATTTGGTGGTTTGTTGGAGGGAGGTCGGGTTGTCAAACCCTGCCCCCCTCATAAATAATGATTTTTGTTTACAAACCAAACAACATTAAATTTTGGGGGGTAAGACCCACATCAGGCAACCTGCCCCAACTCCCCGCTGTTTTAACACATAACCATATGTATATATGGTGTGGGGGTCGGGTCCATTGCCAGTGGCTCGCCTCGTTGCAACGTTTTGTGTAACCACCGTATGGTGGGCTCCGGGGGTGGTGGGGTTGACCACCCACCCCCTCAACCTTTTTTGGTGGTGCTGTGGGGTCTGGCGGGGGTCATGGCCTGCCGGTCCTGTTAACAAAATATGACATTTGCGATGGGGGTAAGGGCGGGGGTCACGACCCGCCTTTATATATATATATATATATATATATATATATATATATATATATATATATATATATATATTATTTAACCATAAGGAGCCATTTTTAGATTTCTCAGATTTTGACCATAGGAGTCTTTTTAACAACCCCACAAATTCACCCAGAATCCAGTTGGAGTTGGCCAAAATCCGGTCGCCGGATTTTTGCGAAAATGTGTCTTCTTTAACCTGCCATGTCACCTAGTCAACCCCAGAACTTTGACTACCTTTAACTTTTGCATACAAGCTCGGTTTGATGAACCATTCACACCATTGTGATTAGGATGACGAGATAATCAAATTGAAACTAAGTTTGCAATGTTTCCGTCACTTATTTTTGAGATTTAATAAGCCCTCTTTGTCCTTTGTGTGTCTCTGGAGCCACCTGGATGATTGGCATGGATTGGAAATGGACATCCAAGGAACCTCCTGTTCACATTAGTTTCAAACTGATTTCAGAGTGCGATTACAAAGGAGTCATTGAGAAGCTGGTTGATCACTTCTTCAAAGGCTTGTACCAGATGATATTTGAAGAAGAACCTCCTTACATGTCTTGTGAGGAAATGGACTCAGTATTCGAAATTGCCGATTGGTTTTTCTCACCAAATGGAATTTACTTGAGAGTGTTTGGCTGCCAAAAACCATCACATTTTTTACCGAGGTATGCCCTAGATAAGTTGGTCATGCAAGAGGCCGCATATCATATTTCCACATGGTTATCAACAATACTTCAGAGGAAAAAGAAAGCACCCTGGCCTACTTATCCTGTGTGTCGAAATATCCTAACATCCCCTCTTAAGAACAACTTGGGATAGGATTGAAGGATTTAAAAAAGTGACACAATATGATAAGGAAGGAGGCATTAGAGCCTATAAATCAACCAACGTAATGTATACAAGTGGAATATAAACAATGGGTGGGTTTAATATATAATAGAGACAGTTTAAACCTATGGGGAGTGGGGAATATATTGCATGGGGAAATTAAACCATAGGATAAACATAAAATATGGGTTGGGTTTATTTAATATAAATGATTTAATTAATATGGGATGAGGGTATATAGTGGAATTAATACATTAGGTTAGTGTTAATATGAAATGAATGTGCGAGAATGTAAAATACACTAGGTATAGTGTAAACTATGATTTTTAGGTAGGATTTCTTCATTGTGATGCCCAACATAATCATTTAACACTTATACTTAGGATAAAGCATTCTTGTGGGTTTTTTTTGGGTATTTTTGTATAGAAAAAGGGAATTAGTCAAGGGGGTTTTACTTTTCCTAGGTAAAATGTGTTTTAAACTTAGGAAAAGGGGATTTTGCAAATGAAAATGAATTATGTAAGGAGGAAGAGGGATTTTTATGAAGGAGAAGGGTTTTTATGAGGGGAATTCTAATACCTTAGTGCCAATCAATCATTAAGCCATGGATCCGGTCCCAACAAAAGTCAGAGAAATGCTCTGAGCCTTTATGACTGAAGGATTTAGTACTGGAACACATTGTGGGGAGGGAAATTAGTAATATGCCAAATGATGTTTATCCATGACTTGTAAAACTGCTTGTACCTACCCATCTGCTACCCTAACAATTTTTTCTTCATTTACATGGGTGCACTTAAGCTTGCAAACCCTAATCCATTTTTATTTTTAAAACAGAAAACTATCTAATTCTAACCTTATTTCATCCAAGGGCTCAAATTAAACTGTTGAGCTCCTCATTTATTCTCTAACTATCTACTGATTTGTCAAGTTTAAACTGTTTGACAATATCTTTATTATCTATCTATAAACATGAAATTTAAAGCATGAAAAATTTAAGATTAAACTATTTAACTCATCATGGATTATGGCATTTTGAACAAGCTGCACATAATCATTTATTTGCAGTAAAAAGTAACTATTAGTGGCATTTTGACTTGCATCACTTTCATGTCCTATTCTTATCTCTTTTTTGTGTTTTGGGTTCATTTTTTCTATTATTTTTTGATCTTTTTCTTTTCAGTCCTTTGATTTTTCTTTTAGGACTTTTACCCTCTTTTCATTTTTTATTTTCTAATATGGGAAAACAACTTGTAGAAAGCAATGTATGTACATATTACAAGACTAGTTAAAGTCAATTCAAAAATTATGAACCCTATTATTATAGGACCCTAACACTATATATGGTGAAGTTCAAGCATTAGGAGTCATTATGATGAATATTTATGAGGAGTTCGTCACCGTGTATAAAGTTGTTGTCCCCTTGCATGATATGCATAATAAATCACGGGAGAATGCAAAAGATTTGAAATTCATTCATGTATCCATCACCGCAATTCATTAATAGGGAATGAAGTACATAGGTGCACCACCAGAATTGGATAGGAAAACAAGACAACAAGATGAGTTGGAGAAAGCTAAATTCAGAATGCTTATGCAAAGAAACAAAAAAATCATCAATTTCATAGCCAACACCTTATCTTCTTATGCATGGTTGTACAATGGTGTGGAATCGCTAGAGAAATCTCGTAAGATACCTTCAGTTAGGTCATTTACAGAGGCAAAGGGTAGAAACATGGTTAGATAGGAATTTTTAGAATACTTGGACCAAATGAAGTAGATTGCTACCAAAGAAGACTTGGAGATTAATAAGCACACCATGAAGAAATATATTGGTGGCCCTCCTAAGATCAATACTATGTTTTCCTTATTAAAGAAGGAGACATAAACTAGTTCCAAAACTATCTACCCAGATGCAATGGAAGCTAGAGTTTTCTATCGGCCTAATATTCTTGCAAAGTTTGAGGAGACCATCACACAATACAAAGCTTGGCATCAGTACATAACTAAATATTTACAAATTGAAGTTAATGAGCTATAGTTTCTCAAAATCAATCTTGATGTATATAGTTTGTTTTATTAGGATTATCTTATTAGGCTCTACCCCTTTTTGTCTCATATGGGATTTTGTATTATTGTATTTGGAATAAAACATGTAAGTGGAAGTATAAGTTCCAATTGTGGAATATGAAAAGTCATTGGTTAGTAAAAGACAAAATAAGTCGGACAATCATGAGGGAAGTTCAAAGGTCATAATAAGAGATGAAGATTCATCTTATTTGTCATAAATAAACCCTCATAACTCAAGAAAGGGGCTTGGAACTGAAGGCCTGGAAACTGTGATTTGGAGCCTTGGCTTGTTAGTATGAAATTTATTAGAAGGTGTACCAAAAAGGTCTCACTTAAGTCACATGTGACTAGTGACCCTAATAACAATTGTGACTATTTATACTTTAGATCTGCAAAAAGAATGTGAGAAAAAACCTACAGAAAAATAAATATATGTGATCTAAAAGAGAAAACAACTAAATGAATCCGATGTAATAACCAATAAGGGAAATACATTTAAATGAGTAAATCATTTATTGATAATACCTGGTGAAGGAGGTTTACAAAAGGGTGATAAATCCCCCTTCGTGGGATGGGTCTTTTGATGTCCTGGACATTTTAGTATTAGATCTTCCTCTCTCAATATATGAAAACCCAAACAATGTCTAGAACTGTAATGAGATCTCAAAAGTAGGGAGACGATGATAGTGATCATGGTGAAAAATGAATGAAAAATCCTTGTATTTATAATAGAGTGTTGGGTTGATCCCGAAAATGGAGAATAATAAAATATTATTGACCAAAATATATATATAACCATTAGGAATAATTTATTATATTTTTGGAGAGGGAAAATATATTCAAAATGCTCAAATATTTTTATTTAGAAATAATTAACAAATAAAATGATCTATTAATTATTTCACGAATATTAAGAAATGTGTGAAAATGAAATAATTATAAAATAGTGGTTTAACCATTATTCCAAGAATGGAGTTAAGGAAAAATAAATAAATAGTGATTTAATTAATTATTCCTAGGTGATTTAGTCAAATGTGACAAGGAATAATGATCAAACAATGATTTAATAATTATTCCAAGATAAAATTAAATAAATAATGGTTTATTCAATTATTCTCATGGGGGTTTTTTAATTCTAATTAGAAATAACTTAATAAAAATGATTTATTAAATTATTTCCTGTAGTGAAAGTGATTTTACTATGGTAAAATTAAACTTACATGGTGTATTTCGATCCACCTAGTTAGAAAGGGCTAAGTTGTCATTTTTTGGTTATAACAGATTGATCCCCAAGTATGAGTGTTAGGAGAAAACTGTATGACCGAAATACGTTGGAAGTTACCTTTCCATGAGACACCAAGGGGGAGTAGAGAGAGAGATACAACTGAAGCAATGTAAGGAAGGACAATAATGGAGGGGACAAGACCTCCTAAACTGATATAAGTCTCCTTTTATTTTAGAGTATATGATCTCAAATGAGGCAGGGGAGGCATAACCATACCCACTGAGATAATTGATTGTTAATCAATGTTGTTATTGATGTCAATATGGCATTGAATAAGATGTAAATATTCTTGAGATGAATGGTTCTAGATGATGATGCCATTACTCTTGTCTTGGTTGACTAGGTTACCATCAATGAAGATGTCAAGTCATGAAGAAGTCAAACCACTAATGAAGGAAGCCCTAAGAAGTACTTAATATATTGTTGCATGCACTTGATGATATCGACATTAACATTTGATGACATATGGAGAACTACATGTGATGATGTCATACCCTTGAATGATCATATGGTTGGAATATTAAATGATGACATGGAAGATCTCATTTGATGATTGGAAGACTATCTTACTATCTTGTAACTTTCCTAATGATGAAGCTGCCTATGTCATATCACTCTACTACACTGGTATGTGATGACATTATGACATATCAAGATAACATGGATGAAGAATATCATGATGACATTATGACCCTATGACAATGAAGAATTCAAACAATGGAGAAGCCAAACAAAGAGAAGCCATACTGTCCTAATTAGCTTCTGCACTAAACAATTCAAATGCATCCACAAATAAAATTGTTTTTTCACAACATTAGACACAACCTTTGAACATGGGAACTATCCCACTTGAAAGAGGACCTTTTCCTCTTTCCAACGAGCCTTTACTTGCCCCGAAACTCCCAACGGTTGACAAGATATGGAATTTTTAAGCTAAGAAAATTAACCTTAAGAGTAAGCCGACCTATCCTTGTCCTTCATGTTGGCCTATTTGCAGAGATGCGACCCTTAATTTTTGTAGCTATCACAATATAAATATATAGTTCGGTTATTATTTTTTAAGCACAAATTGGGTCTAGGAATACAAAGATATACCATATTTCGCGCCTTGTGAACTAGGGACACCGAGGAAGTCTTTTTAAGATTTGTTTGGGTAAATAATTGAGTTGATACCCCCGGATTTGTGGCTGCCATCAAACTCATATCACAACAGCTAAATTTTTTTTGATGGCTCACTACAATACTTCAGGACCTCGTTTTTGTGATGTTCCATAGTGATACAGACCTACAATGATAAAAAAACTTAGACAAGGGTTATTTATGTGGGACAAACCTTCTATTTTCTTTGGTTCAGATATCATCACATAAAGATTGGTTTGGACAACTACTTGTGAAGGGTAAACAAGACTCAAAACCTTAGTAGAATTCTAAGCACACTTGTATTACAGAATTTTGTTGGAGAAAGTTGTAGGATGGAATTAGACAATGAAGTTTTAGGAGTCATGGAGATGTTTCATACACCTCAGATTAATTACTGTGACGTTCAGACTGTGAAAGAATTAGTTGTCTCAGATCCTGTCACTGATTAATTTGCTGCAAGTAGCTCAGAACTAGTGCACAATAATATTCTCGGGTCTGTGATTTATTCCTAGCTTGGACACCATCACTTAAAGAAATATCACCACATGTATTTTGACAACACTGTGGTTTGAAGATCTTAAGACCTAAATCTTGGTGAACAAGAGAACTTGTGGATTATTGAAAACAATTTATTATAGATCATTTGAAACAGATTTGGGGAAGTTTTGAAGGACACCCAGAAAGACCATATGACATTTAAAAAGACATTTTGGAACAAAAAAGAGAGGACCTTGGGAAATCTTTGAAAACGTTTTGAAGCAGATCAAATACATCCTACCACATTATTTTGAAGACATTTAATGAACAAGTTTCGAGGACAGTTTGGTGTAGACTTCTTGGTGGAAATTTTGATACACATCTTGAAGCAAATTTGGAGTTGTGTTAAGATATTATTGAAGACATATTGAAGCACCTTTTAAAGAGCTTGTTGGGAAAGCATTGTGAATACTTCCATGACAAGTTCTTGAAGAAGCCCTTGAAGAGGCTTAAATCAGGTGCAGAACTTGGACTGCCTTTTGTAGACACCTTGGAGGTCTTGAAGATAATTTTGAAGACCATGATGCATTAGCCATCATGAGGTAACTTGGATATCTTTGTTTGGGTGACATGAAGATCAGTGGTGACACCTTCTAAGAAGACAATGTTTTCATTGATGAATTTTTTTGGGGGAGGCATTGCTGAAGATTGACAGGGCTGGTTGAAGAAGACATTAGGAGCCGTGTAGAACAACCAAACACATTTTGATCTAGTGAAGCTGAGGGTTGGAGCCCAAGAGTTTGGAGCCTCATAGAGACAAGGTTGGTGCCTTAGAAGATAGGGTTGGAGTCCTAGAGGATAGAAGTCCTCAAGAAACCAGGTTGGAGCTTGAACCAGATACATGGTTGGATCCCTTGAGGTCGGTGCCTTAGAATTGACAAGGTTGGAGCCTTGAAAGTACAAGTCGGTGCTTGTCAAATACAGTTTGGAGCCTAGGAGATTGAATATTGGTGTCTTCATCTAGGGTTGGAACTCTACATATATTGTACTTGATTTATTGTAAAGAAGAAATTAATAAAAGTGATTATTCTTATTGTTCATTTTTTGTTCTAAATATTAGTGATCCAACTGGTAAAAATAACAATTGGGAAGAAATACTGATTCACCCCCCCCCCCCTCTCAGTATTTGCAACAATTGGAATTAGAGCCAATACCTTCAGTCAAAGCCTAACAACTTGAAGGTTGATCATTAGAACAAAAATGGCGAAGCCAAGGAAGAAAGTCTCCAAACCTCCTAAATATGTGTCTTCCTCAACCATCGAAATTGAATTCAATCAATTTTTTAAGGCTCCATTGTTCATTGGAAACTTTTATATATGGGAGGAAAGAATGAGGAGTTTCTTAAAGACTCAAGGCATTGAATTCTGGAAATCAGTGATTACTGATATCATGATGGAAGGAGAATCCAAGGAGTATAATACAAGAGAAATGAAAGTAATCTTGAATGGGCTACCTGATTCTATGAAGGCCAATTTGGAAAAATGTTCATTAGAAAAAGGCATATGGGACAAACTTCATGATCTTCACTCAAAAGGAGCATTGACCATGACCTCTAGTCAAGAAGATGATGAAAAGCAAGAAGGAAATTGAAAACCCATCAAGGAAGTTGAAAATAAGAATGATGACATCAAGGCCAAAGAAGACCTAGAAGAAGAAGAAAGAAAAGAAGACATTGAATAATATCTCCTGACTAAGCTTATAGATGCCATGGAAGAGATTAACAATGTGAAAAAGGAAAATGAGGAGCTTAAGAGGAAAGCATAAGATGGTGACCAAGACAAGACAAGGAAGTAAGTTGACCTTTTCAAGATTCAAATACAAGAAGGAAATGAGGAGCTCACCAAACTTAAGGAGGAATTTCATCAAAAAAAAAGAAAGCATCATGAAGAAGTCATATCTATGACAAATCACTTGGATATGGAAAATAAAAGGGAAGAAGCTTTTTCAGGCCACCTTGAACAAAGACTTAAGAGCTTGAACAATCTTGAAGTAGAGATTGGTCAATACAAGGAAGAGGTCTCCTCTCTTAGATATCAACTAGAAGATGCAAGGAAACAAGCTCAAGGAGCCGAGAAGGTGATGGAAACTTTGGCATTCATAGAAGGACAAGTTGATGAAGCAGAAAAGGAGAGAAACACCATGATATGCCAACTAGAAGAAAAGGATGAATAATTATTCAAACTAAAATCGGACATCAATCTTCTCAAGGTTGAAACATGTGAAGCTACAAGAATAAAAGAAGAAATGGAGAGCAGTCTAGCAAAGGAGAATGAAGAAGTATTCATATTGAAATGAAATATCATCTCCCTTAAAATCGAAGGACACGAAGCATCACAGATGATGGAAGAAATGAATAAGAAAGTAGTTATGAAAGATGAAGATTCTGAAAATTTGAAAGGAGAAATTGTATTTCTTAAAAAGAAAGTTGACTTGTTGATTAAGAACTTGAAAATATCTCAAACCCTAGATGACATATAAAGTCATAAAATTTATCCCCTTGATAAATTAGGGCTTGGCTATGTAGGTGAATCCTCAAGGAAGAATGATAATATTTAAAAAAAAGGATGTAAGGAAGCTAGGAAGAAATAGTGATGCTCCCAGTTTTGGCAAAGGAAAGGAGAAGATTCAAGACAACAATGGAAGAAATACTAGTCCAAGGAGACTTGAAAATGATGTCAAGAATAGAAATGACAATGAATATCATCAAAGAATCCCAAGGCAAAAAGACTCCAAAAGTACATCAAGGAAATCTTCATCTCCTAGGTACCAAAGTATATTTTTTGGTTATTGCTATTCTTGTACAAACTTTGGGCACATGGAAAAATATTGTAGGGAATATCACAAAGACAAATATAATGGTCCCCATCAATATTCTAGACACAATTTTTCAAGAAGAAGTCATGAATACTCATTCATGAACAAGATGGAGTACTTCAATTGCCATAAAATTGGACATATGGCACATGAGTGTAACTTGACTTGGGTTCCTAAAACCATGACAAACAAGCCAGAGAAGAAAGTTACACAAGTATGGAGAAGGAAGAAAATTGGGTTTGAAAGTCTCTTGAACACTCCAGCCAACAACACATGTTTTTGACTTGATGAATTCATCCTTGATATTCCAATTATTTGTCGATGAGACTCTACAAAAAAGGAGACCATGCATACTGTTAGGGGGAGTCAGTGACTTGTGACTATTCTTGCAGAAAGTATTTATGAAGAGTCCTATGAAACCGTTGATGAATCACACATGGAAAAACTTGAAAGATCTTCTCCATTGAAGAACATGATCTATTACTCGCCTAATGTACCATTGTTGCATATGTTTTCCACTTGATCACAAGGATGCAATCTTTCTTGTTGAAGACCAAAAGAAGAGTTAGCAGAGGTTATGTAGGCAGGGATAGTTGATTGACCATTTAAATGAATATATGCAAAGGCTTAGGTGGAGTAAGTTCATTTAAGAGAACCATGAAAATGAGAGCAACATACCTACGAAGAACTATTATTGATGAAGAAAATATGATGAAGAGAAGCAGCTTGATAGGGGGAGTACTTGGGCACCCCATTTTCCATTGATGTCAAAGGGGGAGAGAATGTTGGAAGGGAAATAATATTGCCATCAATGAAAAAGGGGGAGATTTTTAATCAAAGTTCTTATTGATGTCAATATGGCATTGACTGAGATGTCAATATTCTTGAGATCACTGGTTCCAGATGATGATGCCACGAATCTTGTCTTGGTTGACTAGGATACCATCAATGAATATGTCAAGTCACGAAGAAGTCAAATCACTAATGAAGGAAGCCCTAAGAAGTACTTGATCTAATGTTGCATGCACTTGATGATCTAGATGTTAACCTTTTATGACATATGGAGACTCCCTTGAATGATCACATGGTTGGAAGATTAAATAATGACATGGAAGATCTCATTTGATGGTTGGAAGACTATCTTACTATCTTGGAACTAATGATGAAGCTTCCTATGTCATATTACTACACTACACTAGTACACGATGAAATTATGACATATAAAGATAACATGGATGAATCATATCATGGTGAAATTATGACCCTATGACAATGAAGAATATAAACAATGGAGAAGCCAAACAAAGAGAAGCCATACTGTCCTAATTAGCTTTTTTCACTAAACAATTCAAAGGCAGCCACAAAGAAAAATATTTTTTCACAACTTTATACACAACCTTTGAACATGTAACCTAGACCATATGAAAGAGGACTTTTTCCTCTTTCCAATGAGCCATTACTTGCCACGAAACTCCCTGCGGTTGATAAGATATGAAATTTTTAAGTTAAGATAAATTAACCTTAGGAGTAAGCTGACCTATCTGTTGGGAAAAATACTGAGAGGGGGGGTGAATCAGTATTTAGAGCTGACTGAAATTTTT